>JBBPBO010001986.1:17936647-18235065 GCA_037974295.1 Cicer cuneatum | reverse complement strand
TTTTTTATAATTCTTCAGAAATCACCTTTTTTTTTTTAAAGATGAAAAGGTAATGAAACTTGGATTTGTAGAATTATTTGGAATCAACTTCTTTTTTTGATAATTCTTCAGAAATCACCTTGTAACTCAGGTTTGTAGAATTCTTGAAAATCAACTTTCTTATTTGATAATTTTTCAGAAACCACGTTGTTTTTAAGATGAAAAGGTAATGAAACTTGTACAACTGCAAGATTTTGAATTCAAATTTGGGATTCAACCTAACACTTTCCACATTTTTTCAGTTGAACGAAGCTTTATAATTCTTTAGAGTCACCTTTGCTAGTAGTATAATTGACTTAATTAAATCAAATAAATAAATATTTGGAAAACACGATGATACTGTTTTTTATATATTAATTAAATTGAATATTACTATTAATTAATCATATAAAAATGACATTATATGATCGTTGGTGATGTTGTAAGAGTCAAATTTTGTTCCCAAGTGACTCGTGTTTCGATGCAACTTTGATTATAAGTTATAAATCTGTGGGCTTGCAATATTAGTCAAATTTCCATTTTATATTTTTAAAATGGGGGCATATTCCGTAGAAGATACTTTGTATTAGATGAGGGTTCTCATAAGTCATCCTTAAGTTTTTGTTTTTTTTTTGGAGAAGCAAATATGATATGCATTCAATATAACCTTCAATGTGCAAGTTTAGGACATTTTACAATGAAGAAGTTCTCTCAATATAAAAAATCCCAAACCAGAACCATACTACCAAATTCAGCAGGTTAAGATTTTAATTCTATCCCACTAACAAACCCAACCTCAGTAGAAACAAAAATGAAGGAATACGGTTTTTGATCAATTTTCTACCAATTCATGATCACCGTTAATTGATACCAGTACATGAAATTTGTGTAATCTTTTAAAAACCAAAGTGCAATATGTGATAGACAAGGATAGTCATCTCAGCTAAGCTAATAATGTTAATTCAAGTTCACAAACAACAAGCACAAAATTATATTATTATAAAAAAAAACTTGAAATGATATGACCTATATTTCCACTGCCACATTCAGTTAGATTTAATTGCGATTAAAGATTTGAAAAAGTTTTAAATATTTATTATGAGAAATAAAAACTATCAATAATGATTATTTGATTTAATTAATGCATTAAATTAAATTACTTACTAAAGATGTTATCCATTATTTTGGTAAACAATAAAAATGCAAGTTTAATAAAAATAAAATCTTTGAGTAAAAAAATATATAAATAAAAATAAAATTCTTAAATAATTATATCTCACGAGTACAAGAAGGAGTTTTATTTATTAAATACAACACTAAGGAGTTTTTAATTCTGAGTTATTACAAAAATGGAAAAAATAAAATAAACTTAGAGATATTATAACATATAATATCCAAGAGTAATTGGGTAGGGATACAATTACACAACATCTTTAGTGAATAATTTAATCTTATGCGTTAATTAAATTCAATGGTTGTTATTGATAGTTCTCGTTTTACATAATTTATATATATATATATATAGGTTCAACATCCCTTACCAATGTAGACATGCTAGTAGCTAGTCCAAGCACCAATTGACATAATCAAGCTTATATCGATGATCCAAAACAACGACAACAAACAACAATGGAGTCAAGTTGGTTTTATACTTAGAGTTTTGATGTAACAAAATTGAAAAAAAGATATAGTCAAGATTTGAAGAAGATATAATCAATATTTTATCAATAATAAGATACGAATTATTTACAAAAATATTTGATCAAGATCTATCATTAGAATATATGAATTATTTACAAGAAGATTCGATCAAGATTTATCACAAGAATATATGAATTATTTACAAGAAGATTTGATCAAGTTTTATCAACATGAAGATATGAATTATTTACAAGAAGATTTGATCAACATTTATCACAAGAAGATATGAATTATTTATAAGAAGATTTGATCAAGATTTATCTACAAGATATGAATTATTTACAAGAAGATATGATCAAAAATTGTTTACAAGAAGATACATTTATTATTTGCAAATATATGATTAAAATTTGGAAAAAGTACAACATATTGAATTGAACTTAGTGATTTTCCTATTTGTGAAAGTTCAAGAACCGGTTTAACGCTATGTTACCGCCCATATCAAAGCAAGCAATAGGAATGAAGTTTCATCTGAAGAATTTGCAAAAGCAATATTAACAAAATACAAACAATATCAATCTGAAGAGTTTACAAACTCAATCTTAACAAAATATGAACAGTATCAATCTGAAGAATTTACAAACTCAATCTTAACAAAATACGAACAGTATCAATATGAAGAATTTACAAACTCAATTTGAATAAAATAAGAATAAAATCAATCTAGAAGAACTGCTTGGATTGGATTCAGAAATAAATAATTGGCCAAAGAAAATATTATCAAAAAACATCTTGTTCATAATTATTTTTGAATAAGATCATTGTTGACCAAGCTAGGAATGAAGATGCAATTCAAGATTAAACAAGGACTAAATTGAAGTCCCAATTTTATCTATAAATAGATAATCAAGGCTGAAGAAAATGATCATCGAAAAATCACAAAAGAGTAGAAGAATTCAAGCTCAAAATTCCAAATTTATCTTAGAGTTTGTAACACTCCGAGTTTAAAACACAGCGCAAATGTATTTTTTTTTTCAATAAATAATTAAAATGAGTTTTCCAAAATTAATGTCAAGGGAATTAAAATAAAATTTTCATCAGTTCATTTCAAAAGAGAACACCCGGCCTGTGGCCACTAAACAGTATCAGAGTGCGGAAAAATACAGCGGAAAAGTCATACATTAATTCCCAAAATAAATTACATTTCCCAAAACTCAAGACCCTATACAAAAGTCTAGTCTGATCATGCACTAAGCTACAGTAGCACGGTTTCCACCGTATTCTCTATAAGTCTCGTCTTCAACCAGCTGTACGTCCCTCTGCATTGTCCACGTAGACTCCGTACGTAAAGATCAGGGGAAACTAACGACGTTTCCGTTGTTAGTGTATTCGTCGGTAGGACGGTTTCGGGTAACATATGAGGGCAAAGCCCGATTTCCACAATATAATAGCAAGGGTCACCGACCGAAATTAACAAATAGTCACATAGCATATATTTCACAACAACAATTATATCCATGGTATAACATATGATGATGAGGAAAAATAATAATGCTCATTTGAAATTTAATGACATATATGCCTTTTCAAAAACAGTAGCCAATGAATATGAAAAATATGTTGTAAGTACAACCAACACTTCAGTAATCACAATCATTAATTAGAAGTTCAGATTCTATAAAGTACTCACACATATTCAATTTCCACTCATCATCATAATCCAATCGTGACCCACCGGTCAACCCCTCGATGCAATATGTATATGCTCATCTATACAATTTCTTGGAATCACCAAGGTGCAGTCGCTCAACAGACCAGCACAATTTATATGTATGATAGACTTTAACGGCCCTCAAGACCATGGTGCAATCGCTCAACAGATCAGCACCAGTACAGTCGCTCAAAAAACCAGCACGTTTCACATATTTGAATGGACCACCACGAACACGCGGCCACTGTAACACCCCGAGTTTAAAACACAGCGCGGGTGCATTTTTTTTTTTAATAATAAAATAATTTTCCAGATTTAATTAAAATAAAGTTTTTCGTAAAATGGTACGCCGTGGATTAACCGATGAACGTAACAAAATAAATTCATCGTAATCTCAATAATTACTTAATTCTGGAAATTTAATAATAAACAATAAGACATTTTTGAAAGATAATAATGTCATAGCATTCCCAAAAGTCAATATCAGAGTGCGGAATAAGTAGTACAACATATTTTTTTTTTAAATAAAAACAAAATACATTTCTAGTTCAAATCCTATACATCAAGTCTAACTGATCATGCGCTAAACCTACAGTAGCACGGATTTCCTCCGCATCCCAAGCAAGTCTCTTCTGAATCTACTGCTCGCCTCGACGTGACTTCCTCCTCCTCCTCATCATACAGAGAGGGGTCGGTCTCCTCTGAAGTCAGATCAATACAAAGTCTCGGTCGCTTCGGCGGCGCCGGAATCTCATAACAATCATAGGAGATCTTGGAAGGACCCGGAATCTCAGCTGTTACTGGCCTCGGCTCATCATTCTTCCCTTCTGCCACAAACTCATGTACAACTCCTCCAATCACCGGGTTGGGAGTCAAACACCTACGGTGGCCTTCGTCTCAACCCCTCTAGCGGACTCCTCAGCATCGTCGAAAATTCCGTGCGCCTCCAATACTAGACGAGAAGGCACGGGAAAATCTATACTCGCATGTGTGCGCTCCACGAAATCCGCTACGCCGTCTGTCCTACTCGTCCTCTCCAACCACCCCGTGTAAGTCGCTCTGCTTGAGATGGGGTCGAATACCCAAGTAGTGCGCGAATTGCGATCAAGGAAGTCTAACGACGTTTCCGTCGTTCCGGTTCCCACGGGTGGCATGGGTTTGGGGGGCATATGTGGGCAAAGCCCAAAGTCCACAATATAATGGCAAGGGTCACCGGCCGAAATTAACAAATAATCACATAGCATATATTTCACAGCAACAAATATATCCATGATATCACATATGATGATGAGGAAAATAATAATGCTCATTTGAAATTTAATGACATATATGCCTTTTCAAAAACAGCAGCCAATTATTATGAATTAGGTGGTAAGTACAAACAACACCTCAGCAAAACACAATCATTAAATCATAAATTCAGATTCTGGACAGTACTCACACACATTCAATTTCCAACCATTCATCATATAATCAAACGTGACCCACCGGTCAATCCCTCAATGCAATATGTATATGCTCATGTATACAATTTTCTTGGAATCACCAAGGTGCAGTCGCTCAACAGACCAGCACAATATGTTTGACTTTAACGGCCCTCAAGACTAGGGTGCAATCGCTCAACAGATCAGCACCAGTGCAGACGCTCAACAGTCCAGCACTCGTGCAGTCGCTCAACAGACCAGCACGTTTGACATATACCAAGGTACAATCGCTCAATAGATCAGTACCTAGTGCAGTCGCTCAATAGACCAGCACTCGTGCAATCGCTCAACAGATCAGCACATGGTTGCGCATTTCAGGGTACAGACGCTCAACAGTCCAGTGCCAGTGCAGTCGCTCAACAGACCATCACTTATATACCAAGGTACAATCGCTCAATAGATCAGTACCTAGTGCAAACGCTCAACAGTCCAACACTCGTGCAATCACTCAACAGATCAGCACGTGGTTGCGCATTACTCTGTGGCCCATCGCGGGTACCACTTGACTATGCAATGCATGAATATGCAGTGTTTCACTTCTCTAGAAACAGTATGCAAAATCAGAAAATTCATGCTTTTCATCATGTTTAAAATATCTCAGCACAGTCAGAATTATCATCATCACAATCATGATTAAACAGCCAAGTATTCATTAACATTTTGAAATGTTTTTCCAAACTCTTAAAGTTCAAATACAGTGGTTAAAACTGGGATTTCTGGAATTTTACAAATCTGTATTCGAATACAGCTTCTCTGTATTCGAATACAGAAGCAAAAAACAGTGCAGAATCACACTCTGTATTCGAATACAGCCCTCTGGTATTCGAATACAGAGGCAGTCTCAGTGCACAAAACAAGATCTTTCATTACATCAGTAAAGTCTTAAAACTTCATCACCACCACTTCGAAATATCACCAAAAGATCCATTTTAATTCACCACAACAATCCCAACATTCCCCAATTACTCAGGGTTTACAAAAACACTCTTAAAAACTTGGAGTTTCTGGGAACTCGAATCTGTATTCGAATACAGACCCCTTGTATTGGAATATAGAAGCATGAAACTGCATTTTTAACATTCTGTATTCGAATACAACATGCCTGTAATCGAATACAGAAGACAAAACCTTAAAAAATTCAACATTTCTCCCAGATCATTAAAGGTTTTCAATACTTCATCGTCTCCTCTTCAAAATATTTCAAGAACTCCATTTAAAATCACTTTAACCCTTCTCAAGGTTTCTCAATACTTTAAAATGCATATCAAAGTGTTTAAAACTTGATTTTCTGGAAAACACGAATCTGTATTCGAATACAACTTCCTTGTATTCGAATACAGAAGCTAAAAACTGAGCTTCTGGAAAAACACGAATCTGTATTCGAATACAGACCCATTGTATTCGAATACAGAAGCTGAAACTAGTGAAAATCTGCATTATGTATTCGAATACAGCATGCATGTAGTCGAATACAGATGCGAATACAATGTTAAAATCCCACTTCTGTATTCAAATACGACATGGTCGTAGTTGAATACAGATGCTAAGTCAGAAGCAAAAATCCTTCCTCTGTATTCGAATACAGGGGCTCGTATTCGAATACAAGTTTGAAAACTTAAGTAAAACAGAAACTTGACAAGTTGTAGTCGAATACACACATGTTGTATTCGAATACATCTTCAAAAACCAGTGAAATTTTCCTGAGATTCCAACCCTTTTCAATCTATTTTCTTTTAAAAACAAACAACCAACATTAAAACAGATTCAACACCCTTTTTCCAGACAATACTTTCCTCATTAAAAATCCCTTTTCTTTTTAAAACATCAACATCATCAGGATCACTCAAAACAGAAACAGAAGCATGATCATCAACAACAAATCATTCAGACTTTCAAACCATCAGAACATCATACAACATTTCAGCTTTCTCAATATCAGAGTAACATGCAAGCATTTCAGCTTTCACAACACATCAGAATAACATGCAAGCATTTCAGCTTTCACAACACATCAGAATAACATACAAGCATTTCAGCTTTCACAAAACACATCAGAATAACATGCAAGCATTTCAGCTTTCACAACACATCAGAATAACATGCAGCATCACAGAGCAGCAAAACACAAACAGAATGCATTTTTGCATTTCAAAACCTTTTTCAAAACAGTTTTATGAACATGCATTTTAAATCATGTTTGAAATAACATTCAAGACATTTTCCACTTTCCCACATAAACAACACAACTTTAGTGCATTCATCTCAAACAGCCATCATCACAAAGATTTTAAAACGTATAAAAAAATGCATTTTTCATTTCTTTCAAGCATCAGGCAAACCAGTTTCAAAACAGTAATGAAAACACTAGTAATGCCATGAAAGTTATGCACTTACAGCCCTAATGCAACTAGAAAGTGGAAGGTGCCCTTACCTTGTAACGTGTTCTGCTTCTGCTAAAGTGTGTGTGTCAAAAACGGCGAAACTCCCGCATGCGTTTGCTGCTACAAAACTGAGTTCTCTAGCTCCGTAATGATGTAGGGATTAACTTTAATACTGGGGGTTTTCTGGTTTGATGCTTGGATTTTCAAGTAATGGCGTTTTTGAGGAATTCCCTCTTTTCACTTTGAACTCGTGAGCTGGGACAGAAAACAGAGACAGAATGGGAGGGAAAATGGGGTACTGTTACATGCAGTATGGGCAGTGAGGAAGGAGGGATGGTGTTCTGATTTCACCATCCTTCTCACTCCTATTTATAGGCTTTTGTGGTGCCACCTCACCCAAAAATAATGTTAAAATAATGTTGGATCCTTCAGAACTTAATTGTCTTGTAATTTGCCACTAATCCTCAATTAACTGCCCGAGTAATTTAATTACTCGTAATTAAATTAATTAATCTTCATCCAATAATTTTTATTCATCCTCCAAAATAAATATTTATATATATATATATATATATATTCACTCAAACATACATATATTAAATATTTTACAAATATCCCCAAAAATACAATTAAAATTAATTCCATAATTTTAATTAAAAATTAAGGGTCTTACATTACTCCCCCCCTTAAATTAGTTTCGTCCTCGAAACTACATGTCCCTAAACAACTGAGGATATTGCTCCCTCATCTTACTCTCCAGTTCCCAAGTCGCGTCTCCCGTAGTCGGATTCCAAATCACTTTGACTAGTGGGACTTCCTTATTCCTCAACTGTTTAATCTTCCTGTCTTCAATCCTTACAGGCAATACTTCAAAAGACAGGTTGTCCCTCAGCTGAATCGTATCTGGCTCGATCACATGTGACGGGTCCGAAATGTATTTCCTTAACTGCGACACATGAAATACGTCATGAATATTGGACAATATTGGAGGTAAAGCAATCCGATAGGCCAATGGTCCAATACGCGTAGTAATCTGGTATGGTCCAATAAATTTCGGAGTCAACTTTCTTGACTTAATAGCTCTGCCAACACCAGTTGTAGGCGTGACCCTTAGAAATACATGATCACCCTGCTCAAATTCCAAAGGTCTGCGACGCTTGTCCGCATAACTCTTCTGACGATCTTGCGAAGCCTTCATTTTCTCTTGTATCCTCTTGATTTTCTCTGTAGTCTGTTCTACCATCTCAGGTCCAACAATCATGCTCTCTCCTTTTTTATACCAGCATAAAGGCGTCTGACACTTGCGTCCATATAAAGCCTCGTAGGCTGCCATTCCAATACTTGCGTGAAAACTGTTGTTGTAAGTGAATTCAATCAATAGCAACACCTCATCCCAATTCCCTCTGTCATCCAACACACATGCTCTCAATAGATCTTCCAAGGACTGATTTGTTCTCTCAGTCTGTCCGTCTGTTTGTGGATGATAAGCGGAACTCAATTTCAGTTTCGTTCCCAAAGCTTCATGCAGTCCTCCCCAAAAATGAGATGTGAACTTTGGGTCACGGCTTGATACTATACTCGATGGCACTCCATGTAACCTCACAATCTCAGCGATGTAGATCTCTGTCAGCTTATCTACTTTATAAGTGGTCCTTACCGGTAGGAAATGTGCTGACTTCGTCAATCGATCCACTATTACCCAAATAGAATCATTCTTTTCCTTGTCTTGGGCAGTCCTGTTATGAAATGCATGGAAATGTTGTCCCACTTCCATTCCGGTATGTCCAAAGGTTGCAACATTCCAGCAGGTCGTTGATGTTCCACTTTCGCTTTCTGACAAGTCAAACAAGCTGATACGTATTCTGCCACATCCCTCTTCATTCCTGGCCACCAGAAATTCTGTCTTAAGTCCTGGTACATCTTGGTCGCTCCAGGATGAATACTCAACTTACTCTTATGAGCTTCTTCCAAAATCGCTCTTCTCATTTCTGCAACTTCCGGTACACAAACTCTTCCATTACATCTCAGAATATTATCTATGCCGACGCTGAACTCAGTTGTCTGTCCTTGCGCTATCAGATTCCTCTTTTCTTGGATCAATGCGTCATCTTGCAAGTTTGCAATCTCCTCCAATAATCCACTCGAAATTGTTATCATTCCACAATTTAACATTCCTGGTGCAAACTTTACGTCCAAATGTAGATCTCTAAATGCTTCCCACAACTCTTGTTGTTTGGCCATTATCATTGAAGATACTGACACACTCTTCCGACTCAATGCATCAGCCACCACATTGGCCTTTCCAGGGTGGTACTGCAATGAAAAGTCAAAATCCTTGAAAGTCTCCATCCATCTTCTCTGATGCATGTTCAATTCCTTCTGATCGAACAGGTACTTCAAACTTTTATGGTCGCTGAACACCGTGAATGTTCATCCATATAAGTAGTGTCTCCAAACCTTTAACGCAAACACTACTGCAGCCAGCTCCAAATCATGAGTGGGGTAGTTCCGTTCGTGAGTTTTCAACTGTCTAGAGGCATAGGCTACAGCTTTCTTGTGTTGCATCAAAACACATCCCAAACTTTGGTGAGATGCATCACAGTAAACTTCATATGGTTCCTCCGGCTGTAGCAACACCAATACTGGTGAGGCTGTCAACTTTTTCTTTAGCAACTGAAAACTCTCCTCACACTTTTCCGTCCATGCAAACGGCTGATTCTTTCGGGTGAGTTGTGTCAAAGGAGCTACAATCTTAGCAAATCCTTCAATTAATCTCCTGTAGTATCCTGCCAGTCCGACAAAACTTCTTATGTCCGTGATAGTCTAGGGCTGTTTCCAGGCAAGAATTGTCTCAATCTTTGCCGGATCGACAGCGATTCCTTCTTTCGTTATCACATGTCCCAAGAAATTCACTTCCTTTAGCCAAAACTCGCACTTCGACAAATTGGCATACAGTTGCTTTTTGCGTAAAACTTCAAGAACTTGGCGTAAGTGCTCTTCATGTTCTTCTTCATCCTTTGAATAAATCAAAATATCGTCGATGAATACCACCACGAACTTATCCAGAAACGGGCTGAAAATCCTATTCATATAGTGCATGAAAATTGTTGGTGCATTCGTAACTCCAAAAGGCATAACTAGATATTCATAGTGTCTGTAACGAGTCCTGAAAGCAGTCTTTTGAATATCTCCTTCTCTTACTCGAATCTGATGGTATCCTGATTTCAAATCAATCTTTGAAAACACTGCTGCTCCCCTCAATTGGTCCATCAAATCATCGATGCATGGTAACGGATAACGATTCTTGATAGTCACCTTGTTAAGTTGCTGATAATCCACACATAAATGTGAACTTCCATCCTTCTTTTTAACCAACAACACCGGAGCTCCCCAGGGAGACATACTTGGTCTGATAAATCCTTTCTCCAATAATCCTTCAATTTGACCCTTAAGCTCGCTTAATTCCAATGGCGACATCCGGTACAGCGTAATTGAAATAGGTTAAGTTCCTGGGTGTAAGTCAATGAAGAACTCCACCTCTCTCATCGGGGGTAATCCTGGAATTTCTGATGGAAATACGTCAGGATATTCTTTGACTAATGTAACACCCCGAGTTTAAAATACAGCGCGGGTGCATTTTTTTTTCAATAAATAATTAAAATGATTTTTCCAAAATTAATATCAAGGGAATTAAAATAAAATCAGTTCATTTCAAAGGTTATCACCCAATCAGTGTTAGAGTGTAGAATAATACAGCAAAAAAAGTAATACATTAATTCCCAAAATAAAATTACATTTCCCAAAACTCAAGACCGTATACAAAAGTCTAGACTGGTCATGCACTAAGCTACAGTAGCACGGTCTCCACCGTATCCTCTATAAGTCTCGTCTTCAGCCAACTGTCCGTCCCTCTGCGTTGTCCACGTAGACTCCGTACGTAAAGATCAGAGGAAACTAACGACGCTTCCGTCATTAGTGTATCCGTCGGTAGGACGGGTTTGGGTAACATCTGAGGGCAAAGCCCAAAGTCCACAATATAATAGCAAGGGTCACCGACCGAAATGAACAAATAAGCACATAGCATATATCTCACAACAACACATATATTCATGGCATAATATATAACAATGATGAGGAAAATAATAATGCTCATTTGAAATTTAATGACATATATGCCTTTTCAAAACAGCAGCCAATTATTATGAAATATGTGGTAAGTACAAACAACACCTCAGCAAATCACAATCATTAAATCAGAAATTCAGATTCTGAACAGTACTCACACACATTCAATTTCCACTCATCATCATAATCCAATCGTGACCCACCGGTCAATCCCCCAATGCAATATGTATATGCTCATGTATACAATTTTCTTGGAATCACCAAGGTGCAGTCGCTCACAGACCAGCACACGTGCAGTCTCTCACAGACCAGCACGATTTATATATGTCAGACTTTAACGGCCCTCAAGACCAGGGTGCAATCTCTCACAGATCAGCACCAGTGCAGTCGCTCAACAGACCAACAAGACTTCACAAATGGAATGGACCGTCTAATACACGGAACCATTCCGTAGCCCGGATAGAATAGACCGTCTAATACACGCGGAACTATTCTATAACCATCATGGTCACTACAATTACATGTATTAGCCTCTCACAGGCCAAATACACAGAAGTTAAATCCTCGCACGGATAGAATGGACCGTCTAATACACGCGGAACTATTCTATAACACTTGATTACTACTTAACTTCGCGGCCCATCACGGTCACCGCATCAACTCTGTGGCCCATCGCGGGTACCACCTGACTATGCAATGCATGAACATGCAATGTTTTCTCTTTACTGAAAACAGTATGCAATAACAGAAAATTCATGCCTTTCCATCATATTTCAAAACATCTCAATATAATGAATATCATCATCAACACGTCAATGATTAAACATTCAAGTAAACATTAACACTTTACATTATCACACAATTCCATTCTTAATCATCATAAGTCTTTCCCCCAACTCTTAAAATTCACAAAATAGTGTTTAAGACTGAGTTTTCTAGAAAATACGAATCTGTATTCGAATACGGCCTCTCTGTATTCGAATACAGGAGTCAAAACAGTGCAGAATTAACACTCTGTATTCGACTACAGCCCCCTGGTAGTCGAATACAGAGGCAGTCTCAGTGCACAAATCAACATTTTTCACTACATCAGTAAAGTCCCAAAAACTTCATCACCCCCACTTCAAACTATCACAAAAATCTCATTTTAATTCACCACAAACATTCCCAATATTCCCCAACACTTAGGGTTTACAAAGCACTCTTAAAAACTTGAAATTTCTGAAAACTCGAATCTGTATTCGAATATAAATCCCTTGTATTCGAATACATGAGCTGAAGCTGTAATTTCAACATTATGTATTCGAATACAGCATGTCTGTAGTCAAATACAGAAGTCAAAAATAGAACCAGAATGATCAACATAAGAAACAGAACCAGAATCAGAATGTTTAACATCAGAAACAGAACCAGAATCAGAATCATCAACACCAGAATATCAGAAAACAGAAGAAGAAAAATCAACATCAGAAACAGAACCAGAATGATCAACATCAGAAACTGAACCAGAAGGATCAACATCAGAAACTGAACCAGAATGATCAACATCAGAAATAGAACCAGAAGGATCAACATCAGAAACAGAACCATAATGATCAACATCAGAAACAGAACCAGAATGATCAACATCAGAAACAGTACCAGAATCAGAATCATCAGAAACAAAACAAAATGATTCACACCAGAATCATCAGAAGCAAAACAAAATGACTCACACCAGAATCATCAGAAGCAAAACAGAATGACTCACTAGAATCATCAGAAACAAAACAGAATGACTTATACTAGAATCATCAGAAGCAAAACAGAATGACTTATACTAGAATCGTCAGAAGCAAAACAGAATGATTCACACAAGAATCATCAGAAGCAAAACAGAATGATTCACACAAGAATCATCAGAAGCAAAACAGAATGATTCACACAAGAATCATCAGAAGCAGAAACAGGATGATTAACATCAGAATCATCAGAAGCAGAAATAGGATGATTAACATCAAAATCATCAGAAGCAGAAACAGGATGATTATCAGAATCATCATGTAGAATTTATCCGGAAGATAATTTGACCAGAATCATCATGTAGAATCATCATGTAGAATCATCAGAATCATCAGAAGCAAGAAGTTATCCAGAAGATAATTTGACCAGAACATGGCATGACAATCGAATCTTGAATAACCCAGACTTCGCCCAGACTTCATGTAGAATTGATCAGAAGAAGCACATAATGGTTCATGCCAAATTCACCAGAAGCAGAAAGAACAGAATGATTATCAGAATCATCAAAAGCAGGAAACAGGATGATAATCAGAATCATCAGAAGCAGAAAACATGATGATTATCAGAATCATCAGAAGCAGGAAATAGGATGATGATCAGAATCATCAGAAGCAGAAAACATGATGATTATCAGAATCATCAGAAGCAGGAAATAGGATGATGATCAGAATCATCAGAAGCAAGAAACATGATGATTATTAGAATCATCAGAAGCAACACATTTCAAATGGTTTCATTAAAAAAAAGACAACCAAACATTAAAACAGACTCTGCATTTTTCCAGAAAACACTTTCCTCATTTAAAATCCCTTTTCTTTTTAAATCGTCAACATCACCAGAATCACTTAAAACAGAATAGAATCAGGATTATCAACAACAAGTCATCCAGACTTTCAAAACATTAGAACATCATACAGCATTTCAGCTTTCACAACACATCAGATTAACATGCAAGCATTTCAGCTTTCATACATATCAGATTAATATGCAAGCATTTCCGTTTCGACAACACATCAGAAGAACATGCAAGCATTTCACCTTTCACAACACATCAGAAGAACATGCAAGCATTTCCACTTTCACACATATCAGAATAACATGCAGCATTCACAGAGCAGCAACACACAAACATAATGCATTTTTGCATTTCAAAACAGTTTCATGAACATGCATTTTTAAATCATGTTTGAAATAACATCCAAGACATTTTCCTCTTTCCCACATAAACAGCACAACTTTAGTGCATTCAGCTCAAAACAGAATCATCACAGAGCTTTAAAACGTCAAAAATGCATCTTTTTCCATTTCTTTCAAGCACAGGCAAACTAGTTTCAAAACAGTCATGAAAACACTAGTAATGCCATGAAATTATGCACTTACAGCCCTAATGCAACTAGAAGGTTGGAAGGTGCCCTTACCCTTGTTGCGTGTTCTGCTATTCCTCTCGTTTCTGATTCTGCTCCCGTTTGCGTGTCCAAAACCGGTGAAACTGCAGCTTGCGTTTGCTGCTACGAAACTGGATTCTTTAGCTCCGTAATGGGGTGGGGATTAACTTTAATACTGGGGGTTTTCTGGTTTGGTGTCTGTATTTCCAGTTAATGGAACTTTTGAGGAACTCTCTCTCAGGTATTTTGAAATCGTGAAACTGCTTTTCAGAAAACAGGCGGCAGAAATGGGAGAAGAGGTTACTGTTACATGCAACACTATTACATGCAAAATGGGAGGTATGGAGTTATGATTTCTGCCCAGCCCCTCACGTGTACTTATAGGCTCACTTGAGTGCCACCTCCTTTGAAACAATGATACAATAATGCTGGATTTTCCAGCTGGATTTCTCAGCACTTAATCCTTTTGCAATTAGCCACTAATCCTTAATTAATGGTCCGATTAATTTAATTACTCGAAATTAAATTAATTTAATTTTCATCCCATAATTTTAATTCATCTTCCAAAATAAATATTTATATATATATATATATATTCACTCAAAACATACATATATTAAATATTTTACAAATATTCCCAAAATACCCTTAATATTAATTCCAGAATTAATATTAAATTTATGGGTCTTACAACTAACATCACATCTTCTATGTTCACATCCATCTTGGTCTCCACGTTAGCCAATGATAAAAATTCCTGAGTTCCTTCTCTCAGTGATACTCCGAGTTGGTTAGCAGCCAAATACCGAACGACTCCAGGTTCGGGGAAAAGAAACAATTTTCGAGCGCAATCCAAAACTACATAATTATAGGTTATCCAATCCATGCCGAGAATGATCTCGAGGGATTGTAGGGGTAAACAGATTAAATTGACCAAGAAATCTCTATTATGTATCGTTACGGTACAGTGTAAACATGCAGAGTTTACAGTCAAAGTCTTAGCAGGTGTAGAAACATCCAAATCAAAAGGCAAAGCAGATACAAACAACTTCAAACGATGCACACAATCCATAGCAATGAAAGAATGGGTTGCCCCGAATCAAAAAGTGCAGTTAGTGCGTTACCTGCGATATCACAATCTTGCTGGATTAAATTTTGGGCTTGTCTTCCAGCTTCAGCACCCATGTGATAAACGCGGCCTCTAGCAGTACGACGAGTAGCCCTAGTCGCGTTCACAGTTGGCTCCACCTTCGGAACCCGGCAATCCCTCGCCACGTGTCCTGGCTTGTGGCAGTTGAAGCACATCAAATCCCTCGCAGTACAAGCAGTTGCAATATGTCCTTCCTTCCCACATCGATAACACCGGACTCCTTGTCCCAATTGCCGTCCAAAAGTCTGATTTCCCGGCCGATTCTGGCCTCTCTTGTTGTTTTGTGGCTGGTTATACTGCTTGGCAACTTGCTTCCCTTTATTGTTCTGATTATGTATCCGACTAGGCCCTCCAGAGTTAAAGTTCCCTCCTCTGTTGGCCCTCATGTTCTTCATCTCTTCAACCTCTCTACACTTTTCCACTAGCACTTGGAAACGTTGAATTCCCAAGGGTAGGACCGAATCTTGGATCTCATACTTCAGTCCATTCTGAAAGCGATGACACATAAACTGTTCATCAACTTCTTCCCGGAAGAATCTGAAATTTCTGGACAACGATTCGAACTTAGCTGCGTATTTTCCTACTGTCATATTCCCCTGGTACAATTTCAGAAAGTCATCCCCCAACTTGGTCCTAGTGCTCATCGGGAAGTACTTGTCTAGAAACTTCTTTTTGAATGACTCCCAGGTCACTTCCTCTTGAGCTGACCCCATCAGTAATCTTGTGCTTCTCCACCAATACTCTGCATCCCCTACCAGCAGGTACGTGGCATAATTGACTTTCACCGCTGCCCGACAGTTAATCATCTCGAAGATTTTATCCATCTCTTGGATCCACTGGTCCGCTCTTTTTGGACCCTCATCACCCTTGAACTTGGGAGGATTATGGCGACGAAAATCTTCTAGTCCTCTAGATTCAGCAGCGCGAATCTCTCTTTCTCTCTTCTCCAGATCGTGATGAGTCTTGGCAGCCGTCTGGGCAGCAACAGACGCAGCCATGTTGTTCATTGCTTCAGCCATCCTATCTTCCCGGCCGACATTTGTTCTAGCGGTGTCGTCTCTTCGTGGAGGCATTGTTTCCTACAAAACCATCATCACTTTAGTCACACCACAACTTACACAAGACTTGACACTTTAACTACTTGCTCTTATGCATGATCAGCTAATAACTCAAAACAAATACTTTAAATCAGAGCTTTATCCCAAAACTTTAACCAAATGCTCTGATACCACAATTGTAACACCCCGAGTTTAAAACACAGCGCGGGTGCATTTTTTTTTAATAATAAAATAATTTTCAAAATTTTATTCAAATAAAGTTTTTCGTAAAATAAAGTTTTCCAAATAATCTCAATAATTACTTAACAATGTCATAGCATTCCCAAAAGTCAATATCAGAGTGTGGAATAAGTAGTACAACATATATTTTTTTTAACATAAAAACAAAATACATTTCCAGCTCAATTCCTATACATCAAGTCTAACTGATTATGTGCTAAAGCTACAGTAGCACGTATTTCCTCCGCATCCCAAGCAAGTCTCCTCCGAATCTGCCGCTCGCCTCGATGTGACTTCCTCCTCCTCCTCATCGTACAGAGAGGGGTCGGTCTCCTCTGAAGTCAGATCAATACAAAGTCTCGGTCGCTTCGGCGGCGCCGGAATCTCATAACAATCATCGGAGATCCAAGTTGGTTCTAAGTACTTAAGATTTTGATGCTTACAAATGTATTCTATGTAAACTTATTTTGTACTTTGAATTATTAAGTTAAATGCCTCAGAAACTGAAGGAATCAGAAGCAGTGATCAAAGGATTCCGGAAAAATGAATTTTGGAATGATTAGAAGATACTCCAATAATGTCAAAACATGACCAGAAGATATATTTGATGGCCCAGATCAGAAGGAATAAATGTCAGAATGAAACATGGATCATATCATTGGAAAGCATGCCAGAAGGAGAGTTGATCAAGACAAACAGGAATCAAATATCAATTTTGTTCCAGAAGTTATTCTGACCAGAAGATGGCCTGGCAGTGAAAAATTACACAGCCCAGACTTGTTCCAGACTTGACCAAAAGGTATGTTTATGAGTCCAGAACAAGAGGATCAATCCAGATTTGGCCCAGACCATAAGATGGCAAGATTCAGGGCATGGAACTAAGTTCAGAACAAAAGAAATGAGTTCCAGAATCAACCCAGACCTGGTCCAAAACAAAGGTAAAATGTCGAGACTGAAATATTTTTTGATCAAGTTAATTTCAGTTTGTTCCAGACCAAATTCCAAAATCTTTCCAGATCAGAGTAAAGTCTTCCAGATCAATGGTTCAGAAATAATTATTTGGTCCAGTGATGGTCCAGATCAGAAAATCAGACCATGGCCCAGTGTTGGCCGAAATCAGAGGAACAGGATGTGCAAGTCCAGAAATGGCCGAGTCCAGAAGATTTCAGCATAACAGGCGCGTATCCAGGCTGGCCGAAATCAGAAGATCAAAGGGTCAGGGAGTGTGGTCTAGGGATGGCCGAATTCAGAGGATCACAACATATCAATTAGTCTGGTTCAGATGTGGACTAGCACAGGAAAATATGATGGTCCAAAATTGATCAACGATGGAGATTTCAATTTATTTCGATCAAAGTATTAAAAAGATTTATTACAAAAATAAAGTGACGTGTTGTGGAATTCAGGAGCATTGGCGGGAAGCAATACACATATTTGATTGGCTAGTTATTTTTTGAAAGAAATCTGAAGCTTAAAAAAGATATGTTTTTGATTTAAATGAAGCCCAATTGGTCAAGTTATATTTGCCAAAGAATCCAGCAAGATTCAGCTCGAATTTAAGCATTGGAAGAGGCCCTAATCAGCATCTATAAATGGAGGCTCACGGCAGAATGCTCATCATTGAAAATCACAAAAAAGTCATACACTTCCAAAGCAACCACTCTCAAATTTTCATATAAGTCAATTGTGAGTTTCAGCTTTCAAGAAGCAAGTACTCAATTATTTTCTTTCCACTGTGGCAAATCTAAGTTGTTGAAGTAGAGTCCATAATCTGAGGGAGTCAGTAGAGGTAGCAGGTTACTTGGCAATTAGATAGGGTTGTATCTAAGTTGTTGAAGTAGAGTCTAGAAACTGAGGGATTCAGAAAAGGTAGCAAGGTACTTAGCAATTAGATTCATAGTGTTGTGAATTCTACTACAATCTGGGGTGTCAGATTGGCTGAAGAACAGGTGTTGTTTTTCCTCAAAGAAGTCTAGGATTGTTAGACTATTTGAGAAGACAGACTTGGAGGGTCAGTAGCAAGGTTGAATTAGTGAAATCCTTCAAGGCGAAGGGACTTGGATGTAGCCTCGTTAACGGTGAACTAATATTAAATCTGTGAGTTTTTATTTTTATTTTTATCGCTGCTAACTCTGTTTTAATTATACATCAAGTTTTGTTTTGAAAGTATTAAAACAGGAAAAGTATTCAAGTTAAGTCAAACACAATTCAACCCCCCCCTTATCGTGTTTGCACCTTCAATTGGCATCAGAGCTCGGTCTCAAGGCTGAGCACTTAACCGTGTTTGAGGAAAGGTCCAAGGGGCTCAATATGGCAGAAGAATTGGGAAACAACATCAACAGACCACCACTGTTTGATGGAGAAAGGTTTGAGTGTTTGAAGGACAGAATGAGAAGCTTTGTCATATCTCAAGATCCTGAACTATGGATGATGATAGTCAGAGGATACACTGCACCTACTGATCCTGAAGATCCAACTAAGAAATTGGATATGTTTGATATGAAACCAGATCAGATCAGATTACACAGACTTCATCACAAGTCCAGAACCATGATGGTCAGTGCAATCACATTCAAGGAATTTGATAGATGCACAAATAAAGAAACAGCAAAGAGTATATTTGATAGTCTTGTTCTGACCTATGAAGGAACCAAGCAGGTTCAACAAACAAAGGCTAACATATTGGTCAGAAAGTATGAGCTGTTCAAGATGGAAGAGGATGAAGACATTGACACAATGTTCTGCAGGTTCCAGACTTTGGTATGAGGACTGAAAGTATTAAACAAAAGCTATACCACTGAAGATCATGTCTGGAAAATTCTGAGAAGTCTTCCAAAAAGGTGGAGACCAAAGGTTTCTGTAATTCAGGAAGCTAAGGATCTGAGTACCTTGAGGCTGGAAGATCTAATCAGCACACTTAGGTCTCATGAAATAGAACTGGAAGAAGATGAACCTAAGAAGAAGAAAAATCTGGCTTTGAAATCGAAACAGAAGAAAGCTGCAAAGGCAGAATCAGAATCAGAGGATAGTGATAGTAACTGTGATGATATGGCATACTTAACCAAAAAGATGGTTAAGATCTGGGAAAACAAGAAGAAAAGAAACTTTAGAAAGAAACATAACAGCAAGGATAAGGAAGAATCTGACAAAAATAATATTGTTTGTTATGGATGCAATAAACCTGGACATATCAAGTCAGAATGTCCTAATTTGGAAAAAGGCAAACAGCATAAGAAGAGTTCCAGACATAGAAAGAAAGGTCTGATGGCTTCCTGGGATGTATCAGAATCAGAGGAAGAATCTTCTAATGAAGAAAAGGCAGAAACAGCAAAGATGGCTCACATTAAGTCTGCTTCTGGACCTCATAAAGGCAAAAATTCCAGAAGGAAAACAGGCAGAAGGAATAGTGATAGAAGCAGTCACTCAGGCAAGTCTGGAAGCACATAAGAGGAAACAATTCTGTCTCTGATGGCTCATACAAATTCAAATTCTAGATATAGCTCTGGAACATAATCAGAAGATGAAGACAGTGAGGTATTTTTTTATCTTTCTAAATGTAAATTAATTGATACTTTAAAGGACTTGTTAAATGCAAATAACAAGATGTCTTTAAAACTGAAATCTCTTAGGGAAGATAAGAAAAATCTTACCAAAGAAGACCAAGTTTTAAAGAATAAAATTTCTGAGTATGCAACTGAAATCAAAGATCTTAAAACTAAAGTTGTAAGACTCAAGTCTGAAAACCAAACTCTGAAAAGTAATAATTGTTCCAATTCTGAGACTGTTTGTAAATCTGATATGCATGAGCAATTTTTTCAAAGCTTTATTTCAAATGGAATGGAAAGAAGTAAGTATGCATCTATGATTTATGGAAACAGCAACTCTGGAAAAAGAGGTCTTGGTTTTATAGAAACAAGTACTGAAAATAAAGCTGTTTATTCTGATGTTTTATGTATTGTCTGTGCTAAGAAAGGTCACTCTAAATTATCTTGTCCAATGGTAAAATCTGAACAAGATCAGAGAGCTGTTAAGACTAACAAACCTGGACCCAATCAGTTTTGGGTACCAAAAGATCAAATTGTCTATGTTGCAGATGTTCTGAGTAACCAGAAGGAGACACCAACAATGGTGCCTAGACAATGGATGTTGGCAATGCACAAGCAGAAGAAGGTTTATGTTCCTGCTACAACAAGACAAAGGCAATCTGAGCCTGGTAGAAGAAGAACTGGTCAACACAATCAGAACTAGAACCAGAATTATAGGAGGAACAGAAAATATCATAGATATCACCGAATCAGAACAAGAACTGGAACCAGAATCAGAATTGGAACCAGTATCAGAGGAACAGGAACTGGAACCAGAACTGGAACCAGTACCAGAAGCACAAAAACTAGAACCAGAACCAGAACTCGAACCAGTATCAGAGGTACAGGAACTAGAACTAGAACCAACACTGGAACCAGAATCAGAACTGGAGGCACAGAAACTGGAACCAGAATCAGAATCAGAATCAGTACCAGAAGCAGAACCTGAACAGTTATCAGTATCAAAGGTTGAGGTATGATCATCAGAACTACTCTAATTATCAAAATCAGTATAATTACCAGAACCACCATAAGTTCCAGAATCACCAGAGGAATATGGTGTATGAGCCAAAACAGAAATTAAAGAATCAGAATCAAGAGAGTTTTTCAAACTCTCTAGTGAGATTCATCAAGACTACAAACCTGGAAGGGAATTCAAATTCCCTCATCCAAACCATGTAATCTTAGAACATATAGATTAGGAATCTGAAAATTAGAAGCAAGAGGATTTTCAGAGTAAACTTGAGGCTACATCTTGCTGTAAATACTATTATTATTTAATATTTACTGTGATACCAAGAAGCTTGATCTTAACAAATCAAAGCTAGATAAGTATTCTGCAGGTTTTCAAAACATCAGAGGAACTAGGTGATTCACACGAATTGAACACTCAGAAGAAACAGCATTCTAGTGGTTTCTAAAACAAACAGAAACCACCAGAAGCAGAATTAATGGTTTGGCTGTACTAAGTTCATTTTTAAATTAATTGATTTATATTATGGTATATGACAAACTGCTTGACAAATCAAAGCAAGATAAAGATAGTACAGGTTCATCAGAACCAAAGGGAGCAGAAGTAGAAGCAGAACGAATGGTTTGGATGTATTGAGTTAAATTTTAACTTATTTGATTTGCATTATGTAAAATGACAAACTGCTTGATCTTAACAAATCAAAGCAAGATAAAAATAGTGCAGGGAGCAGAAGCACAAGAAACAGAAGTACCTGGAAAGGTAAAGGATGCAAGCAAGTCAGCAACACATGACAAATCTTCAAAAGATAAATCTGATCAAGTCAGAAACAGCCAAGATAAGTCAGAAGAGAAATCTGGATATTTACCAGAATCTGAAGCTGTTACAGATTCACCAGAACCAGAAGCTGATTTATCAGAATCAAAAGCTGTTACAGATTCACCAGGACCAGAAGCTGATTCATAAGAATCAGAAGCTGTTACAGAACCAGAAGCTGATGCGAACCAAACATTGTTGATGAAGTTTTGGCAGAGGAAGGTTGGATACTTGCAATGCAAGAAGAGCTGAATGAAATTCAAAAGAATGATGTTTGGGATCTGGTATCCAGACCAAACAGAAGCATTATTGGAACCAAGTAGGTATTCAGAAACAAATTCAATGAAAAGGGTGAAGTTGTAGCTCAAGGATACAATCAACAGAAAGGTATGGATTACACTGAGACTTTTGTTCCAGTGGCCAGGTTAGAAGCATTTAGAATTCTCTTATCATTTGATGCTAATCATGATATAATGCTGTATCAAATGGATGTCACAAGTGCATTCTTAAATGGCTACATAAGTGAAGAAGTCTATGTCAAACAGCCCCCTGGTTTTGAAAATTCTGATTTTTCAGACCATGTTTTTAAACTTAAGAAATCTTTATATGGTTTTAAACAAGCACCAAGGGCATAGTATGACAGACTTAGTAACTTTCTGCTTAAGAATGAATTTAATAGAGGCCAGATTGATAATACACTATTTAGGAAATCTATTAAACATGATAGTCTGATTATTCAAGTCTATGTTGATGATATCATATTTGGATCAACTAATGGCACTTTGTGCAAAGAGTTTTCTGACCTAATGCAGAAGGAGTTCCAAATGAGCATGATGGGAGAACTTAAGTTCTTCCTGGGAATTCAGATTCATCAAGGCAAATCAGAGAAGAACAACAAAATACAAAAATAGTAGGACCACTTTTTGGCTGATGACAAAAAGGGGGAGAAAGGGAGAGAGAGAGAGAGAAAGAAAGGAGAAATAAGTAGAAAAGGAGAGATAAAAAGAAAGAAGGAGAGAAAAAGAGAGAGAGAAAACAGAAGGAGTTGAAAAAGAGAGGAAACAGGGAGAGAGAAAAACAAAGAAAGAAAAAGAAAGAGTGAAAACAGAAGGAGTTGAAAAGGAGAGGAAAAGTGAAGAGAGAAAAAGAAAGATAGCAAAAAGAAGAAGTTGAAAAGCAGAGGAGAAGAAAAGAAAAGAAAGAGAGAACAAAGAAGGAGTTGAAAAGGAGAGTATCAGACTTAGGGGGAGAGATTGGTCTGAGGGGGAGTAATTCAAAGTCTTCGAGTCATAAGTTAGCAAAATAAGTTAAGGTTTTGTCATCATCAAAAAGGGGGAGATTGTTGGAACCAAGTTGGTTCTAAGTACTTAAGATTTTGATGCTTACAAATGTCTCTATGTAAACTTATTTTGTACTTTGAATTATTAAGTTAAATGCCCCAGAAACTGAAGGAATCAGAAGCAGTGATCAAAGGATTCCAGAAAAATGAATTCTGGAATGATCAGAAGATACTCCAGGAATGTTAAAACATGACCAGAAGATATTTTTGATGGCCCAGATCAGAAGGAATAAATGTCAGAATGAAACATGGATCATATCATTGGAAAGCATGCCAGAAGGAGAGTTGATCAAGACAAACAGGAATCAAATAACAATTTATTCGAGAAGTTATTTTGACCAGAAGATGGCCTGGCAGTGAAAAATTACACAGCCCAGACTTGTTCCAGACTTGACCAAAAGGTATGTTTATGAGTCCAGAACAAGAGGATCAATCCAGATTTGGCCCAGACCATAAGATGGCATGATTCAGGGCATGGAACTAAGTCCAGAACAAAAGAAATGAGTTCCAGAATCAACCCAGACCTCGTCCAAAACTGAAATATTTTTTGATCAAGTTAATTTCAGTTTGTTCCAGACCAAATTCCAAAATCTTTCCAGATCAGAGTAAAGACTTCCAAATCAATGGTTCATAAATAATTATTTGGTCCAGTGATGGTCCAGATCAGAAAATCAGACCATGGCCCAGTGTTGGCCGAAATCAGAGGAACAGGATGTGCAAGTCCAGAAATGGCCGAGTCCAGAAGATTTCAGCATAACAGGCGCGCATCCAGGCTGGCCGAAATCAAAAGATCAAAGGGTCAGGGAGTGTGGTCCAGGGATGGCCGAATTCAGAGGATCACAGCATAGCAATTAGTCTGGTTCAGATGTGGACTAGCACAGGAAAATATGATGGTCTAGAATTGATCAACGATGGAGATTTTAATTTATTTCCATCAAAGTATTAAAAAGATTTATTACAAAAATAAAGTGAGGTGTTGTGGAATTCCGGAGCATTGGCGGGAAGCAATGCACAGATTTGATTGGCTAGTTATTTTTTGAAAGAAATCTGAAGCTTAAAAAAGATATGTTTTTGATTTAAATGAAGCCCAATTGGTCAAGTTATTTTTGCCAAAGAATCCAGCAAGATTCAGCTCGAATTTAAGCATTGGAAGAGACCCTAATCAGCATCTATAAAAGGAGGCTCAAGGCAGAATGCTCATCATTGAAAATCACAAAAGAGTCATACACTTCCAAAGCAACCACTCTCAAATTTTCATATAAGTCAATTGTGAGTTTCAGCTTTCAAGAAGCAAGTACTCGGTTATTTTCTTTCCACTGTGGCAAATCTAAGTTGTTGAAGTAGAGTCTACAATCTGAGGGAGTCAGTAGAGGTAGCAGGTTACTTGGCAATTAGATAGGGTTGTATATAAGTTGTTGAAGTAGAGTCTACAAAATGAGGGATTCAGAAAGGGTAGCAAGGTACTTAGCAATTAGATTCATAGTGTTGTGAATTCTTCTACAATCTGGGGTGTCAGATTGGCTGAAGAACAGGTGTTGTTTTTCCTCAAAGAAGTCTAGGATTGTTAGACTATTTGAGAAGACAGACTTGGAGGGTCAGTAGCAAGGTTGAATTAGTGAAATCCTTCAAGGCGAAGGGACTAGACGTAGCCTCGTTAACGGTGAACCAGTATAAAATCTGTGAGTTTTTATTTTTATCCGCTGCTAACTCTGTTTTAATTATACATCAAGTTTTGTTTTGAAAGTATTAAAACAGGAAAAGTATTCAAGTTAAGTCAAACACAATTCAACCCCCCTTCTCGTGTTTGCACCTTGACAAGGTACAATCGCTCAACAGATCAGTACCTAGTGCAGACGCTCAACAGTCCAGCACTCGTGCAATCGCTCAACAGATCAGCACGTGGTTGCGCATTACTATGTCGCCCATCGTGGGTACCACTTGACTATACAATGCATGAATATGTAGTGTTTCACTTCTCTAGAAACAGTATGCAAAATCAGAAAATTCATGCTTTTCATCATGTTTAAAATATCTCAGCACAATCAGAATTATCATCATCAGAATCATGATTAAACAGCCAAGTATTCATAAACATTTTGAAATGTTTTCCCAAACTCTTAAAGTTCAAATACAGTGGTTAAAACTGGGATTTCTAGAATTTTACGAATATGTATTTGAATATAGCTTCTCTGTATTCGATTACAGAAGCCAAAAACCGTGTAGAATCACACTATGTATTCGAATACAGCCCTCTGGTATTCGAATACAGAGGCAATCTCAGTGCATAAAACAACGTCTTTCATTACATCAGTAAAGTCTTAAAACTTCTTCACCACCACTTCAAAATATCACCAAAAGTTCCATTTTAATTCACCACAAAAATCCCAACATTCCCCAAACACTCAGGGTTTACAAAAACACTCTTAAAAACTTGGAGTTTCTAGAAACTCGAATCTGTATTCGAATACAGACTCCTTGTATTCGAATACAGAATCATGAAACTGCAATTTTAACATTCTGTATTCGAATACAGCATGCCTGTAATCGAATACATAAGACAAAACCTTGAAAAATTCAACATTTTCTCCCAGATCATTAAAGGTTTTCAATACTTCATCGTCTCCTCTTCAAAATATTTCAAGAACTCCATTTAAAATCACTTTAACCCTTCTCAAGGTTTCTCAATACTTTAAAATGCATATCACAGTGTTTAAAACTTGATTTTCTGGAAAACATGAATCTGTATTCGAATACAGCTTCCTTGTATTCGAATACAAAAGCTAAAAACTGAGCTTCTGGAAAAACACGAATCTGTATTCGAATACAGACCCATTGTATTCGAATACAGAAGCTGAAACTAGTAAATCTGCATTCTGTATTCGAATACAGCATGCCTGTAGTCGAATACAGATGCAAATATAGTGTTAAAATCCAACTTATGTATTCGAATACGACATGGTCGTAGTCGAATACAGATGCTAAGTTTGAAGCAAAAATCCTTCCTTTGTATTCGAATACAGGGGCTCGTATTCGAATACAAGTTTGAAAACTTAAGTAAAACAGAAACTTGACAGGTTGTAGTCTGTAACACCCCGAGTTTAAAACACAGCGCAGGTGCATATTTTTTTTTTCTTTTCAATAATAAAATGATTTTCCAGATTTAATTGAAATAAAGTTTTTCGTAAAATAGTACGCCGTGGATTAATCGATGAACGTAACAAAATAAATTCATCGTAATCTTAATAAATACTTAATTCTAAAAATTTAATAATAAACAATAAGAAATTTTTGAAAGATAATAATGCCATAACATTCCCAACGGTCAATATCAGAGTGCGGAATAAGTAGTACAACAGTTGTTTTTCAAAATAAAAACAAAATACATTTCCAGCTCAAAGCCTATACATAAAGTCTAACTGATCATGCGCTAAAGCTACAGTAGCACGGATTTCCTCCGCATCCCAAGCAAGTCTCCTCCAAATCTGCCACTCGCCTCGACGTGACCTCCTCCTCCTCCTCATCATACAAAGAGGGGTCGACCTCCTCAGAAGTCAGATCAATACAAAGTCTCGGTCACTTCGGCGGCGCCGGAATCTCATCACAATCATCGGAGATCCTGGACGGACCTGGAATCTCAGCTGCTACTGGCCTCGACTCATCATTCTTCCCTTCTGCCTCAGACTCATGTACAACTCCTCCAATCACCGGGTTGGGAGTCACCACAACTACGGTGGCCTCCTTCTCAACCCCTCTAGCGGACTCCTCAGCATTGTCGAAAATTCCGTGCGCCTCCAATACTAGACGAGAAGGCACGGGAAAATCTATACTCGCATGTGTGCGCTCCACGAAATCCGCTACGCTGTCTGTCCTACTCGTCCTCTCCAACCACCCCGTGTAAGTCGCTCTGCTTGAGATGGGGTCGAATACCCAAGCAATGTACGAATAGCGGTCAAGGAAGTCTAACGACGTTTTCGTCGTTCGGGTTCCCACGGGTGGCATGGGTTTGGGGGGCATCTGAGGGCAAAGCCCAAAGTCCACAATATAATAGCAAGGGTCACCGACCGAAATTAACAAATAATCACATAGCATATATTTCACAGCAACAAATGTATCCATGATATAACATATGATGATGAGGAAAAAAATAATGCTCATTTGAAATTTAATGACATATATGCCTTTTCAAAAACAGCAGCCAATTACTATGAATTATGTGGTAAGTCCAAACAACACCTCAGCAAAACACAATCATTAAATCAGAAATTCAGATTCCGAAAAGTACTCACACACATTTAATTTCCAACCATTCATCATATAATCAAACGTGACCCCCCGGTAAATCCCTCAATGCAATATGTATATGCTCATGTATACAATTTTCTTGGAATCACCAAGGTGCAATCGCTCAACAGACCAGCACAATATGTTTGACTCTAACGGCCCTCAAGACCACGGTGCAATCGCTCAACAGATCAGCACCAGTGCAGACGCTCAACAGTCCAGCACTCGTGCAGTCGCTCAACAGACCAGCACGTTTGACATATACCAAGGTACAATCGCTCAACCGATCAGTACCTAGTGCAGTCGTTCAATAGACCAGCACTCGTGCAATTGCTCAACAGATCAGCACGTGGTTACGCATTTCAGGGTACAGACGCTCAACAGTCCAGTACCAGTGCAGTCGCTCAACAGACCAGCACCTATATACCAAAGTACAATCGCTCAACAGATTAGTACTTAGTGCAGATGCTCAACAATCTAGCACTTGTGCAATCGCTCAACAGATCAGCACGTGGTTGCGCATTACTCTGTGGCCCATCGCGGGTACCACTTGACTATGCAATGCATGAATATGCAGTGTTTCACTTCTCTAGAAACAGTATGCAAAATCAGAAAATTCATGTTTTTCATCATGTTTAAAATATCTCAGCACAGTCAGAATTATCATCATCACAATCATGATTAAACAGCCAAGTATTCATGCGGCCATTCCATAGCCCGAGTAGAATAGACCGTCTAATACACGCGGAACTACTCTTACCCCGGATAGAACAAACCGTCTAATACATGCAGAACTATTCTATAACCCATGGTTACTACTTAACTTGGCGGCCCATCACGGTCACCGCATTACTCTGTGGCCCATCGCGGTCACCACCTGACTAATCAATGTATGAATATGCAGCGTTTTCTCTTCACTGAAAACATTATGCAATATCAGAAAACTCAGCCTGTCCAACATTCCCCCAAAGCATCTCAACACAAATAATTTCATAATCAACACAACCATTATTAAACATTCAGTAATCATTAACACTTTACTTTATCACAACATTCCATTCTTAATTATCATAAGTCTTTTCCCCAACTCTTAAAATTCACAAAACAGTGTTTAAAACTGAGTTTTCTGGAAAATACGAATTTGTATTCGAATACAGCCTCTATGTATTCGAATACAGGAGCCAAAATAGTGCAGAATTAACACTCTGTATTCGACTACAGCCCCGTGGTAGTCGAATACAGAGGCAGTCTCAGTGCACAAATCAACATTTTTCACTACATCTGTAAAGTCTCAAAAACATCATCACCACGTCCTCAAAATATCACCAAAAGTTCCATTTTAATTCACCACAACATTCCCAATATCCCCCAAACACTCAGGGTTTACAAAACACTCTTAAAAACTTGGAATTTTCTGAAAACTCGAATGTGTATTCGAATACAGACCACTTGTATTCAAATACAAAAGCATGAAACTGCAATTTTAACATTCTGTATTCGAATACAGCATGCCAATAGTCGAATACAGAAGACAAAACCAAAATGATCAACATCAGAATATCAGAAACAGAACCAGAATGATCAACATCAGATCATCAAAAAACAGAACCAGAGTCAGAATGATTAACATAAGAACATTAGGAACAGAACCAGAATCAGAATGATTAACATCAGAACATTAGGAACAGAACTAGAATCAGAATCATCAACACCAGAACATCAGAAACAGAACCAGAATAAGAATGATTAACATCAGAACATCAGGAACAGAACTAGAATCAGAATCATCAACACAAGAACATCAGAACCAGAATCCGAATGATTAACATCAGAACATCAGGAACAGAACCAGAATCAGAATCATCAACACCAGAACATCAGAAAACAGAACCAGAATCAGAATAATCAACACCAGAACATCAGGAACAGAACCAGAATCAGAATCAGAATCATCATTACCAGAACATCAGAAACAAAACAGAATGATTCACACCAGAATCATCAGAAGCAAAACAGAGTGATTCACACCAGAATCATCAGAACCAAAACATAATGATTCACACCAGAATCATCAGAAGCAAAACAGAATGATTCACACCAGAATCATCAGAAGCAAAACAGAATGATTCACACTAGAATCATCAGAAAGCAAAACATAAAGATTCACACCAGAATCATCAGAAGCAAAACAGAATGATTCACACCAGAATCATCAGAAGCAAAACATAATGATTCACACCAGAATCATCAGAAGCAAAACATAATGATTCACACAAGAATAATCAGAAGCAAAACAGAATGATTCACACCAGAATCATCAGAAGCAAAACAGAATGATTCACTCCAAATTCATCAGAAGCAAAACAGAATGATTCACACCAAAATCATCAGAAGCAAAAATCCTTCCTCTGTATTCGAATACAAGGGCTCGTATTCGAATACAAGTTTGAAAACTTAAGTAAAACATAAGCTTGACAGGCTGTATTCGAATACACCTTCGAAATCAGTGAAATTTTACTGAGACTTCAACACATTTCAAACTGTTTCTTTTGAAAAATCAGCACAACTCCAAAATAGTTTTATCACTCTTTTAAACCACAAAACTCGGACTTTTACATGAAACCAGATTTTCCAGAAGAAAACACTTTCATTAGTTTTAAACCCCTTTTTATTTTGAAATCATCAGCAACACCAGATTTTCATCAATAGAACAGCATGCAAGCATTTCAGCTTTCTCAAACCATCAGAACATCATACAAGCATTTCAGCTTTTTCAAACATCAGAACAATATGCAAAACATTCAGCTTTTCTCAAACATCAGAACAACATGCAAAGCATTCAGCTTTCTCAAACATCAGAACAACATGCAAAGCATTCAGTTTTTCTCAAACATCAGAACAACATGCAAAGCATTCAGTTAAACAGCAAGCATCACATAGCAGCAAAATACCAACAAAATGCATTTTTGCAATATTGGAAACAGTTTTTTGAATATGCTTTTTACTCCTCTTCAAAATAACATGCAATGCATTTTTCAGCTTTCCCCATCAACAAAACAGTATTGGAATAATCACCCAAAACAGCAAGTTGCAGATTTTTAAAACCTCCACATAATGCATTTTCTTTCATCTTTCAAAATGTCATGTAAAACAGTTTCTTTTTCAAAACAGAAACTCAAATATAATCACACCTCAAATATACATTTACAGTCCTAAAATGCAACTAGAAAGTGGAAGGTGCCCTTACCCTTGTTGCGTTTTCTACTTCTGCTCAAGTTTCTGCTTTCGCTCCCGTTCGCGCGTCAAAAACTGGTGAAACTATTGTTTGCATTTGTTGCTACGAAACTGGGTTCTCTAGCTCCGTAATAATGTGGGGAACAACTTTTGTACTGGGGGTTTGGTGTTTCGGTGCTTGGATTTCCAAGTAATGGCACTTTTGAGGAACTTCCTCTTTTCTCCTTGAAATCGTGAAACAGCTTTCAGCAAACAGAAAACAGAATGGGAGGGAAGGGTGCTGTTACATGCAGCACTGTTACATGCAGTATGGGCAGTGAGGAAGGAGGGATGGTGTTCTGATTTCACCATCCTTCTCACTCCTATTTATAGGCTTTTGTGGTGCCACCTCACCCAAAAATAATGTTAAAATAATGCTGGATCCTTCAGCACTTAATTGTCTTGCAATTAGCCACTAATCCTCAATTAACTGCCCGATTAATTTAATTACTCGTAATTAAATTAATTTAATCTTCATCCAATAATTTTTATTCATCCTCCAAAATAAATATTTATATATATATATATTTACTCAAAATATACATATATTAAATATTTTACAAATATCTCCAAATACACTTAAAATTAATTCCATAATTTTAATTAAAATTTAAGGGTCTTACAGAGTTCAAAGAGAGAAACACTTGTTCGAATGAGCAATATTTTCTAAGTGTTTTTCTTAGAGTGTTATAGTCATTGTTATAATCAGCTTATTAGAATCAACTACTCAAGTTCCAAACCTTTGTATTCAAACCCGATAGTGGTGTTAGTGTGCCTTAAACAATTTAGGATTGTCAAATTGTGTGGAGAAGACTTGGCTGGTAGAGTCAAGGTGTGTGTGTTCCTCAAAAGTCTAGGGTTGCCAGGCTATTTGATAAGACTGGCTTGGAGGGTAAGGTGTTTTGTAATTCAAGTTGTTAAATTAGTGGATTAAATTCTTCTTAGTGAAGAGACTAGATGTAGCCAAGTTAGTGGTGAACCATGATAAATTACTTATGTCACTTTATTCCTGCACTCCTTAGTTTTGTTATTGCTTCTACTCCAAGTAAATCATTAAGAGTGAACCAGTTTAATCAAATAATGAAAAAGTTATCAACTTAGTTAAACATAATTCAACCCCCTTCTTGTGTTTGCACCTTCAAAGGATACCTTCGATCATTAGCACATGTTTTGCCAAAGAGAAAATCCTTCACAAATTGAAATTGAAGATGGTAAAAATTATTGGATCTTTTGTCGAGAGTATGTTGCATATCTTGAACTAGAAGAAGATGAAATTGATGATGATGAAGCTTTAGGTTCGATTCGCCTCCACCAATCTATATATAAATTGGATGCAAACAAGTTTACTGGAAAATCCCCTTCAAGATACTTTGGAATCCTTGAAGTGAATTGCACATTCACATCAAGCCTATTAATCAATGATAATTTACATAAAAAAGTTCTTTCATTTACTCTCCTGCACTAGAGATAGGAAGAAATGACTCAGATATATTTTTGACAGAAATTTGACTCATGTAAACATGAAAATCCTTGTTCTTTTTTCTGCCTCTAAAGTGTCTCTATTTATATAGAAACTCATACCAATTGGTGAAAGAAAACAACTCTTGAAAAAGTTTGTAACCCTTAATAACTTAACAGATGCACTGTTTGATGGCTAACAGATGCATTAAACCCAAATATATAGCTACGTTAGTATAGCTGTTAGAGAATTCCAAATATATTTTTGGAAATTCCCCTCACAAATCCCCACCATTTTCAGAATATATCTAAATTCGTAATTCCGAAAATATCATGGTTTCAGATAAAGGTATCTTACGATTTGAACCATTACTTAGTAAGTTATGGTTTTCATTCATCTCCGAATAGATTGGTAGATAAGCTTTGAACCAATTATTCATTATAACAGGTGTTCATAACGTACACATGAAATATCAGTACCTTGATAAGGCTATGTGTCTCATATCCTTTTCATGAGAATTTAAGAGTCAAGCCCTTAAACTCTATGAAGCGGCCCACTTCATTCTCATATAAGTGGACTATAGCAGAAATGCACTCATAATTATGCATTGCAGCAAATATATGATATATGTCCATTAAGATGAGACATCATCCTACCATTTTTATTTTATGGTCTAAGTACTTTTACCCTTTGTGATGTATCTATTCTCAAGTACTTCAATCACTCTAATGGAGTCCTTTCATAATTGAACTCAAGACTTGTTGTTACTCAAGTGTGAGTTTATCGTTTCCACCATTGGTGATTATTTAGATATGAGCTTGTATCATATCTCTAATGATGTTTTCAATGACTTCAACCTCATGTTCGAATACATCATATCCTTGTCAACTCTTTCGTCAAAGAATTGCAAGATTCCTTTCAATTTTAATAAACTTTGAATATGCATTCACCCGCATAGCTATATCATTTATATATTCTTGATAGCATTGACCAACTATCACTAAACCATGACATTTTTGCCATTTAATCTCTTCATATTGTATCACATACAATTAATAACCATCTCAATTATCATAAACACAAACTTTTATGTCATTCTACCTTTTACTATATTTAAAATTATAATTCTCTTTTCAAAATATCGAAGTGCAATATATTATACATTGAATGCATTAAATATATATTGCCAAAAGCTAACAAAGCATGATCATAAAAATTTCTCATAGTCAAATATCATAAGATGAGTCCAAACATGTAAGTCATCTACTTCTTAACAAATAAGAATTCATTTCATTTATATTAAAGAAACAATTTCTTCATAGTTATATTATAACTAATAAATGCATCATAAATTCTATTTGTTAATTCAAGTTTCATATTTAAATATGTTATGTGGTAAATCCAAATAAGTATCACAATAGAAAATAAACAATGTCTAAAATCATTAAGATTTTCTATTACTTTCTTCCAAGAACATTTGTCAACTAACAATAATTTTAAAGTATATACCCATCATGCACATATAATATGAGTTAATCAATTCTAAATTTAAGACTTCTTGTATGAAACAACTATATCATTAAAACATGAACTTCATATTTATAACAATTCATATGCACACTCATTTTAAAATAATACGACATATGAGCCGGCATCAAAAACCAAACATATTCATACTTACCAAGATGCACATCTAAATTATTATAGATCAACATATAGTGAACTCATAAAAATGCACGGACAGCCATTTCTAATCATCTTTGAAAACACCAAAACGAGTCTTGAGCATGACAACAAATTCAAAGAATTCTATTCATTAATACCTACTTCAAAATAATACAAAAGCATATAACAAATACATTTAAAGTAATTGTGGATTTTTTTCAACTATGCTAACAATAAACATTTTAAAACTTGTAAGTTGTTAACGTTCAATTCATGCACCAAGTGTTACATTGGTTTAGTGGTTTAACATTGTCCCATCTCACTACCTAATTGTCTAATATGTCTTTCCAATCCGTTTTTGAATTTTTCATACTTTAAATAATGTAAAATAAAATATCAAAATTCAAAACAAGTACTTTCTAAGTTTCATCAAACTTGAAATCCCATATATTGTTCCAAAAGATTCAATCACTACATCGTACAGGCCACTTATGTTTCTTGAAGACCATTATATATGTTCAAGAAGTGTACCCATGAAAGATGGACTGAATAGTGCCGAAAGTGTTTTTAGCTATAGGGTGGACTTATGAAGAAAAAAAAGGACAAAATTAATTTAGCATTATTAGATCATGAGACATATTTGGAAGATAACACACTAGACATCAATGAGAATGTTGATTTTGACATTTTGGGTTGGAGGAAAGTCAATTCTTCAAAAGACACGATTCTTTCTCTCTTTAATTGCGATGTAATGGTTATCCGAGTTTCTATATTGGCATCTAGGTCATGTTTTAGCAAAAGTTGATATGTGCTTGATGTATTTCACAACACTTCATCTGCTAAAATGACTAAGACACTTAATTAATTAGTCTCAAATTTGAAGCGAAATATTTGGATCTATTTGGAAGCACCAAAAAAGTAATTGAGGGTAAGATTTATAATATTTTATTCATTGTTATTGTTTTTTTACTTCAATACTTTTTTAATATAAATTAACTTTTTGTGTCGTTGCTAATATATATTCTTGGAACAAAATATGCAGATGTAATAGGAGGCAATAAGTCATGAATGTAGCACCTCCCACATTAAAAGTCATGAAGGTAATGTTGCTTGTTTGCTTGCTTGTTGTTGGTTTCATTTAGGACTTCTTGAGTAATTATATATCATTGTTTTTTTAGCAGATTTGTAGCTGCAACTTCAACATTATCGTTATTTAGATGACAAGAAGTAGAAAGACACTTGTTGATTAATTATGTAGTGCTTAGTTTTGTAAGACATTATAATTCATCATGCAAACTATTGATTAATTTGTAATACAATGTTGTTTTGCTACTACTCATCATACAATGTTGTTTTGCTACTACTCATCATACAATGTTGTTTTGATCAAATAGTTGTAAGATATCTATTTGGTTGAAATGCAATTGCTTATCTTGGGATAAAGTTTGCAAGGAAGCAAATACTTTAACTATTGGTAATTGGTATTAGTGGTGATGGTGGTGTTAGAGCTAAAACACAACAACCTAAGACTTGTTGTTGGAATGATTCTTAGTCTCATACTTGTTGAATCTCTAGAGCCAAATAAGAAAGGAATTATGTTGCAAAATATTCTTTAACCTCCAACTTTCTTATTAAGAGGGCAAGAGGTGAATTTTTAGTTGTGCAATTAGTAATATGTTTAGACACCACTTGCAGTATTTAAAAAATACTTGTTAAACAATAATTCCACCTTACATTTGATTATTTTGTATAAGTAGACTATCTTTTCTTGAATAAATCTTTTTAGGCTTCGTCTCTTTTACCTTACGAAATGTGTCATGATGTATTATATGAGCTACGTGTTACTTCTTGATTTAATTAAAAAAAAATATTTATGTATTACTATTAGGTGACTTGTCATAAGACCAACTCATCTTGTCTTTGTATCATTTCATCCTTATTTGACTCATATCTTATCAGGTTCAATTGGGTTAAAAGGCATATTCGGGTGTAAAAATTTACTCGGCCTAATTTTAGGGTCAGGTAAGCAACATGTCAAACTCGACCTAACTTGTCCTTTGTACACCCCTACCTATAGTTGTGCTTGTTACTCATATTGTGCTTGTGGAGATGCTAGTGGGTGATCTTATTCTTGTTAGTGTTGTTGAGGGGACAGAGTTTTGTTCAAGTCTTAGTGACATTTATGAGGGATTTGATAGTGATTGTGTTGAGCTTCCATCCACAATAATTCCTATTATGAATTTGACTAGTAGTGAAGCGGACCTGTCACAGTGAGTTGCAGTAAGGAAGAACCAGTCATAGGGAAATGGATCTTTGGGGACTTGTATAGTCTATGTAGAGGTAGAATAAGTCAGTGTTTTTGTTAGCTTATGATCAACTAAGGATGGGTGCATGTGTTTTGGGGTCTTGGCTTTTGAGTTGTATGTACTTTGTGGGCTTGTTGTATTTTGGATGTATATTTTTGTGATACTTTGGTGGTTCTATATTTGATACCTTAGCGTTCTGTATATGATAATTTGATGGTTTATATTTTTTAGGGATAGTATTTTTATAGCAGCCTTCTGCACAGGTGTCTATCGAGAATGCCTAAGGGTATGAATGTCCAGTGGATATGGCTCATAACCTAGGTGTATTTTCATTGGAGTCCCAATTTAAGTTTGTTTTAGGAACCAATATTTACCTTTGGGTTGTATATTTATATATTGTCATGCTTTTGTGTTTGGAGTGTACTGTTATTGCTTTTGATTCCAATATCGTGTTTTGAAAATTGTTGCATTTACTCTTAATGAGATATTTGAAATAGTTTTAAGAAGAAAAAATTAAACATATTTTATGAAAGGGAAAGGAGTAAGCTTTTAAAAAATTATTCTATTTTCGAGTTTAGAATTTCCCTGGTAGCACTCTAAAAATCGAGGTGTTACGTTGTGGTATTAGAGCATGGTTAATCATGTATTGAGTAAGTGGATATGAGTCATTTTTTGTCTTGTATTTGTTGTTTTCCAAAGTGAAAGAGTTGTTAGTAGTTTAAAGCTTGAGTTTGTGGAATCTCTTCTATACTGTAGAAGTGGAATATCAATTGGTGTTGGTTTTGTAGGAAAATAATGCCTCTGAGACGTCAGAATATTGTTGTTGTGATGGATAATTGTTAAGATAAACCAGATGGCCCAAGTTATGACTAACATGTCAACCTTAGTTTTTGCAAAGATCATTGCGAATAATCAGTGTGATCTAGAGAAAGAAGAAAGAAAAGTACAGGTTGATGAATCGAGGGGATTGGCAGACTTTCGTCTTCACAACCCTCCTAAGTTTTTGGGAGATGTCAGCCCAAAGAAGGATGACATGTGGTTTCAAGAAGTAGAGAAGATTTTTTAGGTGATCAATTTTCCATCAGAGGTGAAATTATACTAAGACGACCCGCTCCACTGCCAAGGGCTATGTTTTTTTTCATATAACTTGATGATTGACATTTATATGTTCAAATAAAATTGATGGAAATTTCGATGATGAAGGTTGATATTGTAACTACCCGACCCATATCCATGGTAGTCCTCCTAGAGTAAGGAGTGACTTAGGACAATGAGGAGAGGACGGTAGACATGAGGGCTAAGACCCCAAATCAATTATGTGTTATGTTGCATCCATGATGATAGGAGGGATAAATAACTATTTGTCGTAAAGGAAGTACAATAACTTAGGCCTTGGAATGATGACCGCTTGTGATCTTAGGGGTATTCGTGTAGGGAACCCTATATGATATGAGAGTGGTTTCCAATGTCAAGAGTTATCGTGTAACACACTTTTACCTTGACAAAACACCAAACGATGACCTATGGAGTTATGAGGTTGAGCAAGCCTACAAAGAACTTGAGTATGTCTACTCGAGAAAAGGAAGTAAAGCCATGTTCCTCTCAAGTACTTCATAGTTGTTTGGTACAACATTCATGAGAAGTGTTACATTGTGAAGAGCATAACATTTGCGTTGCATACTTGAGAACATGGATATATGTGTAGATATGTGAATATGTGTATGAATGTGATTCTATGTATATTGGTGAAATTGTGAATAAATGAATATGTGTATAGATGTTATGTTCGAGTTGTTATAATATGTAATGTAATTGTACAAGATATTATTTCATGTCTTACACTTTAACAGGATTTGATAACTCATCCTTGATTGTTTATATTAGGCATTGCGACGGTGCAGATGTTCATTGGGAGGTAGATAGGAAATAGTCCCTCAGTGATGTTGCTCTACTTGAAAGTTCTTTTGATTATTATATTGTTGGGTTAAATATGTTACCTTTTAAGTTTAGTCAATGAAAAATAATTCAGTTATAGTCTCTATTTTGATTTTATATAAACTTTTTTAAGGATTAAAAATATTAATTTTTAATAAAAAAAAATTAAAATAGGAACTAAAAGTGAATAAAATTTTTTAAAAACTAAAAAATTGATAATTTTTTTGAAGACTAAAAAATTGATAATTTTTTTATATGGACTAAAAATAAAATTTTAAAATTTTATAAAAACTAAAAATTTATTTAACAATATATTATTTTGTATTTCGACGTCATATAACAACTGAATTTATGGTATTCTAAGTTCATTTAAAAAGTACTCCAAGAATAACATATTCGGGTGTGGAGTCACTAAAAAATACCAATAAATGCTCATAAGTTTTCGCTCAACCGTATATATATTTTTTACCTACTTGCATGCTTGACGTTACTATAATGTTGCAGGTAAGGAACCAATTGCATTACAGCAACATGCAACATTAGGAGGTAACACTATAGGTTGATTATGTGTTATTGTTTCAGTTTTCCTTAAATTCAATTTAAGTATTCTTATTCAATTTGATTTTAATTCTTGTTCACTAACAAACAAAAAAAACTAGTTCACCCTAAACTCACTAGTCACAACTCACAAGACTCATAGAGGAAGAGTAACAGAGACGAGCAAGCTGGAAAGGCAGCAACAAAAAACTATGATCCTCTTCCGTTTATTGATAGCAAAGATGTTGTTAACTAGCCAATACAGATAGCAACAGAACAAGCTTAAAATAGTCCACTAAAGAAAACAGTCACATGAGTAAATAAAGAAACTACTTCCTAAAGAATAGGATAAATTAAAAGTCAGCTTTATTTCTAACTTATAGCTTCATTTACTCTTGTGCACTAGAGAAAAAAATATATGAAACATTGAAATATTTTTGACAAAAATTTAATTCATGTAAGATGAAATTAAATTGTCTTATGTTTTCTGTCTCTAAAGTATCATTATTTACAGAGAAACTCATACCAAGTGGTGAAAGAAAACAACTTTTGAAAAAGATTGCAATCTATGGTAACTTAACATATGCATTGTTCGATAGTTAACGGATGCATTAAACCCCAAGCATTGCAACCATTTGACCAAATGATACATTAAGTTATTTAATTTTGCTACATTAATATAGCTATTAGAGAATTCCAAATATATTTTGGAAATTCCCTTCACATAAACTAAAAGCAATGATGACATATGTGTCTAACAAGTTGTGAGCACTGCTTTCCACTTTTTCGGAACCGACATGTTTAGATCGATGTCTATATAGTCCCACGATGATAGTTTAGTTGGTGAATTAAGAAACATTAAAAGATTTTTAAGTAAAAGGTCTGGATCTCATAAATTAACATAATCTAACTTACTAACATTTGTATATATAATAAAGGTTGGCCGCTAGAAGAATACATTCTAGAACTCTTTTGTCGCCGCAGCTCTCAATTAAAACCTAGACATCTTCTTCTTCATTTATTAGAGAGGTGATGTGGGACATTTTTTGGTCTAGAATCACCCCTCAAAGTCATCTTTTTCCTTCATTTTATCTAAATAAGTGGATTTTATACAACTTTAATTTTTCTTTGGTTTTTTTTTTCTTGTGACTTTATCGTTGTTTAAGTACGGCGCTTTTTAGTGTTCCCGTCTTGGTGTGGCTCTTTATGGTGCTCATGTTCGTTTTGGTATAATGTTTGTTTGGTTCAGATCAGCAAAGTAACCACTCCGCCAAAAAAATCATTTTAAAGCGTTTTTTTAAGCCATTTACAGTGCTTTTAAGCGCTGTAGTATCTAGTGCTCTAAAAGGATACAACAGCGCTATTGAAAATTAAAAAAAAACGTTGTAATAGGTCCATATATAAAGTGCCCTTCTTATACTAGTTTTACAGTGTTTTTTTTTAAAAAATTGGTAATAGGTCCATATATAAAGCGCGCTTGTTATACTAGATTTACAGCGCTTTTTCAAAAAAGCGATGTAATAGGTCCATATATAAAGCGCGCTTCTTATACTAGATTTACAACACTTTTTCAAAAAAGTGATGTAATAGGTCCATATATAAAGCGCGCTTCTTATACTAGATTTACAACACTTTTTCAAAAAAGCGTTGTAATAGGTTCATATATAAAGTGTGCTTCTTATACTGGTTTTATAGCGCTTGTTTATAGTGTTTTTTCAAAAACGCGCTGTAAAAGGATTAGAAAAGCGCTGTAAAACGTTTAAAAAAGATTTGTAAAAGGATTTTTCATGGCATTTTTTAAAAAAGCGCTGTCTTTTTTATGGCATTATTATCAACATCAAATATCACATTCAGATTCTTCTTATAAACATTAAAATTCACATTCACAATATCAAAATTCATATTCACAAATATCAAAATTCATATTCTTCATAATATCAATTTCATATTCACATTCAACAATATCGTTTACAAGTTATTCACAGCAATAACATATTCACAACAACAAATTACAATTTCATGATAGTAGCAATAAATTACAAGTTATTGACATTAGCAACATATTCATAGTATGAATTACATATTCAGAGAACAAATTACATGTCAATCCAGTAGCAATTTCTCCATCAATTTCTTTATTTACCCTACTGTAACAACAAATAAAATAAACTAATTAGAATAATGATCTGTTCACACCAAAATATACAATAATAAATTACAATTTCTAGCAACATGAAACTCACCTATTAACAAATTATATAACTTTCAGTTCGAGCACAAACTAACACCATTCTTCTTTTATTTCTATGAGATCACTTTCAGAGTATGTTGGATTGAAGTTGTCAAAATACTATGCGATATAATATTTGAACATAAATAAGTTAGAATCAAATATATATATATATATATATATATATATATATATATATGTATGTATATATATGTATGTATATATATAGTTTATATATGAAAATCAAAATATAATAAAAATAATGTACCAATTCTGGAATTATATGTTGATTCAGATCAACAATCTCCTTCATGAATCTCATTATATAATATCTGCAGTCTATGTTGTTAGTTTGACACGGACACTATAAAATAAAACATGTACGCCAATAAATATTTATGCATTGATTGTAAATAAAAATTTAAAGGCATATAATTAAGTTCTATAACAAAAATTTCAAATTTTTATTGGAAGTCATGAGATGTTGTTTGACTTATTCTTTAACACTGAAGCACCCCTTTGAGCGCGGAAAATTTGCAAAGCACTATCAAATAAATGTGATTATTATTCAATGAACAAATACATTATTTATATATGTAAGAAATAAATGAATATTACTTACGTGTCGAAAATGTTCTTTATATCAGGGTGATTGTGGTAATGACCGTGCAATGGATCTAAATAATATATAATTTCAGAGGTCGCATTGATGGAAAACAACACCCAATGTTGCCTACAACAACAAAAATTTGGTTGGCAAATTTGTTTACACAACTCATAAAGTATCATAAATTAAAAAAGATATAGATAAAATATCTAATTACGTACCCTGAATTATATAGTGCTAGAAACAAATTATCCTTCTCTTTATTTTCTAAAAGTATATCAACTACATATTTTTTTACATTAACTGGATCGAGTTTAAACATGGATAGTTTATGGGGAGATAAGAGTGCAAATCTATTTGTCAATTTGCGCGTGCACACCAACTTCTCATACAAAAATCTTCAATGAAAATATAAAATTAGATTAATTATCAATAAATTAATGTGGCAGTGATGCAATTAAAAAGTAATTTTTATCTTAAATAAAGTATTTATATTACCTAATGTATATGCTGATGACAGTAGCACTCAGCTCTTTATGATTGGGAAGTTCATATATTTGCTCTTTGCCAAGTATTTCTACATTCTCATCTCCGAAAATACCTTTTTCCATGGTTATGATACGTGTATCATTATTGCTCTCCATATTCATCTTTGTTGTTATGTCAAGACACGATCCATATCGAGGGATGACTTATTTTAGAAGCAACAACTGATTTTCCTCAATCCAGTTTTTGCATTTTGGAAGATTTATTTTTACCACGGATCTGCACCTGCGGTGCAGCGGGTTTATTTTTTGGTTGAATTTGAATAAAATGAGGTTGATCAGTTTGTTAGTTATTATAGTAATTAAGCTAATCATTTCGTATACAATTGATGTATATGTCAAACCTTTTCTGCCTTTTCTAGTGAAGTGACAGACTCGTTGCGAGGGATCTTCTTATCATTCCCTTTAGCAAGAATCTAAATAAATGTGAAATTAAAAGCGGAAAAATCAGCAATTAAACATAAGCAATCATAATCATACAACTAAACATACATATCAATTAAAACATACCTCCTTAGTGCCAACAAGATTTTTCGGCCATGCCACGTAGCTACCTATTGCTTCTCCCAAAAATTTCATATCTCCATCGTTGTCGGGGATAGGCAAAGGTGCAAGTGGTTCTAAAGCTATCACAAGTGACACTTTAACATGGTCGATAGGGACGAGATTGTTGTGCTATGCTTCTCCCAATGTATTGTACAATGTTCCTTTCCCAACCATGTGACGGGCAGGGGAAGACAAGTATAGCAAGCAACGTGAAACACCCTAAATCAATGGTTAACACATAAGTATGTGAAACAATTTGGTTGAATGAATTTCTTATTTCTTTAAGTAATTAATTACCTTCGAGAGACTTTTATGACCAATGTTGCAACTTCCATTTTCACTCTCTATTTGCATTTCACGTTGACCCTCTAGAAGTTGCTTTTTCTTATCCTTTTTAACCAAGTATGCAACTTGCTCCGATAGGGTTTTCAACGCTTCTAATACTTGATCATTCGATGGATTTGTGCGCTTCTCATGTGAAAAATAACTTTTGGGAGTCACGCCAAATCCCTTACCCCTCACACAGCTAGAATATTCACAAACATTGAATACCTTTTCAAGAATGTCCTTGCAACTAACTTCTTTATTCTCATCTTGATTTTTAGGACATTGTTCCAAATTTTCCTAAAATACATGTAGTATTAAAAAGATAAGTTCAATATCATTTTTAAAAGACAATATTAAAAAATATTAGTGATAGTATACTTACACATTGTTGGATAACTTGTTGAACATTTTCATTATCCACTATTCCATCTTTATTAACGCAAGCCTCCTTCCACAAGATATGGCGACCCAATGGTTGAACGAATTTCGTCTCTTGCAGCTGTTCGTTAAGACATAAACAAAGTATTAGTTAGAAACTATAGTTATAATCTACCACAATGTATAAAAGTGATGTTTACTTACAATTTTTTGCTCTAAACGTGCATACCCCATACGCGATCTTTTGTATGGATGCATTGGGTTCTTTGCTCGCTCCCAATTTGTTGTACTTATATTCTATATATAAATAAAAAAATAAACGATCGTATAAAAAAATAAGATATGAATATGAAACACACATGCTAATAAATTAAATATTACCACAAATGCGGGGTCTGAACGTTTACCTACAAAAGAGCTCTTCAGTTTATATGTAGTGTTTGTAAAGTTTTGGAGCTTCAACATTCAAATTTCCACACTCGTATCTTAAGTAACAATTCAACAGATGAGATCTAAATTCTCTGTGAATTTTACCAGCAACTCTAAGCACGTAATTTTTCTACATATCTTCAATGTTAAAAGCTGACTGCAAACCAAACAAATAAAGAGTTTGAATAAAAGTATTAAAATGGAAAAAATTATAAGTATAAAAAAAGTGGAGTAAAAAAGTTACTTGTATATCACTCCACAATATGTCTTTAGCATCCTTCAAAGCTTTGTCTCTCCAATCATCAATTGTTATTGGGATATTTTGACGAACAACAGCACCAATGTAACTTACCATCATTGAACTGTTGGGCTCAATCGGCTGGCCACTTTCATTCCATCCCACCTAATAAACTCATAGAGTGTAAGTGCTTGCTTTCAAAAAAGAAAAAAATAAAATCTAAACATAAGTATAGTATATATACCTCAAATTTTATTCCACTACTTCTTGCTTTGATTACTTTTTGCATTATAATTGCCCCACGTTTCACTTCGTTTTCATAGCCTTTAGTGTTGACAACTTCAATGTTTACAACGTCAGTATTGACAACTTCATCATTTTGACGACCTAAATCGTTATTGGAATCCATTTATCTACACATTTCACACAATATAAGTTCAACAAGAAGTATAAGTTCAACATCCAGTTTAGTGACAACAACAATTGAATAAATACAACATGCACTATAAGTTTAGTGACAACAAGATATTAATAACAATACATGTAGTTTAGGGTTACGACGTCGTAGAAATACAAGTAGAAATGTCTTGTGCAGCGAGAAGAGGGCACTAAGGTTCCACAAAGAGCGCTTTAAAAAATTGAATAAAAAGCGCCTTAAAATCCTTTATGCTTCGTAGGGATAGTACGTAGTGAAAATGGATAATAATGAAAACAAAGAGTACGTAATGAAGATGGAGAGTAGGTTTCGCACTAGGGAGAACAGGGTCGGGTTCGTATGGAGAGTAATGAAGATGGAGAGTACGTAATGAAGAAGGGTTTCACACTGCCAAGTTGTTTGTAGGGAGAATACGTAATGAAGAAGAAAATGAAGAGGCGGTTTCTTATTATCAGTTTACATAATATTTTTAAAAACTCTTTTACAACGCTTTTCCTAAGAGCGCTTTAAAAGACCTAACCTATTACAGCGCTATTCCAAAAAGTGCTTTAAAAGACTATATAAAAAGCGCCTTAAATAGTCTTTTACAATGCTTATAGACACACTATATAAAATGCGCTATATGAGCATTTTGCAGCGCTTATGGGCGAAAGCGCTATAAATGTTTTGTACTTGTAATTTATTTTTTAAAAGCCTTTTACAGCGCTCATGGGCAAAAGCGTTGTAAAGGTTTTGTACTTGTAATTTAGTTTTTAAAAACCTTTTATAGCGCTTATAGGAAAAAACGCTGTAAATGTTTTGTTTTGTAATTTATTTTTTAAAAGCCTTCTATAACGCTTATGGACAAAAGCGCTGTAAATATTTTGAAATTAAATTTTTAAAAGCCATATACAACGCTTATGGAAAAAAGCACTGTAAAATACCAAAGTGCTTATGAGAGCCTTTTAAAAATCAACAAATGATTCATAAAGTTAGGAATTCTCACTTTAGAATATGTATATCATTTTATAAATCTTACGGATAGAGTAGTGAGATAATATTATCTATACTCATGGATACCAATTGTCATCTCTAAAATGATTTTATCAAATTGTTCATATCAACTTATATGATGAGTTCAGATTATAATTAAAAAATTTATCAAATTGTCATATGTAAAATAATTAAATAATATAATTACAAAAACTATATGATGAGTTCAGATTACATGACTTATGGGCAAAATAATTTTTTTTCCAAATAATTAATTAAATACATGTATATCAATGCTAAATTACATGATCAATTCAAGTTCTGGCAGAAAATCAGTATAAGCATAAAATCAAATACAATTCAAGCTAAATGCTAAATACTTAGTTCTGACAGGTCAAACAAATTGCTAATTAGTATAAATTACATGAACTTAGTTCTGGCAGTTCAAGTTACATGAAATTAGTATAAATTACATGATGAGTACAGATCATTACATGACTTATATAAAACACATAAACACCTTAAGATGCCCTTCTTCTTTTCCTGATGGAATTCATATTTGTTTGTCCCTTAACGATACAAAACGATGGATTAATCCAAATTCCCTCATCATGATCATCTCTAAGATATAAACCATCATCAGTTGAATCAATTTCACGTGGTTGTGATGTCGCAAAGAAAATATCATTACCAACATCTTCAACGTTCTTATTATCATCACTTATTTTATTGGTCGATAGGACAACAGACCATTTATCATCAGCAGGATCAGTGACATAAAACACTTGTTGAGCTTGCGATGCTAAAATAAAATACTCATCTTTGTATCCCACCCTATTAAAATCGACAAGCAAGAACCCTGACTCATCAATCCGAATGCCATTATTATTATCGACCCACTTGCAACCAAAGACGGGAACACGAAACATTGTGTAATCCAACTCCCATATGTGCTTGATAACCCCAAAATATGATAAATTTGCATATATTGGGTTTTTGTGTTTTGCACTTGAGATATGCATCGCTTCAACTACTAGAGTAACTCCGCTATTTTGCATAGTGGTTTGATCATCTTGTTTTGTGGTATAACATGTATAGCTGTTAATTACATAACCGGTGTAAAAAAGACATGTAAACTCGGGCCATTTGCCAGCCACCTCAATCTCTCTGAAATTGAAGCGAGGTCTATATCAAACTTTGAGTTAATGTGATTTTTTAGCCATGTTATAAAACTTCGATTGTGCTTCCGTGTTATCCAATCTTTATTCCTATTCATGTTTAAACTAGATAACTGATCCATGTGTATTGTAACATACGGTTGAATCTCATCATCATTGTGCAGAACATACAATTGTGTCTGCTCCCATTCTGTCCTTGATATAGTCATTACTCTCTTTCCAATTATCCCTTCTCCTGTTATTCTTCCCGAATGACGAGACATAAGAAGTCCTATGGATTCAACATTGGATAGATATTCAGTACAAAATTCAGCAACTTCTTCAACAATGTACCGTTCAGCAATACAACCTTCTGGTCGACTTCTACTTTTTACGTACCTTTTAATATTTTCATATATCGTTCTATCAAATACATCCATCTCATATAAGCTGGCCCACAAAGTTGTATCTCTTTAACAAGATGAACAGTAAGGTGAACCATTATATCAAAAAACAAGGGTGGGAAATACATTTCAAGCTCACACAAAGTAACAACAATTTCCCTCTACAATGTCGGTAATTTCTGAGGATCGATCACTTTACTACAAATTTCCCTGAAGAATAAACATACTTTAGTTATGGCTCATCGAACTTTTTCAGGTAAAATGGAACGTATACCTATTGGTAGCAAATGCTCCATTAGAACATGACAATCATGAGTCTTCAAACCTTTTAACTTGAGGTCTTTCATACAAACTAAAATTTTAATGTTTGAACTGTATCCTTCTGGAACTTTAACTTCGTGTAGAGATTTACATAAAACAATTTTTTCCTTTCTAGATAGAGTATGAGCGGCTGGAGGTATATATGTGCGATTTCCTTTCTTTATGGGACCCAATTCATTTCTTATTCCCATATCGACCAAATCCAATCTTGCATTGATGCCATCCTTAGACTTTCCTGGAACACTGAGTAACGTACCAATAACACTATCAAATACATTTTTTTCAATATGTATCACATCGAGAAAATGTCTTATATACAATGACTTCCAATATGGCAATTCAAAGAAAATTGACTTTTTCTTCCACCCAGTTTTGACAAGCTCTCCCGCAAATGGTTTGTCAAATTTATTGGTCAAACCTTGTACTTTTTCCAATATTTGATATCCAGCCGATGCTAAAGGAGCAGTACCTTCCTTTGATTTTCCATTGAATGCATTTCTCCACCCACGAACAAATTTCAAAACAGAACAGATTTATCAAGGATATGCCAACTACTATCATATAATATTTTATATGATTTATCAGGTAACAATTTATCAGTTTTAGAGACAACAACAAATTAATAAATACAGTACCTGAGACAACAATCACTTGGTAGAAATGAGCGCAAAGTAGATGAAAGGAAGGTTCGTAATAGGGTTCGAAGGGAGAGAACGTATTAAATATGTTTTTGTTTATTTATTTATCAAGTTTATTTATTTATCAAGTATTTATTTATGAATGAATGAATATCGTCTTTTTTTAGTAAAAAAAATATTTGTCTATAAAAGAAAATTCCCTAAGTCTTATAATGAATGGATCATTTAAAAAAATATTGTCTCAAAATAAACAAAATTTTCAATTGTCAAGATAATATTAATTATTTATGCACCACCTTGTCAAAAACTATTATAAATATCTATTTTAACTTTCAATTTACATTAATAATAATTGTAAATACACAACTAATTGATAAAGATGATTTAATAATGTATTATTCTTTATCTTTTATTTGTACAATTCATTTAATGAGTAGGAAATATTCAAATAGACTGCTCATTGTAAAATGGACAAATAAGTTTATTTATGAACGAACCAATAGATAAATTCAAATCACTTAAAGAAAACGGAAAAAGGGGAAATGGACGAAAGTAGTTAAGTCAATATGCGTTGTCCTTTAAATGAGGCAAAGAAAATCTTTAGCTCTTGCGTCAGCAATTTAGCTTTTTATCTACGATTGAAAGGAGAATTAGATTAAATTATTGTTTTTTAAAATTAAAGTTTGCGTAAGCAGAATAAAAAGTGAAGAATATTATAACCATTTCAGCTAGATTGAAAATTGAATTGATAATTTTAGTTTTTTATTTAGAATTTCATATATGCTTATCAGATCTATCCGAATAAATTTTCTGGTTATTTGGTGTGCAATAAAGATATGATCGGATTGTCATATGATAAATATTATTTTGTTTCGTAATTAATAGGACATTATTTATTTGATCATATGATTGATACACACTTTATTATAATATAATATTATATTTAAATAATAAAATTATCATTGTTAAATAATTACATATTAACTTATAATCTTTTTAAAAATTATAAATTAAAAAAAATATTAAAAATAAATAAATAAGTAATGAAAAAAAATTATATTCATTTTAAAATTTTAAATCGATACTATTATTTTAATAATTTTGAATAATAATTTATTATATTATATAAAATAACAAAATTATACCCTTGTGACAAAATCAAACATATTTTTTAAAATTCATTTTTAATATTTTATTTTAAAATTAAAATTAAAATCAAATTCTATTTTTTTTTAATTATATTTTATAAAAATTATACCCTTGTGACAAAATCAAACATATTTTTTAAAATTCATTTTTAATATTTTATTTTAAAATTAAAATTAAAATTAAAATCAAATTCTATTTTTTTTTAATTATATTTTATAACAGTAACTGACTAAATTATTTTCCTTATCCTATCTTACTAGTTTTAAAACCAACTCTTATTGAGGATACCTGCTTTAACTAGAGGAGCATAATTAGATAGTTTGTTTAGGATTAAGTTGATATTTTGCTGGTTCATTAAATATTGAAATACGACGTGATAGGATAATTTTCTTCTATCCATTTTATTTTTGTCAACTAGCCTAGTGCCTGAAACACACACTTTGAGTGTAGATAAATGCAAAATTTTAGTTTAAAACTCGAATCCTTAAGTATCAATATTTTTACAACTACCAATCAATTGAGTTGTATTTATATGACATACATAAAAATATTATATTAAATTAAAGATATTTAAATTTTAACGAGATTCTTTCTTCACGAACGAACGTAAACAATGACACATCCATAAATTTAATATATGAACGTAAACATTGACACATCCATAAATTTAATATATAAAAGATGATTATTTATAGTAATTTTAATGTAAATTCATAACTTCTCCCTATCAACAGGTATGTTATGCTGTAAATTTTGAATATATTTTAAATGTTTTAACATTTTGTCTCATATTTAATATGAAAATTTTGAAAATATATTTTATTATAAAAATAGTTAATTAACTTATATTTGTGGGAATATTGATATGGTCTCCACATTACCAATTACTCCTTACCCACTCTTCGTATTTATATATTTTATCTGGTCAATATTATAAACAAAAAAATTACTTTCATAAATATTAAAAAATTTAGTTGTGTAATTAATTTTGTACATTTTATAGAAAACACAATTCAAATATATTAAATTGTTACTTTTTATTGTCAAATGTCCAACTACCTATATTAAATGTTTTTGAAATAAATAATAACATTAAATAATTCAAAAGTATTTAGTTTTATTTATAATAGTGAAGAAAGGGAGTATATGAACATTTTTATTGGACAACATGAAAAACACTTAACATTTTTCTTCTTCTTCTTTTTTTTTTTTTTTTTTTTTTTTAGGGTGACATCTTCTTGACTTTTTAGACCAAGGTATTGTTGTTTTGTTACCTTGAGTTTATGCTGGGAAGAGTTGTTGACTCGACGTCTTAGATTGTGTAATTGATTTTTGTATGGCATTTTTTATTTGAGTTGCTTTTGAAAACGTTGGAAGAATTGTGTGGCGACCTAAATTACATCAATCTTAAGAATTTATTCTATTCTATATCGTGTCCAAATGATAAAACCCTACAATTAAAACAGAGTACTACTCCCAAATGAAGACGTTGTTAATATCCTCCAAATAAAGGAAGCATAATCTAGATATCAAATTGCAAAGGAGCAGAGGGAGAAAACAAAGACCAATTGAAGATGATAGTAATGTCATTAAACATGAGAGGGTATGGAGACCCGTCCGAGAGAAGGAGATTATCCAAGTTCATTCTTATATTTAAATTTGAGTATGTCTACTACAAGAAACAAAAAGAAAAAAAATCGAAGATTGTGAAATTATGAACTTATGAATTGTGGGGAAACAAGATTGGATTGTTAAACCTTGTATAGGTCAATCACGAGGAATGTTGGACATTTGAAAGACAGATTTATTCAATGTAAAATCTAAACTATATGGTGATAGTTTGTGTTGAGAAGGATGGAAAACTGTATTACATAATCAATGTGTATTCACCTTATAGTAGTGGGGGGAAATTTTGAGATGACTTGTATCTAAAAAATGGTATCAAGAGAGGAAAGTGGTGTTTGGGGGAAATGTATTTGAGGACAGGTGAGCAAACACATAAACACATAAGACTGATAAGCAACCTTAACAAATTAATACAAATTTAAAACCCACTTTATTTTTTAGATATATTAGTTAACAAAAGTTTCCTAAAAAAAATATATTTGTTAGCAAAAGTGACCACACTCAACCCAAATCACCACAAAAAAATTGGATTGTGTACCCTTGGTTTAAACTTATACATTCTATTTAAAAAATTTATCTCTAAACTTACTAAAATACATTGTGTACCCTTCATTTAAACTTATACATTCTATTTAAAAAATTTATCTCTAGATTTACTAAAATACATTTAAGTATACAGTAAAAACTAAAACAAATTCAGATACTTGATCCTACCCTATAATCTAAAATTTTCATAAATAGTAATTTTTTTTCTCTGAAATTCTCTTATAGGAGCGAAATTTTCGGTAGTTATTTTTTAATACCGGAAATTTCAAAAATGAAATTTCCGGGAGTTAGTCTCATCCAGAAATTTGAAAATTCAGAAATTGTTCTCCACCATAAATTTCATTTTTGAAATTTCCAGTATTAAAAATTAACTACCAGATATTTGAATTTTCGGTTGAAATTACCGTAATTTCATTTTTGAAAATTTCCAATATTGAAAATAACTATTGGAAATTTCAAATTTCCGGTTGAAACTCCCGGAACCGTTCCTAAAATTTTTTATACATGTTCTTTTTTCATTCAATTTTTTTTATGGGGACCAGATGAGCGAAAAACATTGTGGAACATTCTCAAGTTCAACCTTTTACACAATCAAATAGGAGAGTCGCCGTTGAAAAAAGGAGAAAGAGGAATGAAGAAATGGAACAAGAGGAGCAACAGGATCCTGAGTTTGATGATCAAGAGGAGCATGAGCAGCACCAGGATAACATGCATCAGCATCAACAGCCTGGACAATCGCTATTTCCGGGAGGTCCTTACGATCTTTCCGTCCTTAAGGACTATGAGCACCACATTGCAGTTAGAATGTCGAATGGACAGATTAGTAAATAATTTATTTTATTACATAGTATAATATAGCATAATATGTATAGTTTAATATATTTATAGTATAGTTTATTACAAGGCTAATTTTATGAATTCAATTTGTTTGAAATAGTTGATTTACTGATTCACTGGTTTTAGGAACTTATTAGAGTTTAATTTGATTTACTGAAAATGGTCAAAGGATAAAATGTACTAATTTAGAAAGGGAAGAAAAACTGAAGAAAAAAAACAGTTTTTAAAAGAATTATTTCAATAGTGAAATTTCATAGTATATATATAATAAACTAAATAATCATATAATTTATTGTGTGTTATTTTAATTAAACAGGATAGATGTGCCTTGAAAGTCGTTTCAAATAGAAAAAAAAACAAGATAAATTCATTGATATCAAATATGTATTACCTACTCAAATAGATCAATGGATTACTACATCTGAGTTACGTCCTCTACAACGATGTAGTTTGCACATGATTGACAGTAATCTCATATATGCTTTTGCTAAGAGATGGCACGCAGAGACTAGCTCATTTCACCTGCCATTTGGTGAAATGGCTATTACTATTGACGATGTTAGGGGTCTTTTGGACAGACATGTTATTGAAAGTTTTTCACACCTCTTGCTAATGTGAATGAAGATTTGACCATTGCTGCTACCGTTGAGTTATTGGGAGTTGATTAGGATGAAGCTGTGAATGAAACTAGGGTCAATAGAGGTGTTTCATATAGTTTTGAATTGTTGAAAGCTATATTTTTTAAGAAACTTCGTGAAGGAAGATTCGACTGTGCAGCGAGTGCATACCTACTTCATTTGGTAGGGTGTACCATACTAGCTGACAAAACTTTTTACCCTTGTATCTGCAAAATATTTGTTTCTTTTTCAAGACTTTGATACTTGTCGTAAATGGGTATGGGGACCAGCTGCTATTGTTGTTTTATATAACTATCTTAGAGATAGTATCGTGCCTGCAACGAAGCAGATTGGAAGATATTTATCTCTATTCCAGGTATTGTTAAATTATTTTTTATACTTATTATATTGTTATTTGATAAGATTATTTAATTATTTGTACTTTTTATTATTTACATACATGGATTTATGAATATTTTCCTAACATTTGTAAGCGGGGTATGAGTGAGCCTATATCTTCAATGCCACAGATGTTTCGATTGACTGCAAAACAAACATCTGGGGATGTTGCATACAATAGAGCGAAGTTGGATGCTTTGGGACCTACTAATATTATCTGAACGCCAAATTACGATGAGGACTCAATGATAGAATTTCAGTCTGTGTCGATGTTAACAGGGTAAATTCGTTGTTTTCCACGATGGTACCGTATTTACCAGAGAGGTGTCTACAACAGTTTTAGTATACTCAGCACATCCCTTCTACACCATTGATGCTCATTGTATGTGATATTGATGTTGAATGGAGTATATACAGGAACTATATACGATCCCTTTGTACTATATTGCTTCCAACTACATATTCACACGAGTCTGTTGAGGGATACATTCAGTGGTACTATAGGATATCTCATCCTCAAATGATTTCTTACGTTGTTGTAGAACCTCCATGCTATACGTTCATATTGGTGTTGGTCCTGGTCCTAGTCATGATGTTGGTCCTGGTTCTAGTTATGGTTGTGGTCCTAGTTATAATGCTAGTCCTGTTCCTGGTCCTAGTCATGATGCTGGTCCCGATACTACTCATGGTGAATGGTAAACACGGTGTCGAATAATGGGTGGTCTTATACAACAGATAATGAGTGTTGTGATGTTGGTCCCGATACAACCATGTGTCTTTGATGTAGTCAAAGAAAATAATATTATCGACAAATGTTTGCTCAAACATTTGCAAAAGTTCCTCGTACTCCTTCTCTTCAGAACAATAAACAATTTTCCTTCAACACTTTAGAATGGATTCCTGCATATCTTTTTTCAATATATATTGCTTGCATTTGACTCCAATATTTTTGTTGATATGAAGTTGACAAAGTAAATTTTTTGAAGATGGAAATACAACTTCAATTGCATTCATTAAAGCAAGTTCTCTATCAGTCACGATAACTTGAGAAAATGAGGTATTTGAAACAAACAAATCTTTTAACTTCTCCAATGTCCAACAAAAGTTTTCTTGACGCTCATAATCCATATAAGCAAATGTAACGTTAAATGTCAACCCAGTTGAAGTTACACCAACAATTTCAAACAATGGTAACCTATACTTGTTGGTGTTGTAGGTGATATCCACGATCAATACATGAGGGAACATGTTCAACAAAGTTATGGAATATAGGTGCGTCCAAAACATGTCCTCACAACGTTTGAGTCTTCATGAGTCCTACTTCAACAAGCATACTTCTCAGCTTCAAGTAACTTCAACAGATGTTGCATATAGATCCTTTCAAATTCTTCTTGTATGTGGTTCGTCGCTTATAAATTTGAGAGATATTAGTCACGTTTTCCTTATCTCGATCTCTCAAAGATGACAAGATGTGTCTCGATGCAACGTGATACTTTGTCTGCTCGCCAACATGTTTGTTATCTTCTTCTTTTAAGAGTCCCACAAATGCATTATTCTCAAAAGTAGCCATTAACTCATGGTTGTGAAGTCCACACACTAAACTAATAATACATCCCTAATCATTCTTCAATGGTCTCGATCTAAGTTTAAACAAACAACCACACATTTTAGTCGAAATGCCTGATTTACTTTTATTTGACTTATATTTTCCATCTTTATCACAACCGAAAATTAATTTTAACTTCCTTTCTCTCTTTTTGGTCTCTATGTCTAAGCTAGTAGTGATAACAACTACTCGATTTTGTCGGCCAATTTCTCTTACCCATAATATGACAGCTTCTCGTGACTCAAAAATTTGATCGGTTGGGAATGCTTCAGTCAAATCTATAAATAATGGTGTTTTTTCCATTCCTACTTCAAAAAAGAAAGTTAAAAAAATTACGTACCAGAAATTTCAAGGAATAAAATTAACTAACAAAAATTTCAAGGCACAAATTTCATGTAGTATAAATAGTGTACCAGCACAAGATTTCTAGTAGATAATTTATACTGCCAAAAATTGTGCCTTGAGATTCTCAATACACAAATTATCCCACCAAAAATTGTAAAATTAAAATTTTCAATATTATTAATTTGTGTACCGCATTTTTAAGAGAAAAAATTTATTTACCAGAAGGTACAATATGCTACAACCATAACAAATAAGCCCAAAATAACAAATCTACCTAAGCTCAGCCCAACTTACAAAAGAATGCGTCTAAACTAAAAAAAGGCAAAATGTTGACAAGAAAAGAAGCAAAAAAGCCAACATAAAACTTTACAAAGTTGCTCATCTTTTTCTTGTGATTGTTCACCCTTCTCAAATACACTATTAAAAGTTAAAATTTAATAGTATATTTCACTCATTTTACACTATCACAAACGAATATTTAATCAATAATAAAAAAAATAAACAAACGTAAAAAGCTGAATAAACAATTACTAAAAGTTTATTTTTTTTTTTTGTATAAAAAAAAAAAATCAAACCCACTAATCCCAACAAAACTAGACTATTCTGATATTATTATATTTTTAACTTTACCGGAAATGATATATCTGTATTGTTTATATGCCATTAACCTTTTACAATTTTACTCTTTCCTCTTTAGATTATAAAATCAAAATAACAAGGGTTCTATGGAGTAGTGGGTAGCACTCTAGAATTTCCATTGCTTATAAAAAAAATTCAAAATAAAATTCTTGCAAATATATGAGTTTCAACCTAATATAACAAGTGACTAACTAAAATACAATATAATATTCTATTGTTGTCAAATAAGATTAATAATATTACGTGGACTTTAACTCACCTTTTTCTTCATAACCTGAACACAATAATAATGGAGTTGTTAGTAGGAGATTGTGATGCCGAAGAAGAGGCCATGGAAGTGATTCTATTGGTATCTTGGAGTGCTTTTATATATGTTCATATAACATTGTTAATTATACATAGTTATAGGATTTAAATGCGTTGATGTTGTTTTTTGAGTTTTGAAAAATAGTTTAAAAACACAATTTGTGCCACCGAAAATATTACTGGGTTGAGTCGCGGACTAGATCGCTCTCTTTGAGACGTTTCGTGGCACTGCCCAAATTATGCAAGGCAAACTATTAACCACAACGTCCCCAGGATAAAACAGCCCAGATTCACTATATCGGAGTTCCACTGCACCGTAAAAAACCGTTCTAGAATTACACCCTCAATATGCTATTAAAGCCACTCTCAATATGACGGTTAAAGTCACTCTAAAAAAGACGGTTAAAGCCTCGCAATATGGTACTATGACCACTTATAAATCAAAATTACTACACTCTAAAAGATTGCGGCATAAAAATCACTCTAAAAAACTGCGGCATAAAAAACCACTTTAAAAGGATAGTGGTATTATGACCACTAAAAAATCGACGGGACTACGGTATAAAACTGATCTAAAAGGATAGTGGTATTAGGACCACTCAAAACTCGACGGAACTACGACATAACAACCGCTCTAAGATATCGAAGGGACTACAGTACAATACTGCTCTAAAATATCAAAGGGACTACGGTATAACAACCGCTTTAAAATATCGAAGGGACTACGGTACAATACCACTCTAAAATATCGAAGGGACATAAAGAAAAGGGAGAAGTGGCTCGGTAACAATCGAGCAAAATATAAGAGGGAGAAAAGAAAAAGTTGAGAAATGCATCGAACTTTAGTGTGCTTTTCACAATAAATTGAAACTCCTTATATAGTGATGGAAGCAAACCCACATATGTTTTCTAACCAATGTGGGACTTCAACAAATTTTTGAGAATATTTATATAGTGATTAAAACTATTCAAAATGAGAGTTTTCCAATGTGGGACTTCAACAAAATTTTGAGAATATTTATATAGTGATTAATACTATTCAAAATGAGAGTTTTCCAATGTGGGACTTCAACAATTTTTAAATTCACACATTTGTTCCAACAATCCCCCACTTGAATTAAAAAAATGTTTCTAAAATAGCGTCAAACGCTTCTATAAGATTGTGCATAAGCAAAGGTGTCTATGACTTGAACCTTTGCATAACAAGTAAGATTCTAATTTAATAAGAGTGACTCATAGTCTTGAACTCTATCTCGGACATCAAACTCACACACAACCTTTTCATTGGGTGTATTCTAAAAAGCCTGTGCATTTATTGCCCTGCACGTCTATCCCAGTATAGTGAACGCTTTAGGAATTTTTGCCTCGAAATTCCATAGGAAGCGGCCCCATTTCCACATTCACATAGGTGAGTCTATCAAGAGTACTCCTGTAGCTAGGTACTCCCTCCACATAGAGTATAGATCTCATTAAGAGTTTCAATTATCTCAGCCTTCCATCGCTTCAGGAATCATGCTTCTGTTAAATATAATAACATGTTCATCTCATATCACTATGACTTGTTATTACCCATTGAACCTAATTCTTGGGATCGCCAGTCTTTTAGGTCGGGTTCCCATCATGAGTGACTCATCTATCTATAGGCAATAGTCCCATCCTTTTGGATGTATTTATGACTTTCTCTCTAGCCAATCCTATCTATAGCCAAAGGATCTGCTAAATTATCATCAGTGTGTACATGATCCACTATAACAGCTCCTTTAGTAAGTAATTCTCTAACTGTACTATGCTTACGATGTATTTGTCATCTCTTACCGTTGTAATAACGATTCTCAATTTTTTGCAATAGCTGCGGTACTATCGCAGTGAATCAACACAGCTGACATAGGTTTTTCCCATAAAAGGATCTCAGCTAGCAAGCATCTCAACCAGCTCGCTTCATCACTAGTAGTAGCTAGTGCTATCATTTCAGACTCCATAGTGGACTGAGCCAATATCGTCTGTTCTTCGATTTCCAAGATACATCACCATTGGCTATACTAAAATTATAGCCACTGGTTTCTTTGGAGACATCTGACAAGGTGTTCCAATCAGCATCACTGTATCTTTCAAGGATGGTAGGAAATCTTTGATAGTGTAATCCTAGACTCATGGTCCTTTTTAGGCATCTCATGACTCTTTCGATAGTGTGCCAATGCTCTATACTAGTTCTACTGGTAAACTTGCACAATAGTCCCACGACGTAGGCAATTTCGGGTCTAGTACAATTAGTGGCATACCTGAGGCTACCAATGTTGCTCGCATATTCAGTTTGTCTAACACCTTCACAATGTTCTTAAAAAGTTTCATACTTGGATCATACGGTGCGCAAGCATGTTTACAGTCAAAATATTTATATTTCTTTAGGATCTTTTCAACATAATGAGATTGATCCAAAGAAATTCCCTTTTCTGACCTAGTAATCTTGATTCCTAAGATTACATTCGCTTTTCGAGGTCTTTCATATCAAAGTTGTTACTCAACAATGATTTCAAAGTATTTACAGCATGAATGTTTGAACCAAATATGAGTAAGTTATCTACATAGAGACATATGATAGTGCAAATGCCATTTTCATATTTGTAATAAATACATTTGTCACTTTCATTCACTTTAACCTCATTCGATATAATTAAGTTATCAAGTTTATCATGCCATTGCTTAGGAGTTTGTTTAAGACCATATAGAGATTTATCTAACTTACGGACCTTGTTTTCTTGTCCACGAATTACAAAACCTTCAGGTTGTTCCATATAGATTTCTTCTTCTAGATCACCATTTAAAAAAAGTTGTTTTAACATCCATTTGGTGTATCACCAAGTTATGAATTACTGCTAGAGAAATGAATACCCTAATGGATATTATTCTAGTGACTGGAGAAAAAATGTTGAACAAATCTATATTTTCTTTTTGCCTAAAACCTTTGGCTACAAGGCGTGCCTTGTATTTATCAATAGTTCCATCGGGTTTTAGTTTCTTTTTCAAAATCCATTTACAACCTATTGGCTTGCAACTAGGAGGCAAGTCTACTATATGTTAGGTCTTGTTAGATTCTAGAGAATCCATTTCATCGTTTATAGCTTCTTGCCAAAGATCTGCATCCAATGATGGCAAGACTTCTTTTGAGATTTGCAGGACCCTCTTCTAAATTATAGACCATATATTCTGGTTCATAATCTTTAGCAACTCTGATTCTCTTACTCCTTCGAGTTTCCAATTCACCTTGTTTGTTGCTTTCAGTGCTTCTTGTTACGGGAGTATGACTTGGTTCGCTGCCCCCACCATTTCTCGATTTGAAAGGGAATTTATTTTCATAGAAGTCAACATCATTTGACTCTATGATCACTTTCGCATTTAGGTCATAAAACTATACACTTTACTGTTACTGCATACCCAATGAATACACATTCATAGGCTCTACTGGCGAGTTTAATTTGCTTGAAATTGGGGATTATGACATAAGCCAGACAACTCCATGTTCGAAGATAAGACAAGTTTGGTTGTCTTTTCTTTATTATCTTATAAGGAGATGTTTTGATTTTAGATTTTGGAACTCTATTCAAAACATAGCAAACAGTCAAAATAATTTCCCCCCTCCCCCACCAATGAGATGCAGCACCAGAGTTAAGTATAATAGCAACAACTAGTTCAGTCAGAGTCATATTCTTTCTTTCAGCTTTACCATTCATTTCAAGTGAATAAGGCGTTGTGGTTTCATGTATAATTCCTTGAGTTTTATAAGACTCATTAAATAAAATACATTCATAATATATTCCTCTATACTACGAAATCTCTTAATCTTTCTACTAAATTGATTTTCAATTTCAATTACAAATATTCTAAACATGTCAAGCGCTTCATTTTTATTTTCATTAGATATACAAAAGTATAGTCAGAATGATCGTCAATAAAAGTGATAAAATAACAATTTTCAATTCTTATTAACATCTCATCAAGTTCACATATATCAGAGTGTAATAAATCTAAAGACTCATATTCTCTAACTACAGATTTATGTGAACTCTTTGTTATTTTATCTTGACTACAAAAATTACATTTATTTTTTTCAAAATAATTTAAAGAGAACATTGGTATTAAACCTGAGTTACTTAAGTTTGAAATAACATGTGTTCACATGACAAAATCTAGCATGTCAAATATTAAAATCACACAACATGTAAACAAAAGGAGACATTCTTAATTTCAACATTTAAATTTAAACATGCATCGCATATAAGGAAACTTAGCCTAATTCAGAAAAATAATAAACAACATTTTTTTTTCTAGAGACAGATTATCACACTCTTTAGAGAAAATTCTTTTGTTTTAAGAATTTTTGAAATCCTTTCAAACAGAGGGAGTTTGTCGATAATAACAATCAATTTGAAATTCATCTAAAGTCATACCTTAAGATGATCTCCTGAGCTATCTTCTGAATTTCTCCACGTATTTGTCATCAGTAATCTGATACTTGAGGTAGCGACTACAACACACTTTTTAGCTCGAAGTTCCTCGGTATCATATTTCTTCTTTATAGCATTTCATACATGTCTAGCATTATTCCTAGAATTGTAGTATTCATATAGATCACCAGCAAGTCTATTAATAATATAATTATTCTTATAAAGGTAATCATTACTCTCCCATGGGTTAATTCTCCAGCTTTCTTATCCTTTTCTGTTTGCCTCAAAGAAACATATCCAGTAATGTCTTCGGCTGACTTGGCAGAAAAAAACGTCTTAAAATTGTTGTATTTTTGAGTTTGAAAAAACTGTTTAAAAACACAACTTGTGCCACCGAAGATATTACTGGGTTGAGTCGCGGACTAGGTCGCTCTCTTTAAGACGTTTCGTGGCACTCCCCAAATTGTGCAAGGCAGACTATTAACCACGACGTCCCCAGGATAAAACAACTCAGATTCACTGTATCGGAGTTCCACTGCACCGTAAAAAACCATTCTAGAATTACACCCTCAATATGGCTATTAAATCTACTCTCAATATGACGGTTAAAGTCACTCTAAATAAGGCGGTTAAAGCCTTGCAATATGGTACTATGACCACTCATAAATCAAAATTACTACACTCTAAAGGATTGCGGCATAAAAACCACTCTAAAAGACTGCAGCATAAAAAACCACTTTAAAAGGATAGTGGTATTATGACACTCAAAAATCGACAAGACTACGGTATAAAACTGATCTAAAAGGATAGTGGTATTAGGACCACTCAAAACTCGACGGAACTACGACATAACAACCGCTCTAAGATATCAGAGGGGCTACGGTAAAATACCGCTCTAAAAATGAAGGATTGGTTACCTACAAGTCTTTATTTATAAAGTTGAGAATCAATGTGGAAAGCAATAAAAAATAATGAGATCAAATCAAGGGTGAGAATATTATGCTAGGTAAACTGAGAGTGGACACAACATGGGATTGTAGCCTAATGAGAGTCAAGAACATGGAATTGTTGCCTAGTAATGCACTATGTCTGATTCTCCAAACCAACATGGTGTTGCATCAAGAAGAAACTGAACACTATTGGACATGGTGTGGAGTATGCTTAGCAGCAATAACCTTCCTTAATCCTTGTTGAATTAAACACTAAAAATGGCATTGTATATTTTAAATTGAATTACAACCAAGGTCGCACCAAAGACGCCTTTTGAATTATTTAAAGGTTGGAAACCAAGTTTGAGACATATGAATGTATGGATTGGGGATATCCTTTTTTAGGATGGATACCAAAATGGTGTTACATAAATGAAAATCGAACATTATTGGACTTAGTGCGGAGTATGTTTAGCAACAATACCATTCCTTAATCCTTGTGGAATTAAGCATTAAAGACGGTGGCGTATATTTTAAGCAAAATTATAACCAAGGTTGTGCCTAAGACACCTTTTGAATTATTTAAATGCTGGAAACCAAGTTTGAGACATATGCATGTATCTGGATGTTCGTTTGAGGTGAGGATCTATAACCTACTGATGTAGGAGGGTTCACGGCCAGAATCGAGGAAGAAACAGCTTTGCGAACAAAAGCAGTACAAAATGCGGAAAACGATCGTCCGGTGTCAGATTGTCTATTATTACACCTTTCCGAAAAGGGAATCGCGCCACGAACACAACTCATGCCTTTGCCATGAAGTATGGGCTCCAGAACCGTTTTGAGCTCGTCTTGCGCCTCAAAACAGTCATTTTAGTTTTCCTGTAATTTCGGGCTTTTCTGTTTTACCTAATTTTCGTACTAGGGTTTCTATTATCTATTTAAAGACTTTCTATGCTGTAACAAAAGGTACCTTTTAATAAAATAATTAATTTTGAGAGTTTTTCTCTTCTCTGGTGGATTCCAGAACTTGTTCTTTTTTTAGGATTAGCGCTTGCTAACCCTTTGTGATTTCCGACTGCGTCAGGTGGCATAAGAGCAGGCTTTCTCCTGTTTCTTTTCGTAGCTTGAACAGCCATGGGAGATCAACCAATCACAAGAGCAGACATCGAGGGTATCACTGTGGCTTTTACCGCGGCCCTTACTGCTTTAACTACGCAGATGACGACTCAGGTGGCGGCTTTGACGGTTCAAGTGAACGCCGTCAATAATAGGAGGGACAGAGGAAGGAGAGACGAACCGCCCAGGCGTCCACATGGAGGCTTGCAGGCTCGTGTTGAATCGGACTCTAGTTCTGAAGAAGAGGTCTAGGAGGAGAATCAGGGTTTCGATAATCAACAGAATCGCAATGACTACAGAGTCAAGGCTGACATCCCGTTGTTCTATGGAACTATGGGGGTTGAAGAGTTTCTAGATTGGCAGATTGACGTTGATCGATTCTTCGACGTGATGGGTGTGCTAGAGAACAAGCAGGTGAAGATGGTGGCAATTCGATTGAAGAGTACCACTGCTGTGTGGTGGGATAAGCTTGTTGTTCAGAGGCAGCACTAGAGGAAAACACCAATCAGAACGTGGAGGCGAATGAAACAGTTGATGCTGGAGTGTTTCTTGCCTGAAGATTATGAGCAGATTCTGTACAAGATGTATATCGATTGCGTTTAGGGTAGAAGGAGCGTGACCGAGTATACAGCAGAGTTCCTGCGTTTCTCAGAACGCAACGAACTAGGGGAAACTGAGGGTCAGAAGGTGACTCGCTATATTAATGGCTTGAAGGGGTTGATACAGGAGAAGATAGGTCTGCAGACTGTCTGAACCGTGACAGAGGCCTCTACGCTAGCCTTGAAAGCGGAATTGATGGAGAAATCCCCCAGAAATTTCTCATCTTTTCGCAGATTCACTTCGCAGGGTAATTCTGAAGTTGCTGGTGATGGGGATAAGAGTGTTGCTGCTAAGGATTCTGACTCCTCGACAAAAGGAACCAGTGGAACTAGTAGTGCTACGCCCAACAAGAGGGCGAACCAGAAGTCAACCAACCCATACGTGAAACCGACGGGAGATAAGTGTTTCCGTTGCGGAGGGCAGGGTCACAAGTCGAATGTTTGCCCTTCCAAGAGAACGACTGCAGTTTTGAATGAGGAATCTGAGGAAGAGGAAGAAAACAACGAGTATGACGGTGTTGAGTTCGCTGAAGAAGCAGTGAATTTTGTGCTGCAGAGAGTCCTGTTGTCTTCAAAGGAAGAGGTGCAAAGGAAGAATCTTTTTAGAACGCACTGTTCTACAAAGAATAAGGTGTGTAATCTGATAGTGGATAACGGGAGTACAAAGAACTTGGTATCCCAGAAGCTAGTGGAGTACCTAGAGTTGCCGACAGAACCGCATGCCAAGCCTTATGCTTTGGGCTGGGCGAGTAAGGGTTCGCAGGTCAAGGTGACGAAGACTTGCAAGGTGCCTATTTTCATCGGAAGGCATTACAAGGAAGAGGTAGTGTGTGGTGTTCTGAATATGGATGTGTGTCATGTCCTACTGGGGCGACCTTGGCAATATGACAATGATATCACGTATAGAGGCAGAGATAATGTGCTGATGTTCTCCTGGGAATGCACAAGATAGCTATGGCCCCGGTTTCTGGTTTTAATAGAAAAACAAGGAAGGAGAAGTCCAGTTTTCTTGTTATGACGCAGGATGAGCATGACCTGACTGAGACCTTCAAGGAAACTGAGTGGTTTTGCCCACTGGTGGCCAAGGATGTGCAAGTCGTTAAGGAAGCTGTCAAGGCGAAGTTAGAGGCTACTGAGCAGAAGAACAAAGTCGCCGCTGACAAGCGCAGAAGAGTCAAGGTATTTGCTGTGGGAGATGATGTGATGGTGTTCCTGTGTAAGGAGAGGTTCCCAGTTGACACTTACAAGAAGCTTCAGCTTCGCAAGTACGGGACTTTCAAGGTGCGGAAGAAGATCAATGACAACGCCTATGTGATCGAAATGCTGGGATCCATGAATATTTCCAATACCTTTAATGTGGCTGATATTTATGAGTTCCATGAAGATGCTGACCTTTATTCTGGTATGAACTCGGGGTCGAGTTCTTTAGAAGTGGAGGAGACTGATGTAGGAGGGTTCACGGCCAGAATCGAGGAAGAAACAGCTTTGCGGACAAAAGCAGTAGAAAATGCGGAAAACGATTGTCCGGTGTCGGATTGTCTATTATTATACCTTTCCGAAAAGGGAATCGCGCCACGAACACAACTCATGGCTTTGCCATGAAGTATGGGTTCCAGAACCATTTTGAGCTCGTCTTGGGCCTCAAAACAGTCGTTTTAGTTTTTCCTGTAATTTCGGGCTTTTCTGTTTTACAGCCGTTTTAGCTTTTCCTTTAATTTAGGGCTTTTCTGTTTTACCTAATTTTCGTACTAGGGTTTCTATTATCTATTTAAAGACTTTCTATGCTGTAACAAAAGGTACCTTTTAATAAAATAATTAATTTTGAGAGTTTTTCTCTTCTCTGGTGGATTCCAAAACTTGTTCTTTTTTTAGGATTAGCGCTTGCTAACCCTTTGCGATTTCCGACTGCGTCACCTACAATAAAACAAACTGGACCCAAGATCATCAATGGGTATTTCATTAGATATGCCAAAAGGTTTAAAGGTTAAAGATTTAATTGTCCATCGCGAAGTACAAGGAATGTCGAGTCAATGAATGATATGATTTTGAGAATCACTTGATCGACTAGAGCGATCAAACCAGTTCCTTAGTTTTTATGCATGATCATATAAAATCTCAATTTTAGTTTTTATGTTGATAATCCAGTAGATTTGTTTGGTCATTCAAGTTCTTAAGAATGATGAGCGATAAGTTAAATAACATGATCCACAAGAAATTTTTGATCCGCGACAAAGAAGATCTACTAGGGAAAGAAATACCACTACTCCTAATGATAATCAAAACTCTTGCTCATAGTGAAATGTTGATAACACAAAAATTTGATGATGCACAATGACTCAAGCTCGTATGAAAATTTTGGCAACAGTTTAGCAAGGAAAAAATGAGATAAAGTAGTGAAAATTATCACCTAATTACAATTGCTGCCACAATTGTACTCTCTTAGCGAACCCATTTTTACTTAGCGAAAATTTAAGCAAAAATGGTCTTGGTCAATATTGAGTCCACATCTTCAACCCGTCAATTAGGTCATGCAACATAAAATGGGCCATCATTACTTTCATCTCTTGGTACAATTTCAGTTGTCTCAGCACTCGTTGAACAAAATTTAGGAAATTTTACCCCCCCTAACAAATGCAATGAAATTATATATTTGTTCTCGTATAAATGTTAAAAAATTCATTTTTCACCATCATATTATTTTAGTTTTCCTGTATACAAGTGAATACTAATTTTTTTTATTTTATCAAAAAAAATTTTTCAAATTTTTTGGTACACAAGTAACACTTCGAAAAACCTTTTTCAAGTTTTTCGGTACAAATGTATTTACCAAAAAACTTATTTGAAGTTTTTCGGAATTACCGAAAAACATTTTTCAACATTTTTGGAACACAACTCATTACTGGAATACTTTTTTAAAATTTTCTTATAGTTACCAGAATCATTTTTTTAAGTTTTCCGGTAGTTACAGGAAAACATGAAACCACAAGTTTTTCGAAAAAAATTTAATTTCTATTTTTAAATTTTTTTTATTCCTTTATTATTTATTTAATTCTTTTTTAACTTTTTTTATTAAATTTTTATTCCTTTGTTATTCATATTTTATTCCTTTGTTATTTATTTAATTCTTTTTTTTAACTCATTTTTTTTTTCTGGTGGGTGTTGTTTTTAGAGGAAGAGACGGCAAGATAGTACAAACAGCACGTGACGTTGATACTTCATCATTTATGATAGATGCTTCGGAAATGATTCGACGAATTTGACCGACAGCATCCCAGAGGAGACGACGAATTATAGTGGAAGATGATGACGAGGGAGAGCAGGGTCATATATCTATCCTAGAGGCTGATATTGCTATATATGAAGAGGAGGAGGAGCAGGTTGTAGTACATGAGGAGCAAGGTGTAGTACATGAGGAGCATATGCAGGAGGGACTTATACAACAGGAGCGACATGTACAGCAAGAGGGTGATCTAACACGGTATCCTGGACAACCATATGATTTGTCTGTCCTTACACGATACCAGCATCATGTTTCTGCAAGACTATGGTTTGGTCAAGTATGTTAAATTAATTATTATTTATGGCGCATTAAAAATATTGAAATTAATTATTATTTTTGTTTCTATATTTAATTTTAATGTCATATATTATATTTGTATACAAGAGCGACCAATGCTAACAATAGTTGCTCATGGAAAGAAACTGCAACAATTTACTCCACAAGTACTCCCACGAGTTATAGAGACGTGGATTAATTTGTCTAGATTAGCCCTACTACAACGGGATAGTTTGAAGTTGATTGAAAACAACATAATTTCTGCTTTTGTGGAAAGATGACACATTGAGACCTCGTCATTTTCACGTGTCATTTGGTGAAACGGCGATTACTTTGGACGATGTTGTCAATCTATTAGGTATTCATATTAGAGACCTAGATAAAGTAATGGCATGTAATCTTTCCATAACTTTATTAGAGGTGTCTGCTAAAGAGATATGGGAGGAAACTAGAAAGACAAGGGTGAAGGTGCAAACACGAGAAGAGGGGGTTGAATTGTGTTTGTCAAACTTGAATTTCTTTTGCTGTTTTGTTGAATGTTAATGTGAATTATTCGATATATAACTAATCAGATTCAACAGCGGATAATAATAACATAATAACACAACAATTTATACTGGTTCACCGTTAACTAGGCTACGTCCAGTCCCTTCCTCCAGAAGGCCTTTTCACTAATTCAAACTCCTTTGAATTACAACACCACTGACCCTACAAGCCAGTCTTCCCAAACAGCTTGACAACCCCAGACTTTTGAGGAACAACAACACTTTGACTATACCAGCCAAGTCTCCTCAAACAGCCTAACAACCCCAGACTTTTGACGAACAACAACACCTTAACTAAACCAGCTAAGTCTTCTCAAACAGCCTGACAACCCCAGACTTTTTAGGAACGATAACAACACCTTGACTCTACAAGTCAAGTCTTCTCCTACCAATCTGACAATCCCAGATTGAAGAAGGAATCTACACCACTATCAGGTTATATAGTAAAGGTTTGAAACTTTGCAACGTTGCTTCTGGAAAGCTGTTTGGTGCACTTATTTTTGCAAACTTTTATTGCTTCTGGAAAGCTGATTGTTGCACTATATTTCTCTCTCGAAAACACTTAGAAAATATTGCTCTTGTTCATTTGTGTTTCTCTCTTTTGAACTCTCAGATAACTTTGAATTGAAGCTTGAGTTCTTGTGTTTTTCGATACTTTATTCTTCAGCATTAAGACTCTATTTATAGTTGAACTTTAGAACTTCACTGATGCTTTACTTCTGCAGTATATTTCGATTAATCTGTTTTGAGAATATTATGGAGTAGTTTGCTCAGATTCTATTTTGAGCCTTTTTCTCACTGATCTATTTTGAACATTTTGCTCCGCTTCTGTTTTGAGCATTTTTCTCAGATTCTGTTTTGAGCCTTTTTCTCCAATTCTGTTTTGAGCATTTTTCTCAGATTCTGTTTTGAGCATTTTTCTCAGATTCTGTTTTGAGCATTTTTCTCAGATTCTGTTTTGAGCATTTTTCTCAGATTTTGTTTTGAACATTTTTCTCTGACAGATTCATCTGACGATATCCTCTGGTGTCGTCATCCTCTGATTTCTACTGCTGGTGACGTCATCTTCTGATGACATCATCTGGTGACGTCATCCTCTGTTTCTGCTTCTGGTGACGTCATCTTCTGATGACATTTTTCATTCTTCTTCTAAGTCAAATATGTTATTTTCATAAAATACATTTGTTAACATCAAAACTTTAATTACAAGAACCAACTTAGTTTCAACAATCTCCCTCTTTTTGATGATGACAAACAATGTATTTTTGTTAATACTTTTTCTTTCTTTTAACTTTGACTCCCCCTAAGACTAAGCTTCATTTTATATTTTCTCCCCCTGAGTCTAATGCCCATATATCAAATAGATCATACATAATCTTCTCCTCCTTTCAAATACATCATCTTCTCCCTCGGATATTTTATCAAATATTACATCTTCTCCCCCTTTGTCATCAGACAAAAAGGATTGAATGAAGAAAAGAGATCCTCTTTTTTTTTTCTTTACTCTTTTTTTTTTACTCTTTTTCTTTCTTTTTCTTTTTTTTATAAAAGTTCATGAAAAATAAAATACATAAAAATTAGACTAAACTATTAGGTTAGGGATGAAGATAAGATTAATGTTTTTCTTGATGAATTCAAACCTATCTTCAGGTAGTGATTTAGTGAATATGGCAGCCCATTGATGATCAGTGTCTACAAATTGAATGTTAAGTACCCCTTTTTGAACATAATCTCTGATGAAGTGGTGTTTGATCTCTATGTGTTTGGCTCGAGAATGTAGGATAGGGTTTTTGGTTAGGCAAATTGCAGAGGTGTTATCACAATAGATGGGTATGTTGGATTCTAATACTTTGTAGTCTTCAAGTTGATGCTTCATCCAGAGTAGTTGAGAGCTGCAGCCAGCTGCTGAAATGTATTCAGCCTCTGCTGTTGACATGGAAGTGGTGTGTTGTCTCTTACTAGACCACAAAATTAAATTGTCTCCTAAAAAGGTACAATAGCCACTGGTGCTTTTTCTTTCAAGTTTATCTCCAGCATAGTCAGAATCACAGTATCCACTCAGTTTGTATGTAGGAGTTTTCTTGTAAAACAAGGTGAGGTTGATAGTGCCTTTTAGGTATCTAAGGATTCGCTTAACAGCAGTTAGATGAGATTCTCTAGGATCAGATTGAAATCGAGTACATACACACACACTAAATATGATATCAGGTCTACAAGCAGTAAGGTAGAGTAATGATCCTATCATTCCTCTGTAGATTTTCTGGTCAACTGTTGTTCCTGATTCATCTTTATCAAGTGAACAAGTAGGATGCATTGGTGTAGTCATAGGTTTGCAATCACTCATCTTAAACTTCTTGAGAAGTTCATTTGTATATTTAGTTTGTTGAATGTAAATACCTTCTGAACTTTGTTGAATTTGTATTCCTAGAAAGAACTTACGTTCTCCCATCATACTCATTTGAAAGTCATGCTGCATTAATTCAGAAAATTCTTGACAAAGAATGCCATTAGTAGATCCAAAAATAATATCATCAACATAAATTTGAATGATCAAAATATCATTTTCTATTGATCTGCTAAACAAAGTATTGTCTATTTGTCCTCTTTCAAAGTTATTTTTAAGTAAGAAATTACTGAGTCTATCATACCATGCTCTAGGTGCTTGTTTTAACCCATACAAGGATTTTCTCAGTTTAAAGACATGGTTTGGAAATTATGAATTTTCAAAACCAGGAGGTTGTTTAACATATACCTCTTCACTCAAATAACCATTGAGAAAAGCACTTTTAACATCCATTTGAAATAATTTGATATTATTATTTGCAGCAAAGGACAATAAGATACGAATAGCTTCTAACCTGGCCACTGGAGCAAATGTCTCAATGTAATCAATACCCTCTTGTTGATTCTAACCTTGTGCCACAAGCCTTGCCTTGTTTCTGACTACTTCACCCTTTTCATTTAGCTTATTTCTGAAGACCCACTTGGTTCCCACAATGTTCTTCTCTAGTCTTGGAACTAGATCCCAAACATCATTCCTCTTAAATTCATTTAACTCTTCCTGCATTGCAATAATCCATCCATCATCTGCCAATGCTTCACTAACAGATGTAGGCTCAATCGATGAGATTAAACCAAACAGACTTATATCTTTTAATGATGATCTGGTTCTTAAAGAATCACTTCCACTTCCAATGATAAGATTTTCAGGATGAGATGACTGGTATTTCCATCTAGATTTCTCTTCTGACTTCTCATGACTGGTTCTGATTTGATCAGGTTCATCCTTTGAAGATGTGTCACATGCTTCTGATTTATTTGTATCCTTCACTTCTCCAAATTCTGCTGGTTTATCTGCTTCTGCTAGTTTGTCTGTTTCTGCTTCCTCTGATTTTGTTAAATCTTTCCATAATTCATATGGTGTTTTAAACAACGTAGACCTAATAAAAACTCTATTCTGAATGTAACATGCAGTGTTGATTGCTTCAGCTCAAAAATGTTTTGCAACATTTAAATCATTTAACATAGTTCTGGCCATGTCTTGGAGTGATCTATTTTTTTTTTCTAACTTATCTTCAGATTTATCCTCTGAAGACTTGTCAGGTTCTTCTTTCATCTTCCATCTATTCAAGCTCTCTTGGTTTGTCTACATCAGCTTCTCGTTCTAGTAGATCTGTATCAGCTTCTGGTTCTAGTAAACCTGCATCGGTTTCCTCTGGTTCTGGTAGATATGTATAAGCTTCTGGTTCTAGTAAACCTGCATCGGTTTCCTCTGGTTCTGGTAAACTAGCTTTAGTTTCCTCTGGTTCTGGTAAACCAGCATCAGTTTCCTCTAGTTCTGGTTAACCTGCATCAGCTTCATCTTGCTTTGAATTTTCAAATCAAGCTATTTGTCATATAACATAATACAAATCAAATAATTTAAAAATGAACTCAATACAGCCAAACCATTAATTCTGCTTCTGGTGGTTTCTGCTTGTTTTTGAAACCACTGAAATACTATTTCTGTTGAAGTGGTCACATCACGTGAATCACTTGGTTCCTTTGACAGTTTGACAACCTGCAGAATACTTATCTAGCTTTGATTTTTAAGATCAAGCTTCTTGTTATCACATTAAACATAAATATCAAACAATAATAGTATTTACAGCAAAATGTAACCTCTATGTCAACATTTTCAATTTTACTCTGAAAATCCTCTTGTTTCTGATTTTCAGATTCTGAATCTGTATGTTCTGTGATTAGATGGTTTGGATGAAGGAATTTGAATTCCCTTCCTGGTTTGTAGTCTTGATGAATTTTACTGGAGTGTTTGAAGAACTCTCCAGATACTGACACTTCTCTTTCTACTGATATATCAGGTTCCTCTGATAGTTCTGGAACTGATGATAATTCTGATTCCTCTGGTAGTTCTAGTTTTGTTGATATGTGTGATTTCTCTATCTGTTTTGGTATTTCCTGTTCCTCCTATGGTTTTGGTTCTGATAGGCATTGTATTTACCAGTTCTTCTTCCACCAGAGTTACTTTGCTTCTGCTCGGTATATGTTGGAACATAAACCTTTTTCCCTTCATATATTGCAAGCATCCATTGACCAGGCACCATGACTGGTGTTTCAATTTGGTTGCTTAGAACATCTGCAACATAGACAATTTTATCTTTTGGTACCCAAATCTGGTTGGGTCCAGGTTTGTTAGTCTTGAAAAGTTTCTTGTTTTCCTTTGTATTTAGCATACGACAAGACACTTTGGAATGACCTTTCTTGTAACAAACAATACACACTATATCAGAGGGAACAGGTTTAAACATAGGTTTAGGTTTAATTATTGTTTCTTCAAATCCTATACCTCTATTTCCGTTCCTACTGACTCCATAAATCATAGAAGAATATTTGCTTCTTTCCATACCATTATCAAGAAAATCTTGAAGAACTTGTTCATGCATATCAGAATTACTTGTGGTATTTTCAATTGCTGTTGAATTATGATTATTTTTCAGATTTAAACTTTCATCTTTAAGTTCAGCAAAGCTGTTTTTCAAGCATACATTCTTTGTTTTCAATTCTGCAATATCAGTTTCAAGAATGACACTTTCTGTTTTAAATTCTGCAATCTGATTTTTTAAAACATTAACTTCTTCTGTTAGATTTGTATTTTCTTTCTTAAGAGTTTTCAGTTTTAAAGATAATTTGTAATTACAGTTTAAAAAATCATTCAGAACAGTAATCAAATCAGATCGAGTGAATTCAGAATATACCTCAGTTTCATCATCTTCTGATTCTCTTCCAGAATCAGATTCTGTGTTGGATCCAGAGTTGGTGTGAGCCATCATAGCCAAATCTGCTTGTTCATCTTCAGAAGATTCGTTAGAATCATCCCATGTAGCCATCATGCTTTTCTTCTTAGTTCTGAAATCTTTCCTCTGGTACTTCCCTTTCTCCATATTTGGACATTCTGACTTGATATGTCCAGATTCATTACATCCGTAGCAGATGATACCTTTCTTGTCATGTGTATCATCACTTCCTTTGTTGGACTGATTGGAATATCTCTGGGGAAATTTATTCCTTCTGTTATGCCACATCTTTATGAAATTTCTGGATAAGAAAGAAATCTCTTCTTCCTCTGAATTCAGACTTTGATCGTCTGAATCACTATCTTCTGATGTTGCTTTCAGAGCCTTCTTCTGCTTGGATTTCAGTGCTAGAGTTTTGTTCTTCTTCTTGGGTTCATCTTTGAAGGTGCAAACACGAGAAGGGGGGGGGTTGAATTGTGTTTGACTTAACTTGAATACTTTTCCTGTTTTTATACTTTTAAAACAAAACTTGATGTATAATTAAAACAGAGTTAGCAGCGGATAAAAAGTAAAAATAAAACTCACAGTTTTTATACTGGTTCACCGTTAACGAGGCTACGTCCAGTCCCTTCACCTTGAAGGATTTCACTAATTCAAACCTTGAATTACAACCTTGCTACTGACCCTCCAAGTTAGTCTTCTCAAACAGTCTAACAATCCTAGACTTCTTTGAGGAATGCAGCTCCTGTCTTAAGCCAATATGAAAATCCCAGATTGTAGAAGAAATCACAACACTATAAATCTAATTGCCAAGTAACTTGCTACCCCTTCTGACTCCCTCATATTGTAGACTCTACTTCAACAACTTAGATTTAACACACAACACTATGAATCTAATTGCCAAGTAACTTGCTACCCCTTCTGACTCCCTCAGATTGTAGACTCTACTTCAACAACTTAGATTTCACACAGTGGAAAGAAAATAACAAGAGTACTTGCTTCTTGAAAGCTGGAACTCACAATTGACTTCTATGAAAATTTGGGTGTTTGCTTTGGAAGTGTGTGACTCTTTTGTGATTTTCGATTGCTAAGTATTCTGCCTTGAGCCTCCTTTTATATATGCAGATTTGGGCCTCTTCCAATGCTTAAATTCGAGCTGAATCTTGCTGGATTCTCTATAAAAATAACTTGACCAATTGGGCTTCATATAAATAAAAAACATATCTTCATATTTCCTTTCAAAATAACTGGCCAATTAAATCAGTTAGTTCCTTCCTGCCATAGCTCCTAAATTCCACAACACCTCACTTTATTTTTGTAATAAATCTTTTTAATCATTTGATCAAAATAAATTAAATTCTCCACCGTATAAATTTCCTAATTAAATCTGGACCATTGGATCTTCATGCGCTAGTCCACATCTGGACCATACTGATTGTTATGCTGTGATCCTCTGATTTCGGCCTTTCCTGGACCACACTTCCTGACCCTCTGATCTTCTGATTTCGGCCATCTTGGATGCGCACCTGATATGCTATAATCCTGTGAATTCGCCTTTGCTGGACTATACATTCTGTCCCTCTGATTTCGGCCAACACTGGGCCATGGTATGATTTTCTGATCTGGACCATCACTGAACCAAATAATTAATTCTGAACCACTGATCTGGAAATCTTCCCTCTGATCTGGACTAATTCTGGACTTTGGTCTGGATTAAATTGAAATTAAATCTGGACAATAAATATTTCAGTATGGACATTTTACCTTTGATTTTAGATCAGGTCTGGATCATTATGGAAATCATTTCTTCTTGTCTTGACTTAGTTTCATGCCCTGAATCATGCTATCTTATGATCTGGGCCAAATCTGGATTGATCCTCTTGTTCTGGACTCATAAACATACCTTCTGGTCAAGTTTGGACTGTGTAATTTTTCACTGCCAGACCATCTTCTGGTCATAATAACTTCTGGAATAAAATTGATATTTTGATTCCTGTTACTGTCCTTCTGGTAGGCTTTCCAATGGTATGATCCATGTTTCATTGTGATTTTTATTCCTTCTGATCTGGACCATCAAAGATATCTTCTGGTCATGTTTTGACATTCTTGGAGTATCTTCTGGTCATTCCAGAATTCATTTTTCTGGAATCCTTTGATCACTGCTTCTGATTCCTTCAGTTTTTGGGGCATTTAACTTAATAATTCAAAGTACAAAATAAGTTTACATAGAGTACATTTGTATGCATCAAAATCCTAAGTACTTAGAACCAACTTGGTTCCAACAATCTTCTTCCAACTCAATTTCATGTGATCTGAGAGAGCTGATTAATTCTTCCAGCTTTAGAGTATTCAGATCTTTAGCTTCCTGAATAGCAGTAATCTTTGGTCTCCACTTGATTGTCAGACTTCTAAGTATTTTCTTTACATGATCAGCAGTAGTGTAGCTCTTTTCTAGTACCCTTAATCCTGATACTAGAGTCTGGAATCTGGAAAACATAGTTTCAATGTCTTCATCTTCTTCCATCTTGAATAACTCGTACTTCTTGACTAGAATGTTAGCCTTTGCTTCTTGGACTTGCTTACTGCCTTCGTAAGTCAGAACCAGACTATCATAGATGCTCTTTGCTGTTTCTCTGTTAGTGCATTTGTCGAACTTTTTGAACGTGATTGCATTGATCATAAACGTTCTGGATTTGTGATGCAACTTGAACATCTTCTTCTGATCAGCATCCATATCTCTTCTGGAAATTTTAATACCATCAGCATCTTCTGGAGCAGTATAACCATCTTCCACCAAGTCCCAAAGTTCAGGATCTTGTGAAATAAAAAAACTTCTCAACCTGTCCTTCCAGTATTCAAATCGTTCTCCATCAAACAGAGGTGGTCTGTTGATGTTTCCTCCAGTAGCTTCTTCATTGAATCCGGACATGTTGATCCCTTGGATCTTTCCTCAAACACTGTAAAGTGCTCAGCCTTGAGATCGATCTCTGATGCCAATTGAAGGCGCAAACACAAGAAGGGCGGTTGAATTGTGTTTGTCAAACTTGAATTTCTTTTGCTGTTTTGTTGAATGTTAATGTGAATTATTCGATATATAACTAATCAGATTCAGCAGCGGATAATAATAACATAATAACACAACAATTTATACTGGTTCACCGTTAACTAGGCCACGCCCAGTCCCTTCCTCCAGAAGGCCTTTTCACTAATTCAAACTCCTTTGAATTACAACACCACTGACCCTACAAGCCAGTCTTCCCAAACAGCTTGACAACCCCAGACTTTTGAGGAACAACAACACTTTGACTATACCAGCCAAGTCTCCTCAAACATCTTGACAACCCCAGACTTTTGAGGAACAACAACACCTTAACTAAACCAGCTAAGTCTTCTCAAACAGCCTGACAACCCCAAACATTTGAGGAATGATAACAACACCTTGACTCTACAAGTCAAGTCTTCTCCTACCAATCTGACAACCCCAGATTGAAGATGGAATCTACACCACTATCGGGTTATATAGTAAAGGTTTGAAACTTTGCAACGTTGCTTCTGGAAAGCTGTTTGCTGCACTTATTTTTGCACTCTTTTATTGCTTCTGGAAAGCTGATTGTTGCTCTGTATTTCTCTCTCGAAAACACTTAGAAAATATTGCTCTTGTTCATTTGTGTTTCTCTCTTTTGAACTCTCAGATAACTTTGAATTGAACCTTGAGTTCTTGTGTTTTTCGATACTTTATTCTTCAGCATTAAGACTCTATATATAGTTGAACTTTAGAACTTCACTAATGCTTTACTTCTGCAGTATATTTCGATAATTTGTTTTGAGAATATTCTGGAGTAGTTTGCTCAGATTCTGTTTTGACTCTTTTTCTCTGATCTGTTTTGAACATTTTGCTCCGCTTCTGGTTTGAGCATTTTTCTCATATTCTGTTTTGAGCCTTTTTCTCCAATTCTGTTTTGAGCATTTTTCTCAGATTCTGTTTTGGGCATTTTTCTCATATTCTGTTTTGAGCATTTTTCTCAGATTCTGTTTTGAACATTTTTCTCTGACAGATTCATCTGACGATATCCTCTGGTGTCATCATCCTCTGATTTCTGCTTCTTGTGACGTCATCTTCTGATGACATCATCTGGTGACGTCATCTTCTAATGACATCATCTGGTGACGTCATCCTCTGTTTCTGCTTCTGGTGACGTCATCTTCTGATTTATTCTTCTAATGACATTTTTCATTCTTCTTCTAAGTCAAATATGTTATTTTCATAAAATACATTTGTTAACATCAAAACTTTAATTGGAAGAACCAACTTGGTACCAACAAAGGGATGTGTGAAGGTGCAAACACAAGAATGGGGGTTGAATTGTGTTTGTCAAACTTGAATTATTTTGTTGTTTTATTGAATGTTGATGTGAATTATTTGATGAATAAATAATCAGATTTAGCAGCGGATAATAACAACATAAGAATACAACAATTTATCCTAGTTTACCATTAACTTGGCTACATCTAGTCCCTTCACTCCGAAGACTTTAATCCACTAATTCAACACCTTTGAATTACAACACCTGACTCTCCAAGTCAGAATTCCCAAACAGTCTAACAACCCAGACTTTTGAGGAACGATAACAGCACCTTGACTCTACAAGTCAAGTCTTCTCCTACCAATCTGACAACCCCAGATTGAAGAAGAAATCTACACCTCTAATGGGTTTGATTACAAGGGTTTGGAACGCTGAAAAGTTGCTTCTAGAAAGCTGATTGTTGCACTAAGTTTCTCTCTCGAAAACACTTAGAAAATATTGCTTTTGCACTCAAGTATTTCTCTCTATTGAACTATCGGATAGCTTTGAATTTGAAGCTTGAGTTTTGTGTTTTTCGATACTTATTACTGTTGCCTGGAGCCTTTTTTATAGCTGAAATTTAGGTTTTGTCCAAGCTTAAATTCGAGATAAATCATGCTCAGAGTTCCTTTGAAAATTATGTTGGCCAATCCTATTTTTCTTAATTTGAAAACGTATCTTTTTTAGCTTCATATGTCATTCGAATTTCCTTCAAGTCTTTAGTGATTTTTGAATCAAATCCCCTTAATACTTTGATCAAATTTTTATCAAAATTCAATCAAGTCTTCTTCAAGTTTTAATCAAGTCTTCATTGATCTACATCATGATTTTAATTCTAGACCATATGAGCTGTTGATCTCGACCAACTCTGGACCATGTGATCTGATTTGTACCATTCCGTGATCTTCTGATCTGAACCATTGATCTTCTGATCTGGACCAAGTCTGGACTAAGTCTTACGTTCTGGACCATGCTATCTTCTGGTCTAGACCAAGTCTTATGTTCTGGACCATGCTATCTTCTGGTCTGGAACAAGTCTGGACCAATCTGACTTATGTTTCCTTCTAGTATGGACAAGGTCTCCTTCTGGACATGCTTCCTTCTGGTCTACACCAAGTCTCCTTCTGGACTATGCTTCCTTCTGATTTGGGCCATGAATAATATCCTCTGATGATGTCATTGTTTCTTCCCTTTGATGGTATCCTCTGATTATTGATATCCTCTGATGTTTGCCTTTAACTCTTGCTTCTGATGGGATCCTCTGGTGATATCCTCTGTAGCTGTCTTTTGGTATCCTCTGGTAATATCTTCTGGCCGAATCTTCTGGTGGCATTTTTATCTTCTGGCGATGTCATCCTCTGATGACGTCTTCTGCTTCTGATTGGTATCTTCTAGAGGTATCTTCTGCTGACGTCATCCTCTGGTGTATGCTCTGATGATGTCATCCTTTGATTTTTGACATCCTCTGATTTTTCATTCTTCTAAGTCAAAATCCGATTTTCATAAAATACTTTTGTTAGCATCAAAACTTTAATTGAAAGAACCAACTTGGTTTCAACAATCTCCCCTTTTTTGATGATGACAAAACATGTATTTTTTATAACTATTTTTCTTTTGACTTTAACTCCCCTCCCCCTAAGACTAAGCTCCAATTATTTTTCTCCCCCTAAGTCTAATGCCGCAGATACTTTATCAAATATATCTTCTCCCCCTTTGTCATCAGACAAAAAGGATTGAAGGAATAAAGGAGATCCTCTGAATTTTTTTATTTTTTTTATTTTTTTTTGTCTTTTATTTTCATTTTTTTTATTATATTTTTTTTAATAAGATGAGTACACAAAAATAATAGGTTTGCAATCACTCATCTTAAACTTCTTGAGATGCTTTTTTGTATATTTTGTATGATGAATGTATAGACTTTTTTGACTTTGCTGAATTTGAATCCCTAGGAAGAACTTAAGTTCTCCTATCATGCTCATTTGAAATAACTGCTGCATCAATTTAGACAATTTTTGGCAGAGAGTGTCACTAGTAGATCCAAAGATAATATCATCAATATAAACTTGAATGATCAGAATATCATTTTTAATTGATTTTCTAAAAAGTGTATTGTCTACTTGTCCTCTTTCAAAGTTATTTTTAAGTAAGAAGTAACTAAGTCTATCATTTAAAAATTCTCTTTTAACATCCATTTGAAATAATGAAATATTATTATTAGCAGCAAAGGAAAGTAGGATACAAATAGCTTCTAACCTGGCCACTGGAGCAAAAGTCTCAGTGTAGTCAATACCTTCTTATTGACTGTAGCCTTGTGCAACAAGTCGTACCTTATTTCTGACAACTTCTCCTTTTTCATTCAGCTTATTTCTGAAAACCCACTTGGTTCCAATAATGTTCTTTTCTGGTCTTGGAACTAGATCCCAAACATCATTCCTTTCAAATTCATTTAACTCCTCTTGCATGGCAAGAATCCATCCATCTTTCCTCAGTGCTTCATCAATAGAAGTAGGCTCAATAGATGAGAGTAAGCCAAACAAACTGGTTTCTTTACGTGATGATCTGGTCCTTAAGGGATCACTTGCACTCCCAATGATTAGAGTTTCAGGATGTGATGACTTGTACTTCCATCCACATCTTTCTTCTGACTTATCTTCAGATTCATCCTTTGAAGATTTGTCGAGTTCTTTTATTTTTCTTTCATGCTCCACCTTTTCAAGTTCTCTTGGTTTGTCTGCATCAACTTCCTTAGGTTCTGGTAAACCTGCACTATCATTATCTTGCTTTGACTTTTCAAGGTCAAGCTGTTTGTCATCAAATTTAACATGTATGGATTCCTCCACAATATTAGTTTCCCTGTTAAACACTCTATAGGCCTTGGATCTTTCAAAGTAACCAATGAAGGTACACTTTTCATCATCTTGCTTTGACTTTTCAAGTCAAGCTCTTTGTCATCAAATTTAACATGTATGGATTCCTCTACAATATTAGTTTCCCTATTAAACACTCTATAGGCCTTGGATCTTTCAAAGTAACCAATGAAGGTACACTTTTGAGATCGTGAATCAAATTTTCCAAGATTATCTTTAGTGTTCAACATATAACAAGTGCAGCCAAATTGTTTAAAATAAGATATGTTAGGCCTTTTACCTTTCCACATTTCATATGGTGTTTTTTTCAATATGGATCTAATATAGACTCTATTTTGAATATAACATGCGGTATTAATAGCTTCTGCCCAAAAGTGTTTTGCAACATTCATATCATTTAGCATTGTTCTGGCCATTTCTTGGAGTGTTCTATTTTTTCTTTCTACAACTCCATTTTGTTGGGGTGTTCTAGGAGAATAAAAGTTGTGAGAGATTCCATTCTCATCACAAAAACTTTCAAAGAATTTGTTCTCAAATTCTCCTCCATGATCACTTCTAATTGTTATAATTTTAAGACCTTTTTCATTCATAATTTGTTTGCAAAATGTGATAAACACTTTGTAGGATTCATCCTTACTTCTTAAAAAATTTACCCATTTCCACCTAGTGTAATCATCTACAATAGCAAACCCATATTTCTTTCCACTTAGAGATGTTGTTTTTACTGGCCCAAATAGATCTATGTGTAATAGCTCAAGGGGCTTTGAGGTAGATATTGAGTTTTTAGGGTTGAAAGAATTTTTTATTTGTTTTCCCTTTTGACAAGTTTCACACATAATTTCAGTTTTGTAGCTGAGCTTAGGTAGACCTCTCACCAGTTGAAGTTTATTTAGTTTTGAAACTAATCTAAGGTTAGCATGACCTAATCTTTTATGCCAAATTAATTTATCTTCATTTACTAACACTAGACACTTAACCTTTTGTTTTTCTAGACTAAACAGATTTATCTTGTAAATATTGTTTTGCCTATGACTTGTGAAGAGTACTAATCCATCTTTCTGACTAATAGCTTTGCATGTTTTTTGGTTAAATATAATATCATAATTATTATCACTTAATTAACTAATACTTAATAAATTATGCCTAAGACTTTTAACTAGTAGTACATCTTTAATAGAAGAAGAAGTACCATTACCAACCGTGCCTCGACCAATGATTTGCCCTTTTTGCTTTTCTCCAAAAGCCATTGTCCCTCCTTTGCTCAAAGTTAGTTCTTGGAACATAGACTTTTCTCATGTCATATGTCGCGAGCATCCACTGTCCAAGTACCATGACTGGTGTTGCAACTTGATTGCTGAGGACGTCTGAAACAAAGATAATTTTGTTTTTAGGTACCCAAATCTGGTTGGGTCCTGGTTGGTTAGTCTTGAAAGGTTTCTTGTCTCTCCTTGATTTTATCATGGGACAAGATAATTTTGAGTGACCTTTCTTGGCACAAACAGCACATAAAACATCAGAGGAAATAGGATTAGTTACAATTACTGTTTCATCAAATCCTATGCCTCTTTTACCATTGTTACCAACTCCATAGATCAGCTCAGCAATATCAGTTTTAAGAGTTGCATTTTCTGTTTTACATTCTGCATTTTGATTCTTTAAAACATCAATTTCTTTGGTTAGAGTTTTATTTTCTTCCCTAAGTGTTTCCAGTTTTAAAGAAAGTTTGTTATTGATATTTAAAATATCATTCATTGTAGTAGTTAAATTAGATCGAGTGAGTTCAGAAAATACCTCTTTTTCATCTTCTGATGAATCACTTCCAAAATCAGATTCTGTATCGGATCCAGAGGTAGAGCTTGTGTGAGCCATCAGAGCCAGTTTTGTTTTTGATTCACTTCCAGAATCAAAGTCTGGGCTGGATCTAGAGGCAGAATGAATGTGTGCCATCAGAGCCAATTCTGCTTCTTTTGATTTCCTTCCAGAGTTGGATCCAGAGGCAGAATGAGTGTGAACTGTTTGAGCCAATTCTGCTTCTTCTGATTCACTTCCAGAGTCAGATTTTATGTTGGATCTAGAGGCAGAATTGATGTGAGCTATCATGGCTAATTTTGCTTCTTCATCTTCAGAAGATTCATCAGAATCATCCTATGTTGCCATCAGATTCTTCTTCTTGGGTCTGGAGTCTTTCTTCTGATTTTTTCCCTTTCTCTAGATTTTTACATTCTGACTTGATGTGCCCAGGTTCATTGCATCCATAGCAGATGATACTCTTCTTGTCTTGTTCATCCTTTCCGCTGTTAGAATGCTTGGAATACCTCTGGGGAAACTTCTTCTTTCTATTCTGCCACATCTTCATAACCTTCCTGGTTATGAAGGCAATGTATTCTTCTTCTGGTTTCTGATTCTGGTCCTCATAATCACTATCTTCTGATTCTGCTTCTGCTTCTACTTCTGCTTTTAGAACCTTCTTCTATTTGGATTTTAAGGCTAGGGTTTTGTTCTTCTTCTTGGGTTCATCTTCTTCCAGCTCTATTTCATGTGACTTGAGGGAGCTGATTAATTCTTCCAGCTTCATAATGTTCAAGTCCTTTGCTTCCTGAATGGCAATGATCTTTGGTCTCCACTGAATTCTTTTGTTGTTTTGTTGAATGTTGATGTGAATTACGTGATGAATAAATATTCAAATTTAGCAGCGGATAATAACAACATAAGAACACATCGATTTATCCTGGTTCACCATTAACTTGGCTACATCTAGTCCCTTCACTCTGAATGCTTTAATCCACTAATTCAAAACCTTTGAATTACAACACTTGACCCTCCAAGTAAGTATTCCCAAACAGTCTGACAACCCCAGACTTTTGAGGAACGATAACAGCACCTTGACTCTACAAGTCAAGTCTTCTCCTACCAATCTGATAACCCTAAATTGAAGAAGGAATCTACACCTCCAACGGGTTTGATTACAAGGGTTTGGAACTCTGCAAAGCTGCTTATGGAAAGCTGATTGCTGCACTGATTCTTGCACTGTTTTGTTGCTTCTGGAAAGTTGATTGTTGCACTGACTTTCTCTCTCGAAAACACTTAGAAAATATTGCTTTTGCACTCAAGTATTTCTCTCTATTGAACTCTCGGATAACTTTGAATTTGAAGCTTGAGTTATGTGTTTTTCGATACTTATTACTACTGCCTGGAGCCTTCTTTTATAGCTGAAATTTGGGCTTTGTCCAATCTTAAATTCGATATAAATCATGCTCAGATTTCCTTTGAAAATTCTGTTGACCAATCTTGTTTCTCTTAATTTAAAAACTTATCTTTTTTAGCTTCAGATTTCATTCGAATTTCCTTCAAGTCTTCAGTGATTTTTGAATCAAATCCCCTTAATACTTTGATCAAATTTTTATCAAAATTCAATCAAGTCTTCACTGATCTGCATCATGATTTAAATTTTGGACCGTATGATTTGTTGATCTTGACCAACTCTGGACCATGTGATCTGATCTCTACCATTTTGTGATCTTCTGATCTGAACCATTGATCTTCTGATCTAGACCAAGTCTGGACTAAGTCTTATGTTCTGGACCATGCTATCTTTTGGTCTGGACCAAGTCTTATGTTCTGGACCATGCTATCTTCTGGTCTGGACCAAATCTGACTTATGTTTCCTTCTGGTCTGGACCAAGTCTCCTTATGGACTCTGCTTCCATCTGATCTGAGCCAAGAATAATATTCTCTGATGATGTCATTGTTTGCACTTTCAATAGACAGTGTGGATTAGAGATATTTGATTGTGCTGCTAAGGCATATTTGCTTAATTTGGTAGGGAGTACTAATTTCACATATAAGAGTCATACATTAGTTGATGCGAAGTATCTTCCTCTATTCAGAGTTTGGAAGGTACCAGATATGCCTGGGGTACTGATGTGTTGGAACCAAGTTGGTTCTAAGTACTTAAGATTTTGATGTTTACAAAAGCACTTCATGTAATCTTATTTTGTACCTTGAATTTTTACATTAAATACCACCAGAAGATGAAGACACCAGATAATGCATCCAGAAGGTACCAGAAGGTGCAACCTGGAATTACCAGAGGATATCTTTGCTGGCCCAAATCAAAAGGAAGCAAAGTCAGAAGGAGACCTGGACCAGACTTGAAGGAAGCCTGCCAGAGGGAGACTTGATCCACACTAGAAGGAATCATAAGTCAGACTTAGTCCAGAAGTTATTCTGACCAGAAGATGGCCTGGCAGTGAAATGATAAACAGCCCAGACTTGATCCAGACTTAATCAGAGGATAAGTTAATGGGTCAAGAACAAGAGAATCAATCCAGATTTGACCCAGACCAGAAGATAGCATGGTTCAGGGTATGAAACTAAGTCCAAACCAGAAGAAATGATGTCCAAATTTTATCCAGACCTGATCCAAATCAGAAGGTAAAATGTCCATACTGAAATATTATTTGTCCAGATTTAATTTCAGTTTAATCCAGACCAAGTCCCGAATTGGTCCAGATCAGAGGGAAGATATTCAGATCAATGGTTCAGATTTAACTATATGGCCCAATGTTGGCCGAGATCAGAAGATCAGACCATGGCACAGTGTTGGCCAAAATCAGAAGGTCAGAATGTGTGATCTAGCATTGGCTGAGATCAGAGGATCACAACAGGTCAGTTTGAGAGTCCAAGATGGCCGAGATCAGAAGATCAGAATGTTTGGTCCAGGGTTGGCTGAAATCAGAGGATCACAGCAGATCACTTAGTATGGTCCAGATGTGGACTAGCGCAGAAGATCAAACGGTCCAGATTTAATCATGAGGATTAACGGTGGAGATTTAATTAAATTTGATCAAAATATTAAAAGGATTTGTTACAAAAATAAAGTGAAGTCTTGTGGAATTCAGAAGCTGTTGGCGAGAAGAAACTAAAGACATGATTGGCCAGTTATTTTTGAAAGCAAATCTGAAGCTTAAAATGATATGTTTTTTATTTAAGTGAAGCTCGATTGGTCAAGATATATTTGCAAGAGAATCCAGCAAGATACAGCTCGAAATTAAGCTTGGAAGAGACCCTAATTCGCATCTATAAAAAGTGTCTCAAGGCATAATACTTAGCATCGAAAATCACAAAAGAGTCACACACTTCCAAAGCAAACACTCAAGTTTTCAGTGAGGTTAATTGTGAGTTCCAGCTTTCCAGAAGCAAGAACTCGTGTTATTTTCTTTCCCTTGTGTTAGATCTAAGTTGTTGAAGTAGAGTCAACAATCTAAGGGAGTCAGAAGGGGTAGCAGATTACTTGGCAATTAGATTCAAGGCGTTGTAGTTCCTTCTACAATCTGGGATTGTCAGATTGGTAGGAGAAGACTTGACTTAGGAAGTCAAGGTGTTGTATTCCTCAAGAGTCTAGGATTGTTAGACTGTTTGAGAAGACTGACTTGGAGGATCAGTGGAACTGTTGTAATTCAAGGTTTTGAATTAGTGAAATCCTTCAAGGTGAAGGGACAGGACGTAGCCTCGTTAACGGTGAACCAATATAAAATTCTGTGTTTTTATTTTTACTTTATATGCGCTGCTAACACTGTTTTATTCATACATCATGTTTTTATTAAAACTACAAAAATAGAAAAAGTATTCAAGTTAGTCAAACACAATTCAACCCCCTTCTCGTGTTTGCACTTTCAATTGGCATCAGAGCTCGGTCTCAAGGCTGAGCACTTAACAGTGTTTGAGGAAAGGTCTAAGGGGTTCAACATGGTAGAATCCAAAGATGATTTGGGAGGCAACATCAACAAACCACCACTGTTTGATGGAGAAAGGTTTGAGTATTGGAAGGACAAAATGAGAAGTTTCTTCATATCTCAAGATCCTGAATTATGGAAGATGGTAGTCAAAGGATACATTGCACCTTGAAGGTGCAAACACGAGAAGGGGGGGTTGAATTGTGTTTGACTTAACTTGAATACTTTTCCTGTTTCAATACTTTCAAAACAAAACTTGATGTATAATTAAAACAGAGTTAGCAGCGGATAAAAATAAAATAAAACTCACAGATTTTATACTGGTTCACCGTTAACGAGGCTACGTCCAGTCCCTTCGCCTTGAAGGATTTCACTAATTCAAACCTTGAATTACAACCGTGCCACTGACCCTCCAAGTCAGTCTTCTCAAATAGTCTAACAATCCTAGACTTCTTTGAGGAAAAACAACTCCTGTCTTCAGCCAATCTGACAACCCCAGATTGTAGAAGAAACCACAACACTATGAATCTAATTGCTAAGTACTTGCTACCCCTACTGACTCCCTCAGTTTGTAGACTCTACTTCAACAACTTAGATTTGACACAGTGGAAAGAAAATAACACGAGTACTTGCTTCTTGAAAGCTGAAACTCACAATTGACTTATATGAAAATTTGGGAGCGTTTGCTTTGGAAGTGTATGACTCTTTTGTGATTTTCGATACTTTATTCTTCAGCATTAAGTCTCTATTTATAGTTGAACTTTAGAACTTCACTGATGCTTTACTTCTGCAGTATATTTAGATTAATCTATTTTGAAAATATTCTGGAGTATTTTGCTCAGATTCTGTTTTGAGCCTTTTGCTCACTGATCTATTTTGAGCATTTTGCTCCGCTTCTGTTTTGAGCATTTTTCTTAGATTCTTTAATCCTCGTGATCAAATCTGCACCATTGGATCTTAATGCGATAGTCCACCTCTGGACCAGCCTATTTGATATTCTGTGATCCTCTGATTTCGGCCATTCCTGGACCACACTTCCTAACCCTCTGATTTCGGCCACCACTGGGCCATGGTCTGATTTTAGAATCTGGACCATCACTGGACCAAATAATTATTTCTAAACCATTGATCTGGAAATTTTTACTCTGATCTGGACAAATTCTGGACTTTGGTCTGGAACAAACTGAAATTAACTTGAACAAAAAATATTTCAGTCTGGACATTTTACCTTTAATTTTGGACCAGGTCTGGATTGATTCTGGAACTCATTTCTTTTGGTCTGGACTTAGTTTCATGCCCTGAATCATGCTATCTTATGATCTGGGCCAAATCTGAATTGATCCTCTTATTTTGGACCCATAAACATACCATCTGGTCAAGTCTGGAACAAGTCTGGACTGTGTAATTTTTCACTGCCAGGCCATCTTCTGGTCAGAATAACTTCTGGAATAAAATTGATATTTGACTCCTGTTTGTCTGGAACAACTCTCCTTCTGGCAGGCTTTCCAATGGTCTGATCCATGTTTCATTATGATTTTTCTTCCTTCTGTTCTGGGCCACCAAACATATCCTCTGGTGATGTTTTGACATCCTGGAACATCTTTTGGAAATTCCAGAATTCATTTTCCTTTGATCTCTGCTTCTGTTTCCTTCAGTTTCTGGGGCATTTAACTTAATAATTCAAAGTACAAAATAAGTTTACATTGAGTACATTTGTAAGCATCAAAATCCTAAGTACTTAGAACCAACTTGGTTCCAACAATCTCCCCCTTTTTGATGATGACAAAACCTTAACTTATTTTGGTAACTTATGACTCGAAAACTTTGAATTACTCCCCTCAGACCAATCTCTCCCCCTAAGTCTGATACTCTCCTTTTCAACTCCTTCTTTGTTCTCTCTTTCTTTTCTTCTCTTCTCCTCTCCTTTTCACTCTTTCTTTTTCTCTCTCCCTGATTCCTCTACTTTTCAACTCCTTTTGTTTTCACTCTTTCTTTTTCTTTCTTTGTTTTTCTCTCTCATTGTTTCCTCTCCTTTTCAACTCCTTCTGTTTTCTCTCTTTCTTTTTCTCTCCTTCTTTATTTTTATCTCTCCTTTTCTACTTATTTCTCCTTTCTTTCTCTCTCTCTCTTTCTCCCCCTTTTTGTCATCAGCCAAAAAGTGGTCCTACTATTTTTGTATTTTTTGTTTTTCTCTTTACAAATTACAGAAAGTAAAAATTGAATAAAATAAAATTGCAAGAAATTTTAAAATCTCCTAAGATGACTACTTGAGCTAGTCAGATATGGAGGTCATGCTGAGATGCTTCTTAATGAACTCGAACCTATCTTCTGGTAATGCCTTGGTGAAGATATCAGCCCATTGATGATCAGTGTCCACAAACTGGATGCTCAAAGTCCCTTTTTGAACATGGTCCCTAATGAAATGGTGTTTTATTTCAATGTGTTTAGCTCTAGAGTGTAAGATAGGGTTCTTGGTTAGGTTTATGGCTGAAGTGTTATCACAAAACAAAGGGATATTGTTTTCAAAGATGTTGTAATCTTCAAGTTGGTGTTTCATCCAGAGTAACTGTGAACTGTATCCTGCTGCGGATATATACTCAGCTTCTGCTGTTGACATGGCAATGGTGCTTTGTCTTTTGCTTGACCAAGAGATCAAATTTTCACCTAAAAATGTGCAGTTGCCACTGGTACTTTTCCTTTCCAATTTGTCTCCAGCATAGTCAGAATCACAAAAACCTTTTAGTTTGTAGGTGGGTGTTTTCTTGTATAACAAAGTAAGGTTGGTGGTTCCTTTAAGGTATCTCAGAATTCGTTTAACAGTAGTTAAATGGGATTTTCTAGGGTCAGCTTGAAATCGGGCACAGACACAAACACTAAACATAATGTCAGGTCTAGAAGCAGTTAAATATAGAAGGGATCCAATAATACCTCTGTATGTTTTCTGGTCTACCTTTTTACTGGTTTCATCTTTCTCAAGTGAGCAGGTTGGGTGCATGGGGGTGGCCATTGGCTTACAGTCACTCATCTTGAACTTTTTAAGAAGTTCTTTGGTGTATTTAGATTGGTGAATGAGTATACCTGTTTTACCTTGATGAATTTGAATTCCCATGAACAACTTAAGTTCTCCCATCATGCTCATTTGGAACTCATTCTGCATTAGATCAGAAAACTCTTTCTGTTGACTGTGTCCTTGAGCTACAACTTCACCCTTTTCATTGAATTTGCTTCTGAACACCTACTTGGTTCAAATAATGTTTTTGTTTGGTCTGGATACCAGATCCCAAACATCATTCCTTTGGAATTCATTCAGCTCTTCATTCATAGCAGGTATCCAACCTTCCTCTGCCAAAACTTCATCAACATTGCTTGGTTCGCATCATCTTCTGGTTCTGTAACAGCTTCTGATTATGAGGAATCTGTAACAGCTTTAGATTCTGGTAAATATCCAGATTTCTCTTATGACTTATCTTGGCTGTTTCTGACTTGATCAGATTTATCTTTTGAAGGTGTGTTGCTGACTTGCTTGTATCTTCTGCTTCTTGTGCTTCTGCTTCTGCTCCCTTTGGTTCTGGTAAACCTACACAATTTTTATCTTGCTTTGATTTGTCAAGATCAAGCAGTTTGTCATATTACATAATGTAAATCAAATAAGTTAAAATTTAACTCAATACAGCCAAACCATTAGTTCTGCTTCTAGTGGTTTCTGTTTGTTTTTGAACCCATTGGAATGCTGTTTCTGCTGAGGTGTTCAATTCGTGTGAATCACCTGGTTCCTCTCATAGTTTGAAAACCTGCAGAATACTTATCTAGCTTTGATTTGTTAGGATCAAGCTTCTTGTTATCACAGTAAACATAAATATTAAATAATAGTATTTACAGCAAGATGTAACCTCTATGTCAACTCTGAAAATCCTCTTGCTTCTGATTTTAAGATTCTTAATCTGTATGTTCTGAGATTACATGGTTTGGATGAGGGAATTTGAATTCCCTTCCAGGTTTGTAGTCTTGATGAATCTCACTGGAGAGTTTGAAGAACTCTCTTGATTATGATTCTTTAATTTCTGTTTTGGCTCATATACCATATTCCTCTGGTGATTCTGGAACTTATGGTGATTCTGATAATCATACTTATTTTGATAATTAAAGTAGTTCTGATGATCATACCTCAACCTTTGATACTGATACTTGTTCAGGTTCTGGTTCTGGTACTGATTCTGATTCTGGTTCCAGTGTTGATTCTGGTTCCAGTTCCTGTACCTCTGATACTGGTTCCAGTTCTGGTTCCAGTTTCTGTGCTTCTGGTACTCGTTCTAGTTCTGGTTCCAGTTCCTGTTCCTCTGATACTGGTTCCAGTTCTGATTCTGGTTCCAGTTCTTGTTCTGATTCATGTGATATCTATGATATTTCCTGTTCCTCCTATAATTCTGGTTCTGGTTTTGATAGGTATTGTGTTGACCAGTTCTTCTTCTACCAGAGTCACTTGGCTTCTGTTTGGTAGATATTGGAGCATAAACCTTCTTATGCTTGTGCGTTGCCAACATCCATTGTCCAGGCACCATTGTTGGTGTCTCCTTCTGGTTGCTCAGAATATCTGCAACATAGACAATTTGATCTTTTGGTACCCAGAACTGATTGGGTCCAGGTTTGTTAGTTGTAACAGCTCTCTGATCTTGTTCAGATTTTACCATTGGACAAGATAATTCAGAGTGACCTTTCTTAGTACAAAAAATACATAAAACATCAGAATGAACAGCTTTATTTTCAGTAATTGTTTCTGTAAAACCAAGACCTCTTTTTCCAGAATTACTGTTTCCATAAATCATATATGCATTTTTACTTCTTTCCATTCCATTGGAAATAAAGTTTTGAAAAACTTGCTCATGCATATCATATTTACAAACAGTTTCAGAAGTGGAACAATTATTACTTTTCAGAGTTTGGTTTTCAGATTTGAGTCTTGCAACATCAGTTTTAAAATTTTTGTTTTCAGTTGCATACTCAGAATTTCGATTCTTTAAAACTTGGACTTCTTTGGTTAGATTTTCCTTATCTTCCCTAAGAGTTTTCAGTTTTAAAGACCTTTTATTGTTTGCATTTAACAAGTCTTTTAAAGTCTCAATTAATTCAGATTTAGACAGATCAGAAAATACCTCATAGTCTTCATCTTCTGATTCTATTCCAGAGCCTGAGCTATATTCAGAACTTGAGTTGGTATGAGCCAATCAGAGACATAATTGTTTCCTCTGATGTGCTTCCAGATTTGCCAGAGTGATTGCTTCGATCATTCTTCCTTCTGCCTGTTTTCCTTCTGGAATTCGTGCCTTTATGAAGTCCAGAAGCAGACTTGATGTGAGCTATCTTTGCTGTTTCTGCCTCTTCTTCATCAGAAGATTCTTCCTCTGATTCTGATACATCCCAGGCAGCCATCAGACCTTTCTTTCTATATCTGGAACTCTTCTTGTGCTGTTTGCCTTTTTCCAGATTTGGACATTCTGACTTGATATGTCCAGGTTTATTGCATCCGTAACAGACAATATTCTTGTCGTCAGATTCTTCCTTATCCTTGCTGTTATGTTTCTTCTGGGAACCTCTCCTCTTTCTGTTTTCCCAGATCTTAACCATCTTCTTAGTTAAGTAAGTCACTGTCACTATCCTCTGATTCTGATACTGCCTTTGCAGCTTTCTTCTGTTTCGACTTCAGAGCCAAATTCTTCTTCTTCTTAGGTTCATCTTCTTCCAGTTCTATTTCATGAGACCTGAGTGAGCTGATCAGATCTTCCAGCCTCAAGGTACTCAGATCCTTAGCTTCCTGAATTGCAGTAATCTTTGGTCTCCACCTTTTTGGTAGACTTCTCAGAATTTTCCATACATGATCTTCAGTGGTATAGCTTTTGTTTAATACTTGCAGTCCTGATACCAAAGTCTGGAATCTGCAGAACATTGTGTCAATGTCTTCATCCTCTTCCATCTTGAACAACACATACTTTCTGACCAATATGTTAGCCTTTGTTTGTTGAACCTGCTTGGTTCCTTCATAGGTCAGAACCAGACTATCGAATATATTCTTTGCTGTTTCTTTATTTGTGCATCTATCAAATTCCTTGAATGTGATTGCACTGACCATGTTGGTTCTGGACTTGTGATGAAGTTTGTGTAATCTACTCTGATCTCGTGTCATATCATCCAAGTCTAATTCTTTAGTTGGATCTTCTGGATCAGTTGGTGCAGTGTATCCTTTAACTATCATCTTCCATAGTTCAGGATCTTGAGATATGACAAAACTTCTCAGTCTATCCTTCCAATACTCAAACCTTTCTCCATCAAATATTGGAGGTCTGTTGATGTTGCCTCCCAATTCTTCTGACATATTGAACCCCTTGGACCTTTCCTCAAACACTGTTAAGTGCTCAGCCTTGAGACCGAGCTCTGATACCAATTGAAGGTGCAAACACGAGAAGGGGGGTTGAATTGTGTTTGACTTAACTTGAATACTTTTCCTGTTTTAATACTTTCAAAACAAAACTTGATGTATAATTAAAACAGAGTTAGCAGCGGATAAAAATAAAATAAAACTCACAGATTTTATACTCGTTCACCGTTAACGAGGCTACGTCCAGTCCCTTCGCCTTGAAGGATTTCACTAGTTCAAACCTTGAATTACAACCGTGCCACTGACCCTCCAAGTCAGTCTTCTCAAATAGTCTAACAATCCTAGACTTCTTTGAGGAAAAACAACTCCTGTCTTCAGCCAATCTGACAACCCCAGATTGTAGAAGAAACCACAACACTATGAATCTAATTGCTAAGTACTTACTACCCCTACTGACTCCCTCAGTTTGTAGACTCTACTTCAGCAACTTAGATTTGACACAGTGGAAAGAAAATAACACGAGTACTTGCTTCTTGAAAGCTGAAACTCACAATTGACTTATATGAAAATTTGGGAGCGTTTGCTTTGGAAGTGTATGACTCTTTTGTGATTTTCGATACTTTATTCTTCAGCATTAAGTCTCTATTTATAGTTGAACTTTAGAACTTCACTAATGCTTTACTTCTGCAGTATATTTAGATTAATCTGTTTTGAAAATATTCTGGAGTATTTTGCTCAGATTCTGTTTTTAGCCTTTTGCTCACTGATCTGTTTTGAGCATTTTGCTCCACTTCTGTTTTGAGCATTTTTCTCAGATTCTTTAATCCTCATGATCAAATCTGCACCATTGGATCTTAATGTGATAGTCCACATCTGGACCAGCATATTTGATATTCTGTGATCCTCTGATTTCGGCCATTCCTGGACCACACTTCCTAACCCTCTGATTTCGGCCACCACTGGGCCATGGTCTGATTTTCTGATCTGGACCATCACTGGACCAAATAATTATTTCTGAACCATTGATCTGGAAATTTTACTCTGATCTGGACAGATTCTGGACTTTGGTCTGGAACAAACTGAAATTAACTTGAACAAAAAATATTTCAGTTTGGACATTTTACCTTTAATTTTGGACCAGGTCTGGATTGATTCTGGAACTCATTTCTTTTGGTCTGGACTTAGTTTCATGCCATGAATCATGCTATCTTATGATCTGGGCCAAATCTGAATTGATCCTCTTGTTCTGGACTCATAAACATACCTTCTAGTCAAGTCTGTAACAAGTCTGGACTGTGTAATTTTTCACTGCCAAGCCATCTTCTTGTCAGAATAACTTCTGGAATATAATTGATATTTGACTCCTGTTTGTTTGGAACAACTCTCCTTCTGGCAGGCTTTCCAATGGTATGATCCATGTTTCATTATGATTTTTCTTCCTTCTGTTCTGGGCCACCAAACATATCCTCTGGTGATGTTTTGACATCCTGGAACATCTTCTGGAAATTCCAGAATTCATTTTCCTTTGATCTCTGCTTCTGTTTCCTTCAGTTTCTGGGGCATTTAACTTAATAATTCAAAGTACAAAATAAGTTTACATTGAGTACATTTGTAAGCATCAAAATCCTAAGTACTTAGAACCAACTTGGTTCCAAGACACCTACTGTTCCAGGAGATCCAACTAAAGAACTGGACATGGATGATATGAAAGCAGACCAGAGCAAATTATACAAGCTGCATCACAAGTCCAGAAACATCATGATCAGTGCCATCACATTTAAGGAATTTGACAGATGCACAGATAAAGAAACAGCAAAGAGCATATTCGACAGTCTAGTTCTGACCTATGAAGGAAGCCAACAGGTTCAAGAAGCAAGGGCTAACATACTGGTCAAACATTATGAGATGTTCAAGATGGAAGATGATGAAAACATTGATGGAATGTTCTGCAGATTCCAGACTCTGATATCTGGACTGAAGGTCTTGAAGAAAAGCTACACAACCGCAGATCATGTCAAGAAGATTCTAAGAAGCTTACCAACCAAGTGGAGACCAATGGTTACTGCAGTTCAGCAAACCAAAGATCTGAACAACTTAATACTTGAAGATCTTATCATTCACTCAGGTCTCATGAAATAAAACTAGAAGCAGATGAACCAAAGAAGAAGAAGAATCTGGCTCTGAAGTCGAAACAGAAGAAAGCTATAAGGGCAGCATCAGAATCAGAGGATAGCGACAGTGACTGTGATGATATGGCTTACTTAACCAAACAGATGGTTAAGATCTGGGAAAACACGAAGATGAGTGATAGGATTGCTAGTCAAGCAGAGGATTCCATTAGAGGATTGATAGTCAAGCAGAGCATTCTGTTAGATCTGTTAGTTTAGTTAGTTCTGTTATTAGTGTGTTATGTTAGTCTGTGCCAGCTGTCAATCCTAACTAATTCAGTTAGGATAGCTAATATAAATAACAGACACGGGGTCTTCAATAGGTAGGCAGTTAAAGAGTTAGTTGGGTGGGACTGAATTGCAGGGCAATTCGGTTATTCTCTATAATTGCAATCTTTGTACATTTTTCTGAGTTCGATAATTCAATCTTGACGTTTCTTTAGAATTTAATTCAATTTTAATATACCAGTTCTATCACTGGTATCATAGCACCGATCTGGTGCCCTGTTTTTGCATCCTTCTACTGTGCATTGAATGAAAACAAGAAGCATGGTTAGGGATTTGAGCGATTGGGAGCAGGAGCGCGAGGAATGGCGCACGCGACTGGAGCTGGCGGAGGCACGCGCCAAACGTACGGAAGATCAATTGGCTGCACTCGCGGCTAAGATCAATGCCAACGGCGGCGAAACTATTCGCAGGGAAGAAGCAGAGACCAGCTGCTGCGGTGGTAGACCCCTGGGTAACTACGTTGAGAGCGACCAGTGGAGGAAGCTGGAGATTCCGATTTTCTCAGGCGACGATGCGTACGGTTGGACGCACCGTTTGGAACGATATTTCGAGTTACGAAGCGTCCGGAGGAGGAGAAGATGCGTGCCACCGTGGTGGCCATGGAGGGCAGAGCACTGGGCTGGTATCACTGGTGGGCTAGGTGCAATCTTGAACTAACTTGGGACGGGTTCAAGCTGGCAGTGGTTCGCAGGTTTCAACCGTCAATGGTACAAAATCCTTTTGAGCTGTTGGTGGCACTCAAACAAATAGGGACCGTGGTAGAATTTATGGAGGAGTTCGAGAAATATGTTGGAGCTTTGAAGGCCATTGATCAAGATTTTGCACGAGCAACTTTCATGAATGGTTTGAAAGAGGAAATTCAAGTGGAGGTAAAACTGTATGAATTAAAGTCTCTGTCCGATTTAATTCAAAGGTCTATTATGATTGAGGAGAAGAATCTGGTTTGGACTAAGAAAGGAACCAACACTTTCATTAAACCAACTACGATGTCGAAGGCTAGTTCATACACTAAGACTGTGACGGTAGATGCTAAGCCTTTGGTAGATAAGAAAGCGGAGGGTGGTACCTCTGCTACTAATCTGGTGGGTGTTCAGGCTGGAGAAGGGAACAAAACCAACAGTGGTGATTTCAAGGGGAGGATTTGATAGGATTGCTAGTCAAGCAGAGGATTCCATTAGAGGATTGATAGTCGAGCCGAGGATTCCATCAAAGGATTGATAGTCGAGCCGAGGATTCCATCAGAGGATTGATAGTCAAGCAGAGCATTCTATTAGATCTGTTAGTTTAGTTAGTTCTGTTATTAGTCTGTGCCAGCTGTCAATCCTAACTAATTCAGTTAGGATAGCTAATATAAATAACAGACACGAGGTCTTCAATAGGTAGGCAGTTAAAGAGTTAGTTGGGTGGGACTGAATTGCAGGGCAATTCGGTTATTCTCTGTAATTGCAATCTTTGTACATTTTTCTGAGTTCGATAATTCAATCTTGACGTTTCTTTAGAATTTAATTCAATTTTAATATACCAGTTCTATCAATGAGAAGCTTCAAGAAGAAACATAACAACAAAGGAAAGGAAGAATCTGACAAGAAGAGTATTGTTTGTTATAGATGCAATGAACCTGGACATATCAAGTCAGAATGTCCAAATCTTGAAAAAGGTAAACAGCACAAGAAGAATTCCAGATTCAGAAAGAAGGGTCTGATGGCAGCCTGGGATGCATCAGAATCAGAGGAAGAATCGTGTGATGAAGAAGATGCAGAAACAGCAAAGATGGCACACATCAGGTCTGCCTCTAGACTTCATAGAGGCACGATTTCAAGAAGGAAAGCATACAGAAGGAAGAATGATCGAAGCAGTTATTCAAGCAAGTCTGGAAGCACATCAGTGCGAGCTATTCTGGCTCTAATGGCTCATACCAACTCAAGTTCTGGATACGGCTCAGGCTCTGTAACAGAAAGAGAAGATGAAGACAGTGAGGTATTTTCTGATCTCACTGGGTTTGAATTAATTGAGGCTTTAAAAGATTTTTTAAATGCAAACAATAAGATGTCTTTAAAACTGAAAACTCTTAGGGAAGATAAGAAAAATCTAACCAAAGAAGTCCAAGTTTTAAAGAATCGAAATTCTGAGTATGCAACTGAAAACAAGGATTTTAAAACTGAAGTTGCAAGACTCAAATCTGAAAACCAAACTCTCAAAAGTAATATTTGTTCCACTTCCAAAACTGTTTGTGAATCTGATATGCATGAGCAATTTTTTCAAAACTTTATTTCCAATAGAATGGAAAGAAGTAAATATGCATCTATGATTTATGGAAACAGTAACACTAGAAAGAGAGGTCTTGGTTTTACAGAAACGATTGCCGAAAGTAAAGTTGTTCATTCTGATGTTTTATGCATTGTTTGTGCTAAGAAAGGTCACTCTGAACTATCTTGTCCAATGGTAAAATCTGAACAAGATCAAAGAGCTGTTAAGACTAACAAACCTGGACCCAATCAGTTTTGGGTACCAAAAGATCAAATTGTCTATGTTGCAGATATTCTGAGCAACTAGAAGGAGACACCAACATTGGTGCTTAGACAATGGATGTTGGCAATGCACAAGCAGAAAAAGGTTTATGTTCCGACATCTACCAAACAGAAGCCAAGTGACCCTGGTAGAAGAAGAACTTGTCAACACAATACCTATCAGAACCAGAATCAGAATCATAGGTGGAACAAGAAATATCAAAGATATCACACGAATCAGAACAGGAACTGGAACCAGAATCAGAGGTACAAGAACTGGAACCAGAACCAACGTTGGAACCAAAATCAGAACAGGAACTGGAACCAGTATCAGAGGCACAGAAACTGGAACTAGAATCATAATCAGTACCAGAACCCGAACCAGAATCAGTATAATTACCATAATCACCATAAGTCCGAAAATCACTAGAGGAACATGGTGTATCAGCCAAAGCAGAAAGAGAAGAATCAGAATCAGGAGAGTTCTTCAAACACTCCACTGAAATTCATCAAGACTACAAACCTGGAATGGAATTCAAATCCCCTCATCCAAACCATGTAATCACAGAACATACAGATTCGAAGTCTGAAAATCAGAAGCAAGAGGATTTTCAGAGTAAAACTGAAACTGTTAACATAAAGGTTACATCTTGCTGTAAATACTATTATTGTTTGATATTTATGTTTACAGTGATAACAAAAAGCTTGATCTTAAAAATCAAAGCTAGATAAGTATTCTGCAGGTTTTCAAACTGTCAGAGGAACCAAGTGATTCACACGAATTGAACACTTCAGTAGAAACAGCATTCCAGTGGTTTCAAAAACAAGCAGAAACCACCAGAAGCAGAATTAATGGTTTGGATGTATTGAGTTCATTTTTAAATTATTTGATCCATATTATGTTATATGACAAACTGCTTGATCTTGACAAATCAAAGCAAGATAAAGATAGTGCAGGTTCACCAGAACCAAAGGGAGCAGAAGCAGAAGAAACAGAAGTACCTGGAAAGGTAAAGGATACAAGCAAGTCAGCAACACATGAGAAATCTTCAAAAGATAAATCTGATCAAGTTAGAAACAGCCAAGATAAGTCAGAAGAGAAATCTAGATATTTACCAGAATCTGAAGCTGTTACAGATTCACCAGAAGCTGATTTATCAGAATCAAAAGCTGTTACAGATCTTCCAGAACCTGAAGCTGATGCAAACCAACCAATGTTGATGAAGCTTTGGTAGAGGAAGGTTGGATACTTGCAATGCAAGAAGAGCTTAATGAATTCCAAAGGAATGATGTTTGGGATCTGGTATCCAGACCAAACAAAAACATTATTGGAACCAAGTGGGTGTTCCGGAATAAACTCAATGAAAAGGTGAAGTGGTAAGGAACAAAGCCAGATTAGTAGCTCAAGGATACAGTCATCAGGAAGGTATCGATTACACTGAGATATTTGCTACAGTGGCCAGGTTAGAAGCAATTAGAATTCTTTTATCATTTGCTGCTAATCACGATATAATTCTGTATCAAATGGATGTTAAAAGTGCATTCTTAAATGGCTACATAAGTGAGGAAGTCTATGTCAAACAGCCCCCTGGATTTGAAAATTCTGATTTTCCAGACCATGTTTTTAAACTTAAGAAATTTTTACAAGTACTTCGAGTGAAAAGGAGAAGAAAAAGTCAGTATCAGACTTAGGGGGAGAGATTGGTCTGAGGGGGAGTATTTCAAGTACTTCGAGTTACAAGCTAGCAAAATAAGTTAAGGTTTTGTCATCATCAAAAAGGGGGAGATTGTTGGAACCAAGTTGGTTCTAAGTACTTAGGATTTTGATGTTTACAAAAGCACTCCATGTAATCTTATTTTGTACCTTGACTCTAAAAGTCAAGTCTTCTCCTACCAATTCGACAACCCCAGATTGAAGAAGGAATCTACACCACTATCGGGTTAGATTACAAGGATTTGGAACTTTGCAAATTTGCTTATGGAAAGCTGATTGCTGCACTGATTCTTGAACACTTTTGTTGCTTCTGAATTTCTCTCTCGAAAACACTTAGAAAATATTGCTTTTGCACTCAAGTGGTTATCTCTTTTGAACTCTCAGATTGTGTTGAATATGAAGCTTGAGTTCTTGTGTTTTTCGATGCTTGATGCTGCTGCCTGAAGCCTCCTTATATAGCTGCAAATAGGGCTTTGTCCAAGCTTAAATTCGAAATAGATCTTGCTCAGATTTCCTTTGAAAATTCAAATCATATCTTTTTAGCTTCAGATTGCACTTGAAAATTCTGTTGACCAATCTTGTTTATTTTAATTTCAAACCATATCTTTTTAAGCTTCAGATTGCATTCGAATTTCTTCAAATCTTCAGTGATTTTTTGAATCAAATCCCCTTAATACTTTGATCAAATTTCTATCAAAATTTAATCATGTCTTCTTCGAATTTTAATCAAGTCTTCACTGATTTGCATCATGATTTAAATTTTGGACCGTATGATCTTCTGATCTCGACCAAGTGATCTGATCTATACCATTTTGTGATCCTCTGATCTCGGCCAATTATGGACCATGTAATCTAATATGTACCAATTCTGTGATCCTCTGATCTCGACCAACTTTGGACCATGTGATCTGATCTATACCATTTTGTGATCCTCTGATCTCGACCAATTCTGGGCCATGTGATCTGATTTGTGACATTCTGTGATCCTCTAATCTGAACCACTGATCTTCTAATTTGGACCATTGATATTTTAATCTGGACCATTGATCTTTTAATCTAGACATTTGATATTTTAATCTAGACCATTGATCTTTTAATCTGGACATTTATCCTCTGATCTAGACCAAGTCTGGACTAAGTCTAGATTAAATCTAGACCAATTCTGGATTAAATATGGACTAAGTCTTATGTTATGGACAATTATATCCCCTAATCTGGACCAAGTCTGGATCAAGTTTTATGTTCTGGACCAAGCTATCTTCTGATCTGGACCAAGTCTTTTGTTCTAGACCAGTTATCTTCTGGTCTGGGCCAAGTCTGAATTAAGTCTGGACTGAGTCTTATATTCACGACCATGCTATCTTCTGGTCAGGACTAAGTCTGGACCAAGTCTGACTTATACAAGCTTCCTTCTGGTCTGGACCAGGTCTCCTTCTGAACTCTGCTTCCTTCTGATCTGGGCCAAGAACGATATCCTCTGTGAAGGTGCAAACACGAGAAGGGGGGGTTGAATTGTGTTTGACTTAACTTGAATACTTTTCTTGTTTTTGCACTTTTAAAACAAAACTTGATATATGATTAAAAACAGAGTTAGCAGCGGATATAAAGTAAAAATAAAACACAGAATTTTTATACTGGTTCACCGTTAACGAGGCTACGTCCAGTCCCTTCACCTTGAAGGATTTCACTAATTCAAACCTTGAATTACAACAGTTCCACTGACCCTCCAAGTCCATTGCTGGACCACACTTCCTAACCCTCTGATCTTCTGATTTCGGCCATCCTGGACTTGCACTTGATATGCTGTAATCCTTTGATCTCGGCCATTGCTGGTCCACACATCTTGACCCTCTGATTTCGGCCAACACTGAGCCATGGTCTGATCTTCTGATCTGGACCATCACTGGACCAAATAATTTATTCTGAACCATTGATCTGGAAATCTTCCCTCTGATCTGGACCAATTCTGGACTTGGTCTGGATTAAATTGAAATTGAATCTGGACAAGTAATATTTCAGTATGGACATTTTACCTTTGATTTTGGATCAGGTCTGGGTCAATTCTGGAAATCATTTCTTCTGGTCTGGACTTAGTTTCATGCTCTGAATCATGCTATCTTATGGTCTGGGTCAAATCTAGATTGATTCTCTTGTTCGGGACTCATTAACTTATCTTCTGGTTGAGCTTGGAACAAGTCTGGGCTATTTAATTTTTCACTGCCAGGACATCTTCTGGTCAAAATAACTTCTAGAATAAATCTGATATTTGATTCCTCTTGGTCTGGAACAACTCTCCCTCTGAGCAGGCTTTCCTCGGGTATGGTCCAGGTTTCCTTCTGATTTTTCTTCCTTCTGATCTGGGCCAACAAAGATATCTTTTGGTGATGTTTTGACATCCTGGAGTATCTTCTGGTAATTCCAGAATTCATTTTCTGGAATCCTTTGATCTTCTGATTCTGATTACTTCAGTTTCTGGTGGCATTTAATTTAATAATTCAAGGTACAAAATAAGATTACATTGAGTGCTTTTGTAAACATCAAAATCCTAAGACTTAGAACAAACTTGGTTCCAACAATCTCCCCCTTTTTGATGATGACTTAGAACCAACTACAGGCATGCTATATTCGAATACAGAATGCTGATTTTCACTAGTTTTGCTTCTGTATTCGAATACAATGGAGCTGTATTCGAATACAGATTCGGGTTTTTCCAGAAACTCAAGTTTTAGCTTCTGTATTTGAATACAAGGAAGCTGTATTCGAATACAGATTCCTATTTCCCAGAAAATCAAGTTTTAAACACTGTGATGTGAATCATTCTGTTTTGCTTCTGATGATTCTGGTGTGAATCATTCTGTTTTGCTTCTGATGATTCTGGTGTGAATCATTCTGTTTTTCTTCTGATGATTCTGGTGTGAATCATTCTGTTTTGCTTCTGATGATTCTGATGTGAATCATTCTGTTTTGCTTCTGATGATTCTGATGTGAATCATTATGTTTTGCTTCTGATGATTCTGGTGTGAATCATTCTGTTTTGCTTATGATGATTCTGATGTTAATCATTCTGATTCTGGTTCTGTTTTCTGATATTCTGGGGTTGATGATTCTACTTCTGTATTCGCATTGTATTCGACTACAGGCATGCTGTATTCGAATACAGAATGCTGGTTTTCACTAGTTTTTGCTTCTTTATTCGAATACAGATTCGAGTTTTTCCAGAAACTCAAGTTTTAGCTTCTATATTCGAATACAAGGAAGCTGTATTCGAATACAGATTCGTATTTTTTTCCAGAAAATCTCAGTTTTAAACACTGTTTTATGAATTTTAAGCGTTGGGGAAAAGACTTATGATAATTCAGAATGGAATTTTGAGATGATGTAAAGTGATAATGATTGCTTGAATGTTAATCATTGATGTGTTGATGATGAAACTAATTGTGTTGAAATGTTTTGAGAAATGATGGAAATGCATGAATTTTACTGATGTTGCATACTGTTTCTAGTGAAGAGAAACACTGCATATTCATGCATTGCATAGTCAGGTGGTACCTGCGATGGGCCACAGAGTAATGCGCAACCACATGCTGATCTGTTGAGCGATTGCACGAGTGCTGGTCTGTTGAGCGACTGCACTAGGTACTGATCTGTTGAGCGATTGTACCTTGGTATATAAGTGTTGGTCTGTTGAGCGACTGCACTGGTACTGGACTGTTGAGCGTCTGTACCTTGAAATGCGCAACCACGTGCTGATCTGTTGAGCGATTGCACGAGTGCTGGTCTGTTGAGCGACTGCACTAGGTACTCTTGTTATTTTCTTTCCAGTGTGTCAAATCTAAGTTGTTGAAGTAGAGTCTACAATCTGAGGGAGTCAGTAGGGGTAGCAGATACTTGGCAATTAGATTCATATTGTTGGAATTTCTTCTACAATCTGGGATTGTCAGATTGGCAAAAGACAGGAGCTGTATTCCTCAAGAGTCTAGGATTGTTAGACTGTTTGAGAAGACTGACTTGGAGGGTCAGTAGCACGGTTGTAATTCAAGGTTTGAATTAGTGAAATCCTTCAAGGTAAAGGGAATGGACGTAGCCTCGTTAACGGTGAACCAATATAAAAATTCTGAGTTTTATTTTTATTTTATATCCGCTGCTAACTCTGTTTTTAATCATACATTAAGTTTTATTTTAAAAGTATAAAAACAGGAAAAGTATTCAACTTAAGTCAAACACAATTCAACCCCCCTTCTCGTGTTTGCACCTTCAATTGGCATCAGAGCTCGGTCTCAAGGCTGAGCACTTAACAGTGTTTGAGGAATGGTCCAAGGGGTTCAACATGGCAGAATCCAGAGAAGAACTGGGAGGCAATGTTGGAACAAATGTGTGAATTTAAAAATTGTTGAAGTCCCACATTGTTAAACTCTCATTTTGAATAGTTTTAATCACTATATAAATATTCTCAAATTTTTGTTGAAGTCCCACATTGGTTAGAAAACATATGTGGGTTTGCTTCCATCATTATATAAAGAGTGTCAATTTATTGTGAAAGGCACACCAAAGTTGGATGCAGTTCCCAACTTTTTCTTTTCTCCCTCTTATATTATGCTCGGCTAATTTACGAGCCACTTCTCCCCTTTCTTTCTGTCCCTTCGACATTTTTAGAGCGGTTGTTATACCGCAGTCCCTTCGATTTTTAGAGCGGTTGTTATTCCGCAGTCCCTTCGATTTTTAGAGCGGTTGTTATACCGTAGTCCCTTCGATATTTTAGAACGGTTGTTATACCGTAGTTCCGTCGAGTTTTGAGTGGTTCTAATACCACTATCCTTTTATATCGGTTTTATACCGTTGTCCCGTCGATTTTTGAGTGATCACAATATCACTATATTTTTAAAGTGTTTTTATGTCGCATGTTGCAGTCCTTTAGAGTGTAGTAATTTTGAGTCGTGAGTGGTTATAGTACCATATTGCGAGGCTTTAATCGCCTTATTAAGAGTGACTTTAACCGTCATATTGAGAGTGGCTTTAATAGCCATATTGAGGGTGTAATTCTAGAACGGTTTTCTACGGTGCAGTGGAACTCCGATACAGTGAATCTGGGCTATTTTATCCTGGGGACGACGTGGTTGATAGTCTGTCTTGCACAATTTGGGCAGTGCCGCGAAACGTCTTAAAGAGAGCGACCTAGTCCGTGACTCAACCCAGTAATATCTTCGATGGCACAAATTGTGATTTTTAAACGATTTTTTCAAACTCAAAAACAACAATTTTAAGACATTTTTTCTGCCATGTCAACCGAAGATATTACTGGATCTGTTTCTTTGAGGCAAACAGAAAAGGATAAGAAAGCTAGAGAATTAACCCATGGGAGGGTAATGATTACCTATATAAGAATAATTATATTCTTCATAGACTTGCTGGTGATCTGTATGAATACTACAGTTCCAGCCTATATAAGAATAATTATATTCTTAATAGACTTGCTGGTGATCTGTATGAATACTACAGTTCCAGCAACAGTGCTAGACAGGTATGAGATGCTATTAAAAAGGGGAAGTTGGAGCTAAAAAGTGAGTTGTAGCCGCTACCTCAAGTATCAGATTACCGATGACAAATATGTGGAGAAATTCAGAAGATAGCTTAGGAGATAATCTTAAGGTATGACTTTGGATGAATTTCAAATTGATTGTTATTATCGACAAATTGCCTCTGTTTGGAAGGATTTCAAAATTCTTAAAACAGATGAATTTTCTCTAAAAAGTATGATAACCTGTCTTTAGAAAGGAAAAAAATGTTGTTTATTATTTTTCTAAATTAGGCAAAGTTTACTTATATCCTAGGCATGCTTAAATTTAATTGTTGAAATTAAGAATGTCTCCTTCTGTTTACATGTTGTGTGATTTTAATATTTGACATGCTAGACTTTGTCATGTGAACACATGTTATTTCAAACTTAAGTAACTCAGGTTTAATACCAATGTTATCTTTAAATGATTTTGAAAAAAATTTGATTTTTGTAGTCAAGTTAAAATAACAAAGAGTTCACATAAATCTGTAGTTAGAGAATATGAATCTTTAGATTTATTACACTATGATATATGTGAACTTGATGAGACGTTAATAAGAAATGAAAATTGTTATTTTATCACTTTTATTGACGATCGTTCTGACTATACTTTTGTATATCTAATGAAAAATAAAAGTGAAGCGCTTAACATGTTTAGAATCTTTGTAATTGAAATAGAAAATCAATTTAGTAGAAAGATTAAGAGATTTCGTTGTATAGAGGAATAGAGCATGATTCTAGTTTATTTAATGAGTTTTATAAAACTCAAGGAATCATACATGAAACCACAACACCTTATTCACCTGAAATGAATGGTAAAGCTGAAAGAAAGAATAGGACTCTGACTGAACTTGTTGTTGCTATTATGCTTAACTCTGGTGCTGCATCTCATTATTGGGGGGAAATTATTTTGACTGTTTGCTATGTTCTAAATAGACTTCCAAAATCTATAAGCAAAACATCTCCTTATGAGATAATAAAGAAAAGACAACCAAACTTGTCTTATCTTCGAACATGGGGCTGTCTGGCGTATGTCAGAATCCCCGATCCCAAGCGAATTAAACTCGCCAGTAGAGCATGTGTATTCATTGCGTATGCAGTAAACAGTAAAGCGTATAGGTTTTATGACCTAAATGCGAAAGTGATCAGAGAGTCAAATGATGTTGACTTCTATGAAAATAAATTCCCTTTCAAATCGAGAAATAGTGGGGGCAGCGAACCAAGTCATACTCCCGTGACAGGAAGTGCTGAAGGCAACATACAAGGTGATTTGGAAACTCGAAGGAGTAAGAGAGTCAGAGTTGCTAAAGATCATAAACTAGAATATATGGCCTATAATTTAGAGGAGGATCCTGCAAATCTCAAAGAAGCCTTGTCATCTTTGGATGCAAATCTTTGGCAAGAGGCTATAAATGATGAAATGGATTCCCTAGAATCTAACAAGACCTGACATATAGTAGACTTGCCTCCTAGTTGCAAGCCGTTGTAAATGGATTTTAAAAAAGAAACTAAAACCCGATGGAACTATTGATAAATACAAGGCACGCCTAGTAGCCAAAGGTTTTAGGCAAAGAGAAAATATAGATTTCTTCGACACTTTTTCTCCAGTCACGAGAATAACATCCATTAGGGTACTCATTTCACTAGCAGCAATTCATAATTTGGTGATACACCAAATGGATGTTAAAACAACTTTTTGAAATGGTGATCTGGAAGAAGAAATCTATATGGAACAATCTGAAGGTTTTGTAATTCATGGACAAGAAAACAAGGTCTGTAAGTTAGATAAATCTCTGTATGGTCTTAAACAAGCTCCTAAGCAATGGCATGAAAAGTTTGACAAATGTGAATGAAAGTGACAAATGTATTTATTACAAATTTGAAAATAACATTTGCACTATCATATGTCTCTATGTAGACGACTTACTCATATTTGGTTCAAAAATTCATGATGTAAATACTGTGAAATCATTGTTGAGTAACAACTTTGATATGAAAGACCTCGGAGAAGCGGATGTAATATTGGGAATCAAGATTACTAGGTCGGAAAAGGGAATTTCTTTAGATCAGTCTCATTATATTGAAAAGATCCTAAAGAAATATAAATACTTTGACTGTAAACCTGCTTGCACACCATATGATCCAAGTATGAAACTTTTTAAGAACACTGGTGAAGGGTAGCAAGGTACTTAGCAATTAGATTCATAGTGTTGTGAATTCTTCTACAATCTGGGGTGTCAGATTGGCTGAAGAACAGGAGTTGTTTTTCCCTCAAAGAAGTCTAGGATTGTTAGACTATTTGAGAAGACTGACTTGGAGGGTCAGTAGCACGGTTGTAATTCAAGGTTTGAATTAGTGAAATCCTTCAAGGCGAATGGACTGGACGTAGCCTCGTTAACGGTGAACCAGTATAAAATCTGTGAGTTTTATTTTTATTTTTATCCGCTGCTAACTCTGTTTTAATTATACATCAAATTTTGTTTTGAAAGTATTAAAACAGGAAAAGTATTCAAGTTAAGTCAAACAAAATTCAACCCCCCCTTCTCGTGTTTGCACCTTCAATTGACATCAGAGCTCGGTCTCAAGGCTGAGCACTTAACAGTGTTTGAGAAAAGGTCCAAGGGGTTCAATATGTCAGAAGAATTGGGAGGCAACATCAACATACCACCAATATTTGATGGAGAAAGGTTTGAGTATTGGAAGGACAGACTGAGAAGTTTTGTCATATCTCAAGATCCTGAATTATGGAAGATGATAGTCAGATGATACACTGCACCTACTGATCTAGAAGATCCAACTAAGAAACTAGACTTGGATGATATGAAACCAGATCAGATCAGACTACACAGACTTCATCACAAGTCCAGAACCATCATGGGCAGTGCAATCACATTCAAGGAATTTGATAGATGCACAAATAAAGAAACAGCAAAGAGCATATTCGATAGTCTGGTTCTGACCTATGAAGGAACCAAGCAGGTTCAACAAACAAAGGCTAACATATTGGTCAGAAAGTATGAGCTGTTCAAGATGGAAGAGGATGAAGACATTGACACAATGTTCTGCAGGTTCTAGACTTTGGTATCAGGATTGAAAGTATTAAACAAAAGCTATACCACTGAAGATCATGTCTGGAAAATTCTGAGAAGTCTTCCAAAAAGGTGGAGACCAAAGGTTACTGCAATTCAGGAAGCTAAGGATCTGAGTACCTTGAGGCTGGAAGATCTAATCAACACACTTATGTCTCATGAAATAGAACTGGAAGAAGATGATCCTAAGAAGAAGAAAAATCTGGCTCTGAAATCGAAACAGAAGAAAGCTGCCACGGCAGAATCAGAATCAAAGGATAGTGATAGTGATTGTGATGATATGGCATACTTAACCAAAAAGATGGTTAAGATCTGGGAAAACAGGAAGAAAAGAAACTTCAGAAAGAAACATAACAGCAAGGATAAGGAAGAATCTGACAAAAAGAATATTGTTTGTTATGGATGCAATAAACCTGGACATATCAAGTCATAATGTCCTAATCTGGAAAAAGGCAAACAGCATAAGAAAAGTTCCAGATACAGAAAGAAAGGTCTGATGGCTGCCTGGGATGTATCAGAATCAGAGGAAGAGTCTTCTGATGAAGAAGAGGCAGAAACAGCAAAGATGGCTCACATCAGGTCTGCTTCTGGTCTTCATAAAAGCATGAATTCCAGAGGGAAAACAGGCAAAAGGAAGAGTGATAGAAGCAATCACTCAGGCAAGTCTGGAAGCACATCGGAGGAAACAATTCTGTCTCTGATGGCTCATACAAATTCAGGTTCTGAATACTGCTCAGAAACAGAATCAAAGATGAAGACAGTGAGGTATTTTCTGATCTTTCTAAACCTGAATTAATTGATACTTTAAAGGACTTGTTAAATGCAAATAATAAGATATCTTTAAAATTGGAAACTCTTAGGGAAGATAAGAAAAATCTAACCAAAGAGGTGCAAGTTTCAAAGAATCGAATTTCTGAGTATGCAACTGAAATCAAAGATTTGAAAACTGAAGTTGCAAGACTCAAGTTTGAAAACCAAACTCTGAAAAATAATAATTGTTTCAATTCTGGGACTGTTTGTAAATCTGATATGCATGAGCAATTTTTTCAAAACTTTATTTCAAATGGAATGGAAAGAAGTAAGTATGCATCTATGATTTATGGAAACAGCAACTCTGGAAAGAGAGGTCTTGGTTTTACAGAAACAAGTACTTAAAATAAAACTGCTTATTCTGATGTTTTATGTATTGTCTGTGCTAAGAAAGTCACTCTGAGTTATCTTGTCCAACGGTAAAATCTGAACAAGATCAGAGAGCTGTTAAGACTAACAAACCTGGACCCAATCAGTTTTGGGTACCAAAAGATCAAATTGTCTATGTTGCAGATGTTCTGAGCAACCAGAAGGAGACACCAACAATGGTGCCTGGACAATGGATGTTGGCAATGCACAAGCAGAAGAAGGTGTATGTTCCTGCTACAACAAGACAAAGGCAATCTGAGTCTGATGGAAGAAGGTCTGGTCATCCCAACCAGAACCAGAATTGGAATCAGAACCAAAACTGGAACCAGACTCAAAATTGGAACCAGAACCAAAACAGGAACTGGAATCAAAACAAGAACTGGGATAAGTACCAAAAGCACAAATACTGGAACCAGAATTAGAATCAACTCTGGAATCGGAATAAGAATAAATACTGGTACCAGAATTACCAAATTCATCAGAACTTCCATACTCACCCAAATCACTGGATTTACCAGAACCAAAACATGTTCCAGAATCATCAGAGGAACATGATTTATCAACCAAAACAGAATCAAGGAAACTGCTCAAACAGGCCAGAAGAAGAGCTGGCTCTAATGGCTCGAACAGAAGCTAAGTTTGAATCTGAGTCTGACTCTAACTCTGATTCTGACAGAGAAAAGGAAAGGTATGATCAGTAACACAAAACATGGTATCTTGACAGTGGCTGCTCCAAACATATGACAAGAGATAAATCTATGTTTCTGGATCTGACTACGAAGCATGGAGGCAAAGTTTCCTTTGGAGGAAACCAGAAAGGTGAGATTATTGGTACAAGAACTGTTGGTAACACTTCTTCTCCCTTGTCTATTAAAAATGTTTTGTATGTTAAAGGTTTAAAACATAATCTTCTGAGCATAAGTCAATTAAGTGACTACAAATATGATGTTATATTTTATCAAAAAACTTGCAAAGCTGTTAGTCAAATTGATGGAACTGTTTTATTTACTGGAACTAGGGAGGATAATGTTTATAAAATTGATCTGTTTAGTCTTGCTAAGCAACAGGTTAAATGCTTATTATCTGTAAATAAGCAGAATCTGATTTGGCACAAGAGGCTAGGGCATGCAAACCCCAGACTCATATCAGAGTTGAGCAAACTCTAGTTGGTAATAGGATTGCCCAAGGTAAGTTCCAAAACTTAGATTCTTTTTGAAGCATGTCAAAGAGGTAAACAAACTAAAAGCTCTTTTAAAACTAAAAAATGTGTTTCTACCTCTCAACCACTTGAACTGCTTCATTTAGATCTGTTTGGTCCTGTTCAAACAGCTTCTCTAAGTGGTAAGAAATATGGCTTTGTGATTGTTGATGATTACTCAAGGTGGACTTGGGTAAAATTTTTAAAGAACAAAGATGAATCTCACAAAGTATTTATCTCATTCTGTAAACAAGTTATGAATGAACAGGGCACTAAGATCATAACCATCAGAAGTGATCATGGAGGTGAATTTGAAAACAAGTACTTTGAAGAATTCTGTGATGAGAATGGCATCTCTCACAACTTCTCATCCCCCAGAACACCTCAACATAATGGAGTGGTAGAAAGGAAGAACACATCACTGCAGGAGATGGCCAGAACCATGCTGAATGACATGATGGTTGCCACCTACCTCTGGGCAGAAGCTGTCAACACAGCCTGCTATATTCAGAATCGAGTTTACATCAGGTCCATGCTAAATAAAACTCCCTATGAACTATGGAAAGGTAAGAAACCAAATATCTCTTACTTTAAGCAATTTGGTTGCATCTATTTTATGTTGAACACTAAGGACAACCTAGCTAAGTATTATTCTAGATCTCAAAAGTGTGTCTTTATTGGCTACTCTGAGAGATCAAAAGCTTATAGAGTGTTTAACAAGGAAACTAACACTGTGGAAGAATTAATCCACATTAAGTTTGATGATAAACAGCTTGACTCTGAAAAGTCAAAGCAAGATGAAAAAACTGCAGGTGAACCAGAGGCACAGGAACCAGAAGCAGAATCTGAGAACGACCAAGAACATGCTGACTTTGAAAACAAGTCTGAGGGAAAGAATGGATGGAAGTACAAATCTGCACATCCAGAATCTCTCATTATTGGTAGTGCAGCAGAACCTCTAAAGACCAGATCATCAAGTAGAGAAACCAGTCTCTTTGGTTTACTCTCAACAATTGAACCCAACAATGTTGATGAGGCTTTGACAGAGGAAGGCTGGATACTTGCAATGCAAGAAGAGATGAATGAATTCCAAAGGAATGATGTTTGGGATCTGGTACCTAGACCAAACAAAAACATTATTGGAACCAAGTGGGTTTTCAGGAATAAACTCAATAAAAAGGGTGAAGTGGTAAGGAACAATGCCAGACTTGTAGCTCAAGGATACAGTCAACAGGAAGGTATAGATTACACTGAGACTTTTGCTCCAGTGGCCAGGTTAGAAGCAATAAGAATTCTTTTATCATTTGCTGCTAATCATGATATAATGCTGTATCAAATGGATGTCCAAAGTGCATTCTTAAATGGCTACATAAGTGAAGAAGTCTATGTCAAACAGCCCCCTGGTTTTGAAAATTCTGATTTTCCAGACCATGTTTTTAAACTTAAAAAGTTTTTATATGGTTTAAAACAAGCACCAAGGGCATGGTATGACAGACTCAGTAACTTTCTACTTAAGAATGAATTCAATAGAGGCCAGATTGATAATACACTATTAAGGAAATCCATTAAACATGATATTATGATTATTCAAGTCCATGTTGATGATATCATATTTGGATCCACTAATGGCACTTTGTGCAAAGAGTTTTCTGACCTAATGCAGAAGGAGTTTCAAATGAGCATGATGGGAGAACTTAAGTTCTTCCTGGGAATTCAGATTCATCAAGGTAAAACAGGTATACTCATTCACCAATCTAAATACACCAAAGAACTTCTTAAAAAGTTAAAGATGAGTGACTGTAAGCCAATGGCCACCCCCATGCACCCAACCTGCTCACTTGAGAAAGATGAAACCAGCCAAAGGCAGACCAGAAAACATACAGAGCTGGAAAGGAAAAGTATAAGTGGCAACTGCACTTTGTTCTGTGATAACACTTCAGCCATAAACCTAACCAAGAACCCTATCTTACACCTAGAGCCAAACACATTGAAATAAAACACCATTTCATTAGGGACCATGTTCAAAAAGGGACTTTGAGCATCCAGTTTGTGGACACTGATCATCAATGGGCTGATATCTTCACCAAGGCATTACCAGAAGATAGGTTCGAGTTCATTAAGTAGTCATCTTAGGAGTTTTTAAAATTTCTTGCAATTTTATTTTATGTCTTTTATTTTCTGTTTTTATTTTCTGTACTTTGTATAAAGAAAAACAAAAAAAATACAAAAATAGTGGGACCACTTTTTGGCTGATGACAAAAAGGGGGAGAGAGAGAGAGAAAAAAAGAAGAAATAAGTTGAAAAGGATTTGAATCAGGGAGAGAGAGAGAGAAAGAGTGAAAAACAGAAGGAGTTGAATAGGAGAGGAAACAGGGAGAGAGAAAAACAAAGAAAGAAAAAGAAAGAGTGAAAACAGAAGGAGTTGAAAAGGAGAGGAAATGTGAAGAGGAAAAAGAAAGAGAGAATAAAGAAGTAGTTGAAAAGGAGAGGAGAAGAGAAGAAAAAAAAGAGTGAAAAGAGAAGGAGTTGAAAAGGAGAGTATCAGACTTAGAGTATCAGATCAAAGGAAAATGAATTCTGGAATTTCCAGAAGATGTTCCAGGATGTCAAAACATCACCAGAAGATATGTTTTCTGGCCCAAAACAGAAGGAAGAAAAATCAGAAGGAAACATGGATCATACCAGAGGAAAGCCTGCCAAAGGGAGAGTTGATCCAGACCAAGAGGAATCAAATATCACATTTATTCCAGAAGTTATTGTGACCAGAAGATGGCCTGGCAGTGAAATATTAAACTGCCCAGACTTGTTCCAAACTCAACCAGAAGTTATGTTTAAGGATCCAGAACAAGAGAATCAATCCAGATATGACCCAGACCATAAGATAGCATGATTCAGGGCATGAAACTAAGTCAAGACAAGAAGAAATGATTTCCAGAATGATCCAGACCTGATCAAAAATCAAAGGTAAAATGCCCAGACTGAAATATTTATTGTCCAGATTTAATTTCAATTTAATCCAGACCAAAGTCCAGAATTAGTCCAGATCAGAGGGAAGATTTCCAGATCAGTGGTTCAGAATTAATTATTTGGTCCAGTGATGATCCAAATCTGAAAATCAGACCATGGCCCAGTGTTGGCCGAAATCAGAGGGACAGAATGTATAGTCCAGCAAAGGCCGTGTTTAGAGGATTATAGCATATCAGGTGCGCATCCAGGATGGCCGAAATAAGATCAGAGGGTCAGAAAGTGTGGTCCAGGGATAGCCGAAATCAGAGGATCACAGAATATCAAAAAGGCTGGTCCAGATGTGGACTAGCGCATGAAGATCCAATGGTCCAGATTTAATCTGGAAATTTATACGGTGGAGAATTTAATTTATTTTGATCAAAGGATTAAAAATATTTATTACAAAAACAAAGTGAGATGTTGTGGAATTCAGGAGCTGTGGCGGGAAGGAACCAACAGATTTAATTGGCCAATTATTTTGAAAGGAAATCTGAAGATATGTTTTTTATTTATATGAAGCCCAATTGGTCAAGTTATTTTTACAGAGAATCCAGCACGATTCAGCTCGAATTTAAGCATTGGAAGAGGCCCAAATCTGCATCTACAAAAGGAGGCTCAAGGCAGAATACTTAAGAATCGAAAATCACAAAAGAGTCATACACTTCGAAAGCAACCACTCTCAAATTTTCATATAAGTCAATTGTGAGTTTCAGCTTTCAAGAAGCAAGTACTCGGTTATTTTCTTTCCACTGTGGCAAATCTAAGTTGTTGAAGTAGAGTCTACAATCTGAAGGAGTAAGTAGAGGTAGCAGGTTACTTGGCAATTAGATAGGGTTGTATCTAAGTTGTTGAAGTAGAGTCTACAAACTGCGGGATTCAGAAAGGGTAGCAAGGTACTTAGCAATTAGATTCATAGTGTTGTGAATTCTTCTACAATCTGGGGTGTCAAATTGGCTGAAGAACAGGAGTTGTTTTTCCCTCAAAGAAGTCTAGGATTGTTAGACTATTTGAGAAGACTGACTTGGAGGGTCAGTAGCACGGTTGTAATTCAAGGTTTGAATTAGTTAAATCCTTCAAGGCGAACGGACTGGACGTAGCATCGTTAACTGTGAACCAGTATAAAATCTGTGAGTTTTATTTTTATTTTTATCCGTTGCTAACTCTGTTTTAATTATCCATCAAGTTTTGTTTTGAAAGTATTAAAACAGGAAAAGTATTCAAGTTAAGTCAAACACAATTCAACCCCCCTTCTCGTGTTTGCACCTTCATAACATACTTCTCAGACAGTATGAGCTGTTCAAGATGGAAGAGGATGAAGACATTGATGAAATGTTCTGTAGATTCCAGACTCTGATATCTGGACTGAAGGTCTTGAAGAAAAGCTACACAATAGTAGATCATGTCAAAAAGATTCTAAGAAGTTTACCAAAAAAGTGGAGACCAATGGTTACTGCAATTCAGCAAGTCAAAGATCTGAATAACTTAAGACTTGAAGACCTGATCAGCTCACTCAGGTCTCATGAAATAGAACTAGAAGAAGATGAACCAAAGAAGAAGAAGAATCTGGCTCTGAAGTCGAAACAGAAGAAAGCTGCAAAGGCAGCATCAGAATCAGAGGATAGTGATAGTGACTGTGATGATATGGCTTACTTAACCAAAAAGATGGTTAAGATCTGGGAAAACAGGAAGAGGAGAAGTTCCAAGAAGAAACATAACAGCAAAGATAAGGAAGAATCTGACAAGAAGAACATCATCTGTTATGGATGCAATGAACCTGGACATATCAAGTCAGAATGTCCAAATCTGGAAAAAGGCAAACAGCACAAGAAAAATTCCTGATTCAGAAAGAAGGGTCTGATGGCTACCTGGGATGTATCAGAATTAGAGGAAGAATCTTCTGATGAAGAAGAGGCAGAAACAGCAAAGATGGCTCACATCAAGTCTACTTCTGGACCTCATAAAGGCATGAATTCAAGAAGGAAAACAGGCAGAAGGAATAATGATCGAAGCAGTTATTCAAGCAAGTCTGGAAGCACATCAGAGGAAGCAATTCTGTCTCTGATGGCTCATACCAACTCAAGTTCTGGATGCAGCTCAGGCTCTGGAACAGAATCAGAAGATGAAGACAGTGAGGTATTTTCTGATCTCTCTAAATCTGAATTAATTGAGACTTTAAAAGACTTGTTAAATGCAAATAATAAGATGTCTTTAAAACTGAAAACTCTTAGGGAAGATAAGAAAAATCTAACCAAGGAAGTCCAAGTTTTAAAGAATCGAAATTCTGAGTATGCAACTGAAAACAAATATTTTAAACTGAAGTTGCAAGACTCAAGTCTGAAAACCAAACTCTCAAAAGTAATAATTGTTCCACTTCTGAAACTGTTTGTAAATCTGATATGCATGAGCAATTTTTTCAAAACTTTATTTCAAATGGAATGGAAAGAAGTAAATATGCATCTATGATTTATGGAAATAGTAACTCTGGAAAGAGAGGTCTTGGTTTTACAGAAACGATTACTGAAAGTAAAGCTGTTCATTCTGATATTTTATGTATTGTTTGTGCTAAGAAAGGTCACTCTGAACTATCTTGTCCCCTGGTAAAATCTGAACAAGATCAGAGAGTTGTTAAAACTAACAAACCTGGACCCAATCAGTTCTGGGTACCAAAGGATCAAATTGTCTATGTTGCAGATATTCTAAGCAACCAGAATGAGACACCAACAATGGTGCCTGGACAATGGATGTTGGCAACACACAAGCAGAAGAAGGTTTATGTTCCTGCTACAACAAGACAAAGGCAATCTAAGTCTGATAGAAGAAGGTCTGGTCAACTCAACCAGAACCAGAATCGGAATCAGAACCAAAACTGGAACTAGAATCAAAACTGAAACCAGAATCAAAACAGGAACTGGAACTAGAACCAGTACCAGAAGCACAGGAACTGGAATCAGAACCAAAACTGGAACCAGTACCAGAAGCACAAAAACTGGAACCAGAACTGGAATCAGTACTAGAAGCACAGAAACTGGAACCAGAATCAACTCTGGAACCAGAATCAGAATCAATACTGGAGCCAGAACCAGAATCAGATCAGAAATTACAAGAATCATCATAATTACCAAATTCATCAGAACTACCACATTCACCCAAATCACCAAAATTACCAGAATCAAAACATGTTCCAGAATCATCAGAGGAACATGATTTATAAACCAAAGCAGAATCAAGAAAACATCTCAAACAGGCCAGAAGAAGAACTGGCTCTAATGGCTCGAGCAGAAGCTAAGTCTGAATCTAAGTCTGACTCTGACTCTGATTCTGACAAAGAAAAGGCAAGGTCTGATCAGCAACACAAAACGTAGTATCTTGACAGTGGCTGCTCCAAGCACATGATAGGAGATAAATCTATGTTTCTAGATCTGACTATGAAGAATGGAGGCAAAGTTTCCTTTGGAGGAAACCAGAAAGGTGAGATTATTGGTACAGGAACTGTTGGTAACACTTCTTCTCCCTTGTCTATTAAAAATGTTCTATTAGTTAAAGGGCTAAAACATAATCTTCTAAGCATAAGTCAGTTAAGTGACTGCAAATATGATGTTATCTTTAATCAAAAAACTTGCAAAGCTGTTAGTCAAATTGATGGGACTGTTTTATTTACTGGCACTAGGAAGGATAATGTTTATAAAATTGATCTTTTTAGTCTTGCTAACCAACAGGTTAAATGCCTATTATCTGTAAGTGAGCAGAATCTGATTTGGCACAAGAGGCTAGGGCATGCAAACCCTAGACTTATATCTGAGTTAAGCAAACTCCAGTTGGTAAGAGGGCTTCCCAAGGTAAGTTCCAAAACTGAGATTCTGTGTGAAGCATGTCAAAGAGGTAAACAAACTAAAAGCTCTTTTAAAACTAAAAAATGTGTTTCTACCTCTAAACCACTCGAACTGCTTCACTTAGATCTGTTTGGTCCTGTTCAAACAGCTTCCCTCAGTGGTAAGAAATATGGTTTTCTGATTGTTGATGATTACTCAAGGTGGACTTGGGTAAATTTTTTAAGAACAAAGATGAATCTCACAAAGTATTTATTTCCTTCTGTAAACAAGTTATGAATGAACAGGGCATTAAGATCATAACCATCAGAAGTGATCATGGAGGTGAATTCGAGAACAAGTATTTTGAAGAATTCTGTGATGAGAATGGCATCTCTCACAACTTCTCATCCCCCAGAACACCTCAACATAATGGAGTGGTAGAAAGGAAGTGAAGGTGCAAACACGAGAAGGGGGGTTGAATTGTGTTTGTCAAACTTAATTACTTTTGCTGTTTTGTTAAATGTTGATTTGAATTATTCAATAAATAACTAATCAGATTCAGCAGCGGATAATAATAACATAATAACACATCAATTTATACTGGTTCACCGTTAACTAGGCTACGTCCAGTCCCTTCCTCTAGAAGGCCTTTTCACTAATTCAAACTCCTTTGAATTACAACACCACTGACCCTTCAAGTCAGTCTTCCCAAACAGCCTGACAACCCCAGACTTTTGAGGAACAACAACACCTTAACTAAACAAGCTAAGTCTTCTCAAACAGCCTGACAACCCCAGACTTCTGAGGAATAACAACACCTTGACTAAACAAGCCAAGTCTTCTCCTACCAATCTGACAACCCCAGATTGAAGAACGAATCTACACCACTATAATAAAGGTTTGGAACTTTGCAACGTTGCTTCTGGAAAGCTGTTTGCTGCACTTATTTTTGCACTCTTTTATTGCTTCTAGAAAGCTGATTGTTGCACTGTATTTCTCTCTCGAAAACACTTACAAAATATTGCTCTTGCTCATTTGTATATCTCTCTTTTGAACTCTCAGATAACTTTGAATTGAAGCTTGAGTTCTTGTGTTTTTCGATACTTTATTCTTCAGCATTAAGCCTCTATTTATAGTTGAACTTTAGGTCTTCACTGATGCTTTACTTCAGGAGTGTATTTCGATTAATCTATTTTGAGAATATTTTCGAGTAGTTTGCTCAGATTCTGTTTTGAGCCTTTTGCTCACTGATCTATTTTGAACATTTTGCCCCGCTTCTGTTTTGAGCATTTTTCTCAGATTCTGTTTTGAGACTTTTTCTCCAATTCTATTTTGAGCATTTTTCTCAGATTCTGTTTTGAGCATTTTTCTCAGATTCTGTTTTGAGCATTTTTCTCAGATTCTGTTTTGAGCATTTTTCTCAGATTCTCTTTTGAACATTTTTCTCTAACAGATTCATCTGACGATATCCTATGATCACGTCATCCTCTGATTTCTGCTTCTGGTGACGTCATCTTTTGATGACATCATCTGGTGACGTCATCCTCGGATTTTTGCTTCTGGTGACGTCATCTTCTAATCTATTCTTCTGATGACATTTTTCATTCTTCTTCTAAGTCAAATATGTTATTTTCATAAAATACATTTGTTTACATCAAAACTTTAATTGCAAGAACCAACTTGGTTCCAACAATCTCCCCCTTTTTGATGATGACACAATGTATTTTTTATAATACTTTTTCTTTCTTTTGACTTTGACTCCCCCTAAGACTTAGCTTCATTTTATATTTTCTCCCCTTAACTCTAATGCCCAGATATCAAATACATCATACACCATCTTCTCCTCCTTTCAAATACATCATCTTCTCCCTCGGATAGTTTATCAAATATTATATCTTCTCCCTCTTTGTCATCAGACAAAAAGGATTGAATGAAAAAAAGAGATCCTCTGTTTTTTTTTTTATAAAAGTACATGAAAAATAAAATACATAAAAATTAAACTAAGCTATTAGGTTAGGGATGAAGATAAGATTAAGGTTTTTCTTGATGAATTCAAACCTATCTTCAGGTAGTGATTTAGTGAATATGTCAGCCCATTGATGATCAGTGTCTACAAATTGAATGTTAAGTACCCCTTTTTAAACATAATCTCTGATGAAGTGGTGTTTCATCTCTATGTGTTTGGCTCGAGAATGTAGGATAGAGTTTTTGGTTAGGCAAATTGCATAGGTGTTATCACAATAGATGGGTATGTTGGATTCTAATATTTTGTAGTCTTCAAGTTGATGCTTCATCCAGAGAGTTGAGAGCTGCAGCCAGCTGCTGAAATGTATTCAGCCTCTGCTCTTGACATGGCAATGGTGTGTTGTCTCTTACTGGACCACGAAATTAAATTGTCTCCTAAAAAGGTACAATAGCCACTGGTGCTTTTTCTTTCAAGTTTATCTCCAGCATAGTCAGAATCACAGTATCCACTCAGTTTGTATATAGGAGTTTTCTTGTAAAACAAGGTGAGGTTGGTAGTGCCTTTTAGGTATCTAAGGATTCTCTTAACAGCAGTTAGATGAGATTCTCTAGGATCAGATTGAAATCGAGCACATACACACACACTAAATATGATATCAGGTCTAGAAGCAGTAAGGTAGAGTAATGATCCTATCATTCCTCTGTAGATTTTCTGGTCAACTTTTGTTCCTGATTCATCTTTATCAAGTGAACAAGTAAGATGCATTGGTGTAGCCATAGGTTTGCAATCACTCATCTTAAACTTCTTGAGAAGTTCATTTGTATATTTAGTTTGGTGAATGTAAATACCTTCTGAAATTTGTTGAATTTGTATTCCTAGAAAGAACTTAAGTTCTCCCATCATACTCATTTGAAATTCATGCTGCATTAATTCAGAAAATTCTTGACAAAGAATGCCATTAGTTGATCCAAAAATAATATCATCAACATAAATTTGAATGATCAAAATATCATTTTCTATTGATCTGCTAAACAAAGTATTGTCTATTTGTCCTCTTTCAAAGTTATTTTTAAGTAAGAAATTACTGAGTCTATCATACCATGCTCTAGGTGCTTGTTTTAACCCATACAAGGATTTTCTAAGTTTAAAGACATGGTTTGGAAATTCAGAATTTTCAAAACCTAGAGGTTATTTAACATATACCTCTTCACTCAAATAACCATTGAGAAAAGCACTTTTAACATCCATTTGAAATAATTTGATATTATTATTTGCAGCAAAGGACAATAAGATACGAATAGCTTCTAACCTGGCCACTGGAGCAAATGTCTCAGTGTAATCAATACCCTCTTGTTGACTGTAACCTTGTGCCACAAGCCTTGCCTTGTTTCTGACTACCTCACCCTTTTCATTTAGCTTATTTCTGAAGACCCACTTGCTTCCCACAATGTGTTGGAACCAAGTTGGTTCTTGCAATTAAAGTTTTGATGTTAACAAATGTATTTTATGAAAATAACATATTTGACTTAGAAGAAGAATGAAAAATGTCATCAGAAGATGATGTCACCAGAAGCAGAAATCAAAGGATGACGTCACCAGAAGATGACGTCACCAGAAGCATAAATCAGAGGATGACGTCACCAGAGGATATCTTCAGATGAATCTGTCTGAGAAAAATGCTCGAAACAGAATTGGAGAAAAAGGCTCAAAACAGAATATGAGAAAAATGCTCAAAACAGAATCTGAGAAAAATGCTCAAAACAGAATCTGAGAAAAATGCTCAAAACAGAATTGAAGAAAAAGGCTCAAAACAGAATCTGAGAAAAATGCTCAAAACAGAAGCGGAGCAAAATGCTCAAAACAGATCAGTGAGCAAAAGACTCAAAACAGAATATGAGCAAACTACTCTAGAATATTCTCAAAACAGATTAATCGAAATATACTCCAGAAGTAAAGCATCAGTGAAGTTCTAAAGTTCAACTATAAATAGAGACTTAATGCTGAAGAATAAAGAATCGAAAAACACAAGAACTCAAGCTTCAATTCAAAGTTATCTGAGAGTTCAAAGAGGGAGAAAAACAAATGAGCAAGAGCAATATTTTCTAAGTGTTTTCGAGAGAGAAATACAGTGCAACAATCAGCTTTCCAGAAGCAATAAAAGAGTGCAAAAATAAGTGCAGCAAACAGCTTTCCAGAAGCAACGTTGCAAAGTTCCAAACCTTTATTATAGTGGTGTAGATTCGTTCTTCAATCTGGGGTTGTTAGATTGGTAGGAGAAGACTTGGTTGGTTTAGTCAAGGTGTTGTTATTCCCCAAAAGTCTGGGGTTGTCAGGCTGTTTGAGAAGACTTAGCTGGTTTAGTTAAGGTGTTGTTGTTCCTCAAAAGTCTGGGGTTGTCAGGCTGTTTGGGAAGACTGACTTGAAGGGTCAGTGGTGTTGTAATTCAAAGGAGTTTGAATTAGTGAAAAGGCCTTCTGGAGGAAGGGACTGGACGTAGCCTAGTTAACGGTGAACCAGTATAAATTGCTGTGTTATTATGTTATTATTATCCGCTGCTGAATCTGATTAGTTATTTATCGAATAATTCAAATCAACATTTAACAAAACAGCAAAAGTAATTAAGTTTGACAAACACAATTCAACCCCCCCCCTTCTCGTGTTTGCACCTTCAATTGGCATCAGAGATCGGTCTCAAGGCTGAGCACTTTACAGTGTTTGAGGAAAGATCCAAGGGATCAATATGTCCGGATTCAATGAAGAAGCTACTCGAGGAACCACCAACAGACCACCTCTGTTTGATGGAGAACAATTTGAATACTGGAAGGACAGGCTGAGAAGTTTTTTTATTGCACAAGATCCTAAACTTTGGGACTTGGTGGAAGATGGTTATACTTCTCCATAAGATGCTGATGGTATTAAAATTTCCAAAAGAGATATGGATGCTGATCATAAGAAGATGTTCAAGTTACATCACAAATCCAGAACGTTCATGATCAATGCAATCACGTTCAAGGAGTTCGACCAATGCAATAACAGAGAAACAGCGAAGAGCATCAATGATACTCTGATTCTGACTTACGAAGGCAGTAAGCAAGTCCAAGAAGCAAAGGCTAACATTCTAGTCAAGAAGTACGAGTTATTCAAGATGGAAGAAGATGAAGACATTGAAACTATGTCTTCCAGATTCCACACTCTAGTATCAGGATTAAGGGTACTAGAAAAGAGCTACACTATTGTTGATCATGTAAAGAAAATACTTAGAAGTCTGACAATCAAGTGGAGACCAAAGATTACTGCTATTCAGGAAGCTAAAGATCTAGATACTCTAAAGCTGGAAGAATTAATCAGGTCTCTCAGATCACATGAAATTGAGTTGGAAGAAGATGAACCCAAGAAGACGAACAAAACTCTAGCACTGAAATCCAAGCAGAAGAAGGCTCTGAAAGCAAGATCAGAAGATAGTGATTCAGACGATCAAAGTTTGAATTCAGAGGAAGAAGATATTGCTTTCTTATCCAGAAATTTCAGAAAGATGTGGCACAACAGAAGAAAGAAATTTTCCCAAAGATATTCCAAGTAGTCCAACAAAGAAAGTGATGATACACATGACAAGAAAGATATCATCTGCTACGGATGCAATGAATCTGGACATATCAAGTCAGAATGTCCAAATATGGAGAAAGGAAATTACAAGAGGAAACATTTCAGAACTAAGAAGAAAAGCATGATGGCTACATGGGATGATTCTGAAGAATCTTCTGAAGATGAACAAGCAGATTTGGCTATGATGGCTCACACAAACTCTAGATCCAACATAGAATCTGATTCTGGAAGAGAATCAGAAGATGATGAAATTAAGGTATATTCTGAATTCACTCGATCTGATTTGATTACTGCTCTGAATGATTTTTTAAACTGTAATTACAAATTATCTTTAAAACTGAAAACTCTTAAGAAAGAAAATACAAATCTAATAGAAGAAGTTAATGTTTTAAAGAATCAGATTGCAGAATTTAAAACAGAAAGTGTCATTCTTGAAACTGACATTGCAAAATTGAAAACAGAGAATGTATGCTTGAAAAATAGTTTTGCTGAAATTAAAGATGAAAGTTTAAATCTGAAAAATAATCATAATTCAACAGCAATTGAAAATACCACAAGTAATTCTGATATGCATGAACAAGTTCTTCAAGAATTTCTTGATAGCGGTATGGAAAGAAGCAAATATGCTTCTATGATTTATGGAGTCAGTAGGAATGGAAATAGAGGTATAGGATTTGAAGAAACTATAACTGAATCTAAACCTGTGCTTAAACCTGTTCCATCTGGTATAGTGTGTACTGTTTGTTACAAGAAAGGTCATTCCAAAGTGTCTTGTCCTATGCTAAATACAAGGGAAAACAAGAAACTTTTCAAGACTAACAAACCTGGACCCAACCAGATTTGGGTACCAAAAGATAAAATTGTCTATGTTGTAGATGTTCTAAGCAACCAAATTGAAACACCAGTCATGGTGCCTTGTCAATGGATGCTGGCAATATATGAAGGGAAAAAGGTCTATGTTCCAACATCTACCAAACAGAAGCCAATTGACTCTGGTAGAAGAAGAACTGGTCAACACAATACCTATCAGAACCAGAACCAGAATCATAGGAGGAACAGGAAATATCAAAGAAATCACACATATCACACAGATCAGAACAGACAGAGAAATCACTCATATCAACAAACCTGGAACTACCAGAAGAATCAGAATTACTATCAATTCCAGAACTAGAAGAATCAGAATTATCATCAGTTCCAGAACTATCAGAGGAACATGATATATCAGCAGAAAGAGAAGTGTCAGTATCTGGAGAGTTCTTCAAACACTCCAGTAAAATTCATCAAGATTACAAACCAGGAAGGGAATTCAAATTCCTTCATCCAAACCATCTAATCACAGAACATACATATTCAGAATCTGAAAATCAGAAACAAGAGGATTTTCAGAGTAAAACTGAAACTGTTGACATAGAGGTTACATCTTGCTGTAAATACTATTATTGTTTGATATTTATGTTTAATATGATAACAAGAAGCTTGATCTTAAAAATCAAAGCTAGATAAGTATTCTGCAGGTTTTCAAACTGTTAGAGGAACCAAGTGATTCACGTGATGTGAACACTTCAACAGAAATAGTATTTCAGTGGTTTCAAAAACAAGCAGAAACTACCAGAAGCAGAATTAATGGTTTGGCTGTATTGAGTTCATTTTTAAATTATTTGATTTGTATTATGTTATATGACAAATAGCTTGATCTGAAAAGTCAAAGCAAGATGAAGCTGATGCAGGTTAACCAGAACTAGAGGAAACTGATGCTGGTTTACCAGAACCAGAGGAAACTAAAGCTAGTTTACCAGAACCAGAGGAAACCGATGCAGGTTTACTAGAACCAGAAGCTGATACAGATCTACCAGAACCAGAAGCTGATGTAGACAAACCATGAGAGCTTGAAAAGATGGAAGATGAAAGAAGAACCTGACAAGTCTTCAGAGGATAAATCTGAAGATAAGTTAAAAAAAAAAATAGATCACTCCAAGACATGGCCAGAACTATGATAAATGATTTAAATGTTGCAAAACATTTTTGGGCTGAAGCAATCAACACTGCATGTTATATTCAGAATAGAGTCTTTATTAGGTCTATGATGAATAAAACACCATATGAATTATGGAAAGCTTGACACTGCAAAGTCAAAGCAAGATGTTGATATTACAGATTTAACAACACCAGAGGAAGCAGAAACAGACAAACCAACAGAAGCAGATAAACCAGCAGAATTTGGAGAAGTGAAGGATACAAATAAATCAGAAGCATGTGACACATCTTCAAAGGATGAACCTGATCAAATCAGAACCAGTCATGAGAAGTCAGAAGAGAAATCTGGATGGAAATACCAGTCATCTCATCCTGAAAATCTGATCATTGGAAGTGGAAGTGATTCTTTAAGAACCAGATCATCATTAAAAGATATAAGTCTGTTTGGTTTAATCTCATCGATTGAGCCTACATCTGTTAGTGAAGCATTGGCAGAGGATGGATGGATTATTTCAATGCAGGAAGAGTTAAATGAATTTAAGAGGAATGATGTTTGGGATCTAGTTCCAAGACCAGAGAAGAACATTGTGGGAACCAAGTGGGTCTTCAGAAATAAGCTAAATGAAAAGGGTGAAGTAGTCAGAAACAAGGCAAGGCTTGTGGCACAAGGTTACAGTCAACAAGAGGGTATTGATTACACTGAGACATTTGCTCCAGTGGCTAGGTTAGAAGCTATTTGTATCTTATTGTCCTTTGCTGCCAATAATAATATCAAATTATTTCAAATGGATGTTAAAAGTGCTTTTCTCAATGGTTATTTAAGTGAAGAGGTATATGTTAAACAACCTTCAGGTTTTGAAAATTCTGAATTTCCAAACCATGTCTTTAAACTGAGAAAATCCTTGTATGGGTTAAAACAAGCACCTAGAGCATGGTATGATAGACTCAGTAATTTCTTACTTAAAAATAACTTTGAAAGAGGACAAATAAACAATACTTTGTTTAGCAGATCAATAGAAAATGATATTTTGATCATTCAAATTTATGTTGATGATATTATTTTTGGATCTACTAATGGCATTCTTTGTCAAGAATTTTCTGAATTAATGCAGCATGAATTTCAAATGAGTATGATGGGAGAACTTAAGTTCTTTCTAGGAATACAAATTCAACAAAGTACAGAAGATATTTACATTCACCAAACTAAATATACAAAGGAACTTCTCAAGAAGTTTAAGATGAGTGATTGCAAACCTATGACTACACCAATGCATCCTACTTGTTCACTTGATAAAGATGAATCAGGAACAAAAGTTGACCAGAAAATCTACAGAGGAATGATAGGATCATTACTCTACCTTACTGCTTCTAGACCTGATATCATATTTAGTGTGTGTGTGTATGTGCTCGATTTCAATCTGATCCTAGAGAATCTCATCTAACTGCTGTTAAGAGAATCCTTAGATACCTAAAAGGCACTACCAACCTCACCTTGTTTTACAAAAAACTCCTACATACAAACTGAGTGGATACTGTGATTCTGACTATGCTGGAGATAAACTTGAAAGAAAAAGCACCAGTGGCTATTGTACCTTTTTAGGAGACAATTTAATTTCGTGGTCCAGTAAGAGACAACACACCATTGCCATGTTAACAGCAGAGGCTGAATACATTTCAGCAGCTGGCTGCAGCTCTCAACTACTCTGGATGAAGCATCAACTTGAAGACTACAAAATATTAGAATCCAACATACCCATTTATTGTGATAACACCTCTACAATTTGCCTAACCAAAAACCCTATCCTACATTCTCGAGCCAAACACATAGAGATCAAACACCACTTCATCAGAGATTATGTTCAAAAAGGGGTACTTAACATTCAATTTGTAGACACTGATCATCAATGGGCTGACATATTCACTAAATCACTACCTGAAGATAGGTTTGAATTCATCAAGAAAAACCTTAATCTTATCTTCATCCCTAACATAATAGCTTAGTTTAATTTTTATGTATTTTATTTTTCATGTACTTTTATTAAAAAAAAAAGAGTCGGAAAAAAAAGAGTCGAAAAAAAAAAGTGAAAAAAAAAAACAACAAAGGATCTCTTTTCTTCATTCAATCCTTTGTGTCTGATGACAAAGGGGGAGAATATGTAATATTTGATAAAATATCCGAGGGAGAAGATGATGTATTTGAAAGAAGGAGAAGATGATGTATGATGCATTTGATATCTGGGCATTAGACTTAGGGGGGAAAATATAAAATGAAGCTTAGTCTTAGGGGGAGTCAAAGTCAAAAGAAAGAAAAAGTATTATCAAAAATACATTGTTTGTCATCATCAAAAAGGGGGAGATTGTTGGAACCAAGTTGGTTATTGCAATTAAAGTTTTGATGTTAACAAATGTATTTTATGAAAATAACATATTTGACTTAGAAGAAGAATGAAAAATGTCATCAGAGGATGACGTCACCAGAAGCATAAATCAGAGGATGACGTCACCAGAGGATATCTTCAGATGAATCTGTCTGAGAAAAATGCTCGAAACAGAATTGGAGAAAAAGGCTCAAAACAGAATCTGAGAAAAATGCTCAAAACAGAATCTGAGAAAAATGCTCAAAACAGAATCTAAGAAAAATGCTCAAAACAGAATTGAAGAAAAAGGCTCAAAACAGAATCTGAGAAAAATGCTCAAAACAGAAGTGGAGCAAAATGCTCAAAACAGATCAGTGAGCAAAAGACTCAAAACAGAATCTGGGCAAACTACTCCAGAATATTCTCAAAACAGATTAATCGAAATATACTCCATAAGTAAAGCATTAGTGAAGTTCTAAAGTTCAACTATAAATAGAGACTTAATGCTGAAGAATAAAGAATCGAAAAACACAATAACTCAAGCTTCAATTCAAAGTTATATGAGAGTTCAAAGAGAGAGAAAAACAAATGAGCAAGAGCAATATTTTCTAAGTGTTTTCGAGAGAGAAAGACAGTGCAACAATCAGCTTTCCAGAAGCAATAAAAGAGTGCAAAAATAACTGCAGCAAACAGCTCTCCAGAAGCAACGTTGCAAAGTTCCAAACCTTTATTATAGTGGTTTAGATTCCTTCTTCAATCTGGGGTTGTCAGATTGGTAGGAGAAGACTTGGCTGGTTTAGTCAAGGTGTTGTTATTCCTCAAAAGTCTGGGGTTGTCAGGCTGTTTGAGAAGACTTAGCTGGTTTAGTTAAGGTGTTGTTGTTCCTCAAAAGTCTGGGGTTGTCAGGCTGTTTGGGAAGACTGACTTGAAGGGTCAGTGGTGTTGTAATTCAAAGGAGTTTGAATTAGTGAAAAGGCCTTCTGGTGGAAGGGACTAGACGTAGCCTAGTTAACGGTGAACCAGTATAAATTGATGTGTTATTATGTTATTATTATCCGCTGCTGAATCTGATTAGTTATTTATCGAATAATTCAAATCAACATTTAACAAAACAGCAAAAGTAATTAAGTTTGACAAACACAATTCAACCCCCCTTTCTCGTGTTTGCACCTTCACAATGTTCTTCTCTGGTCTTGGAACTAGATCCCAAACATCATTCCTCTTAAATTCATTTAACTCTTCCTGCATTGCAATAATCCATCCATCATCTGCCAATGCTTCACTAACAGATGTAGGCTCAATCGATGAGATTAAACCAAACAGACTTATATCTTTTAATGATGATCTTGTTCTTAAAGAATCACTTCCACTTCCAATGATCAGATTTTCAGGATGAGAAGACTGGTATTTCCATCCAGATTTCTCTTCTGACTTCTCATGACTGGTTCTGATTTGATCAGGTTCATCCTTTGAAGATGTGTCACATGCTTCTGATTTATTTGTATCCTTCACTTCTCCAAATTCTACTGGTTTATCTGCTTCTGCTGGTTTGTCTGTTTCTGCTTCCTCTGGTGTTGTTAAATCTGTAATATCAACATCTTGCTTTGACTTTGCAGTGTCAAGCTTTCCATAATTCATATGGTGTTTTATTCATCATAGACCTAATAAAGACTCTATTCTGAATATAACATGCAGTGTTGATTGCTTCAGCCCAAAAATGTTTTGCAACATTTAAATCATTTAACATAGTTCTGGCCATGTCTTGGAGTGATCTATTTTTTTTTTAACTTATCTTCAGATTTATCCTCTGAAGACTTGTCAGGTTCTTCTTTCATCTTCCATCTTTTCAAGCTCTCTTGGTTTGTCTACATCAGCTTCTGGTTCTGGTAGATCTGTATCAGCTTCTGGTTCTAGTAAACCTGCATCGGTTTCCTCTGGTTCTGGTAAACTAGCTTTAGTTTCCTCTGGTTCTGGTTAACCTGCATCAGCTTCATCTTGCTTTGACTTTTCAGATCAAGCTATTTGTCATATAACATAATACAAATCAAATAATTTAAAAATGAACTCAATATAGCCAAACCATTAATTCTGCTTCTGGTAGTTTCTGCTTGTTTTTGAAACCACTGAAATACTGTTTCTGTTGAAGTGTTCACATCACATGAATCACTTGGTTCCTCTGACAGTTTGAAAACCTCTATGTCAACAGTTTCAGTTTTACTCTGAAAATCCTCTTGTTTCTGATTTTCAGATTCTGAATCTGTATGTTCTGTGATTAGATGGTTTGGATGAAGGAATTTGAATTCCCTTCCTGGTTTGTAATCTTGATGAATTTTACTGGAGTGTTTGAAGAACTCTCCAGATACTGACACTTCTCTTTCTGCTGATATATCATGTTCCTCTGATAGTTCTGGAACTGATGATAATTCTGATTCTTCTGGTTCTGGAACTGATAGTAATTCTGATTCTTCTGGTAGTTCCAGGTTTGTTGATATGAGTGATTTCTCTGTCTGTTCTGATCTGTGTGATTTCTTTGATATTTCTTGTTCCTCCTATGATTCTGGTTCTGGTTCTGATAGGTATTGTGTTGACCAGTTCTTCTTCTACCAGAGTCAATTGGCTTCTTTTTGGTAGATGTTGGAACATAGACCTTTTTCCCTTCATATATTGCCAGCATCCATTGACCAGGCACCATGACTGGTGTTTCAATTTGGTTGCTTAGAACATCTGCAACATAGACAATTTTATCTTTTGGTACCCAAATCTGGTTGGGTCCAGGTTTGTTAGTCTTGAAAAGTTTCTTGTTTTCCCTTGTATTTAGCATAGGACAAGACACTTTGGAATGACCTTTCTTGTAACAAACAGTACACACTATATCAGAGGGAACAGGTTTAAGCACAGGTTTAGATTCAGTTATAGTTTCTTCAAATCCTAATCCTCTATTTCCATTCCTACTGACTCCATAAATCATAGAAGCATATTTGCTTCTTTCCATACCACTATCAAGAAATTCTTGAAGAACTTGTTCATGCATATCAGAATTACTTGTGGTATTTTCAATTGCTGTTGAATTATGATTATTTTTCAGATTTAAACTTTCATCTTTAATTTCAGCAAAACTATTTTTCAAGCATACATTCTCTGTTTTCAATTTTGCAATATCAGTTTCAAGAATGACACTTTCTGTTGGAACCAAGTTGGTTCTAAGTACTTAGGATTTTGATGCTTACAAATGTACTCTATGTAAACTTATTTTGTACTTTGAATTATTAAGTTAAATGCCCCAGAAACTGAAGGAATCAGAAGCAGTGATCAAAGGATTCCAAAAAAATGAATTCTGGAATGACCAGAAGATACTCCAACACACATATTTTGAATCTGGATGGGGCCAAAAAATATCTCTCATAACATCTAAGTCTTCTCGCTTTCTATTCCAACACACATATTTTGTATCTTCAATTAACTTGAATAAATGTTGCATCTCTATCCTATGACCTCTCACGTGCAATCGGATCATACTCCTATATATATTTGTGACATCTAAGTAACATTGTTCTTATCTCGGTCTTGCAATGAGGGTAATATGTGTCTCAGTGCAATATTATATTTTGTTAAGTCATGAATATTTTTTTTCTCTTCTTCATCTAAACATCCAACAAATTCATGTCCCTCCAAAATATCAGGTAATTCGTGATGTGAACGCTACAAATTACTTTAATTGTCCATCTTAAACTATATTTTAATGGTTTTGATTTAAGTTTGAAAGGACAACCACACTTTTTTGTTGAACTTCGAGTTAAATTATCAACATATTTGTATTTTCTTCTTTTGTCACAAACCTAATATTAATTTATTTCTCATCCCTCTCTCTTGTCTCTTTATCTAATCTAGTAATGATAACGGTCACTTTGTTTTTTATACCAATTTCCCTAGTCCAATTCACAACAGTTTCCTGTGTATCAAATATCTCAAATAAATTATAATAATTAATTACAATAATAGATTTTTACAATATTAATTAAAATTATGCATACCTGGTCTGTGTCAAAAACATTAGTAGTATTGATGCATGTTTTATCACATAATAATAACAGTTTATCTATATCTGTTAAAAAATTTATAAATAAATAAAATACTTTAAAAAAAAGGTGTACCGGAAAACTTTTTTACCTGTTTTCCGGTACAGATGAATTTACCGGAAAACTTGTGAAAAGTTTTCAGGTAGTATACATTTTCAACCTCACAAGTATTTTGGGAGTATACATTTTCAACCTTCTATACCGGAAAACTTTTTTAAAGGTTTTCAATATACACATTTTCAACCTTCTGTACCGGAAAACTTTTTAAAGTTTTTCAGTTAACCTTCTATACTAAGAATCTTATAAAAAAATTTCAGTAGCTTTCGAAAATCTTTTACGTACCGAAAATCTTTGAATGGTAAAAAGAAAAAATTAAATTGGTAAGATAGTAAAAAAATTTAAGAGTAAATTTGACATTTTTAAAATATTGTATGGGTTAGTGTACTTTTTTAATTTATTCTCGCTGGACCAAATCACCTTTTTCCATAATGGTGGGGTAACTGTACTTTCTTTCTTAGCTAATTGCAATCCGTTTAGCGAATTAATTGGCTTCCAAATTCTTGTCCTTTTGTAAAGGAGGCTTGTATTTTCTTCCTATTCTTTAGGATGCTTTAGTAAGCAACTGTTGGTGGGTTTGGGCCTTATTTTTCTTGTCTTTCAGGCCTCTATCACGAAGCCCATGTAATGCTTATTTGTAGTACATTTTTGGTAAAACTCTTGAATTAAATTAAATAACAATCTTTGATTGAAGTGAGAGCTAGTTATGCTTCTCTAGGCTCTCCCATGAACCAATTCTAGATCCTAATCAAGAAGACTATCATTATTTTGGCAGATCCGAACTTGATTTTATCATTCTTCTTAGAATGTGGCAACCGCTTATCACATTTCTCATCTACTTTTATTTTGTACACTTCTTTTCCCTTTTTGTAAAACTTTCCCAAATTTTCCATCTTTCTAATTTCAAGAAATTTACCATAAAGTCAAAGATCCATTTGAATCCACATCATGTTCTAATGTGAAAGGAGTGGAAAATACTAAGTACAACAGGTGGATGCAATGCAATAGGATAATGGATAAAAAATAAAGAGAATGTTCTTTTTTCTTTAATTCTATGTCCTTTTAAATTATGAGGTGGGCTTGTCACACCGGTATATGTAAGATGAATGTTCTATGTAGAGAGCATAACCCCGCAGTGGCAGAAATATTAGGAGACCCAAACACAGGTTGGCTTATTAGAGAATAGAGGGCTTTGGTTAATGACAAAGCATTAACTTGTTTACGAGGAATTACTCAACCAATAATAATGTTAAAAATGTGAGTACTATCAAATATGTCAAAATGCATCCTTTGTTTAACTATTGTATTTATTTGACTTTTTTAACCATGTATAGAGCAAATCCTATTGATCCCTTTTTCAATATTGCATGAAAACAGAACAGAAAGCAAACTTATTGAAGGGGGGAAATGAAAATAAAAGGGCAGATTGCTTATCACTGCAAGGCGCAAATTCATCCAATGTAATACTAAATGAAGGCGTTAAAAACTTAAAAGGGATCAGAAACCAAAGTGGAGTTCGGGAGAAAACAGGCAATATAATTTTCAAACAAGAATCGAAGCAGTATGGAACAATGCAATTGCATCACCGACAACAGCATTCTTATTATTGCATAAATATTACAAAAACAGAGGCCTATAACAAATAAATGAAAATGACGGCCAAAGCAGCCATCCAGAGGCATATATGTTGTAAATTTGAACAAAACATTATGCCAGACCTTCCATAAAGTTTAAATAAAGCAGAAAACTAAGATGAACTAATAGCGGTTCCAGTAGGTTCTGCGTCTGAACCAGTTGTAATCAGGCAAACGCTGAATAGGTCCCATGGCAGCAATAGCAACATCCTGCAAAACAGACATGACACGACCATAAGTTCTGAATAAGGTTGGTGTTTCTACTGCTGAGTAAGATACATTTCAATCATTATTTATTACCTTGTCATAAATAAATCGGTTTGCAACACGTTTAATTGTACTGGCATCAACAGCATCAATTCTTGCAAACAATTCAGCAAATGGGATTCTTCGACCATATGTGAGTAGCTGAAACAACATGCATAAATAAGTAATCAAATACTAAATGGTAGCACTGCAACTACATTTCTCTAGAGGCATACGACAAATTTATAAAATTGACAACAATTTAATAAACTTGTACTCAAATGAAAGTGTCAATAAGAATCACAGGCTACTGCCCATGAAAGTGTCGATAAGAATCACAGGCTACTGCCCATGGAAATGTATACAAGCACAGAACTGACAAACTTTTATTAAACATCAGATGTAAGATCTGTGGGTACCTGACGGCCAATATCTTCAGCTACAGGACTTGTTCCATCAATGTGAAGTAGCAGCGAAGATTTTAACTGTAAATAAAACATTTAAAAGTGAGTAAATAGCACTGAGAGCAGGATAAAAATTAATTGAAAGTAAAGCAACACTAACTTGATTTATGATAAAAAAATCTATGCAAGTAAACAATAAAATGAGGAAAACACACAGCATAGACAACTGAGTATGAAGGCACAATGAACAATCAGACGAACACTTGGGCATACCAAAGGCTATATTACATGGCCAAATATTGGTGTAGGGAATGTGAACAAACCTTCACATTCTGAACTTAGCTTTTAGGGGGAAAAGTTAACCACCGCATATTAATGCACAACAAATAGAGCATCAAACCCGCTAATTGAACTTAGCACAGGTAGATAACTTTGGTAAGGATTTTCTCTACTTTGTAAAACAATTTTCAGAGTGTCAAAAACAAGAGCATGAAAATATTATTCAATATAGTTGAAGTAATCAAAATGACATGAAAAATGGAAAGGCAAGTTGACAACGAGAGAATAAAATGCTGTTGCACATTCCCATTTTTCACCTTTTCCAGTTTAAGCAACACATACAACAAGCTATGAATCGCGTATAATTGAATATAAGGTCAACTTGAGCACACTAATAATCCAGTATCTTGAATTCTACCACAAAATATGCCATCATAAATGAAGAACCAATGACAACAAATGCCGATTGATTCCATTTATCTGTAATTTTCACAAGTCAAAACCAGTGGCAGTATGTCCTGGCTCCGTCTTGGTGTCATATGCAATCATCATAGGTGAAATTTGAATCGCTTCTATACACATAGAATTTAACAGGTTAAACAGAAACTACCTCAGAATTAGATTTGGAAAGTAATGAAATTAGGTTATAAATAAGCCCGTCAAAGTGCAACTGTAGGTATGGTAATTGTCCAGATGATGCAATATACCACCAATATACCAAACTAATCACATGATAAATCAAAACTAATGTGGTTCTATCTTGGACAATGAATACAAACAATGGACTTAAACGAAGGCATAAGTCAAAAGTCCATTGTCACATTCAAATAGCAACACAGGAAATCATTACGTCAAGTAGAAGCCCACCTGATTGCGAGCACGTGTAACATCATCATCTGAAACCTGATAAGCCAACTTGGTTGTCTCATACATGATTGAGTAGGCCAAATCATCCAAGCAATCCGGCTGAAAGCACACCAATTTAAGGAGGAAAAGGTTTATCAAAGCAATAATTGAAGTAATGATTAAAAAGATAAATAAATATATAAGATAGAAGATCTAGAGCATGCATATGACGTTGTATCTTCAACAGAATCTAAGCTAAGCATACAACTGTTTGTCTAAACAATAAAACTATCAATTTCATCCACCACATATTGCATAGAAAGACACTAATAACCATTACATTTTCAAAACTAATGACTATAAAAGGAAACTAAAATTCCTTGGACAAAAGGAGAAAAGAAATTTTGCAAAATGGCAGTACAGTTGGCATAAATTGCATTGTAAATTAGTACAAATGTGTGACTTTTGTTTAAAAAAACACTAGTACTCCATAAGAAACCCACATTAAGGCTTACCTTAGCAACGGCATAAACACCAAAAAGACCTGTGTCCTTGTAATTGGTGTTGAAAGCCATCATGCTTTCTGCAATTTCATTAATGCCAACTCGCTGTGCTAGCTCAGAACTGTTCACAGTTAAAATTCAACTAAGTATGTATCATGACGGGTATATTTCTTTGGGGTTTGGGGGAGGAAAGTGCTCAAGTTGCTTACCCCATGTGTTTTCCACCTCCAGCTATCTTGTTCCATGAACCCAGCATTGCTTGCATGACCATCAGAGCAATTGAGTCTGGATCCTTCCATGATGCCCCTTCAAAAGCTACTGCAAATTGTGCAAGGGGAATATCATCATCAAGCATTCGAACCTGTTTTCAGAACAAGAAGATGAACAGAGTTATTAAATGAACTATAACTACAGGTTCAAATGTGCTCTACTTTAATATACTTACCTCAGAACCGGTAAAAATTGCTGGTTCTTTTTCAACCAATTGAGATGCTGTGGTGGGATTTGTTGACAACTTAGTAAACAATTTTTTCACTTGCTCAACAAAATCTTCATGCTTTACAGCTCCAGATGCAGCTATCACCTAGGAAAACAGACCCACACAGAAAACAGCCATCAGGCCAACGACCATACTTATATATTAAAAGGAAATATATATACTGAGTACAAGAAAGAAAGTGACTATGCTTTCAAGGTTATGAACATTATGCCACAACAGTAACAACACTCATAAGATATAACCACACCAATTATCAACATACCATCCTAGGAGCAGTGTAATGTGTCTGAATGTAATCCTGCAGATGAGCTTTGGTAATTGTCTTAATGTTCTGAGCAGGTCCCAGAATGGTTCTGCCAAGGGGAGTGTACTGGAAAGCAGTTGCATGTAGGTGGTCAAAGATCACTTCCTCCGTTTGACCCTCAACCTGCAAACAAATGATATCACGTAAAAAACCTTACAGCAAAAAAATGAGAACCAAAAATTAAGAGAAAATAGGTGACTGCTAAAAGAATTGCAAAAACATCCAACACATTTTCACACTACTACTATACTTGGATGAAAAGTAGAGTATCATGAACTCGAATTCATAAATTCGTAAAACAATCTTTATTTAGGTTCACCAAATCCTTTTGAAAGGTCTTTCCTTGGTGCTCTCTACCTTTAATTATTGCACTACACTTATGAATTACTATGATCTATTCTTAACACCAATGCTTCTGCATGTGTTTCTCCATTTCCACACATGACCAAACTACTGAGGGTAATACCATCTATTTAAAAAGATACTCTTCCCCAACATTGTCTCTAACCTCCAAAACTCCAACTTCTACACATCCAAATCCAAAAGGGTAAAATACTAGCTTTTCATAGTATCGTACGCAACAATCAACACATATTAAACCTATCAGGTATTTACAGCAAATTCCCACGAAACACACTCACAACAAAGTCTTCATCAAACATGTTATATTGATCAATACAATACTATCACAACACATAATTCACGTTTCATATATAATTCATCTCAAAAATAAATTGAATACCAACACAAGAAAACAATACCTCCTCCATTTCCCTAAGAATAACATCACGCTCGCGGCTGATTCGATTCTCATCAAATTTCGAATTCTGGAGAATATCAGCAAGGATATCAAGTGCAACAGGAACATCATTCTGCGAAACCTTAGCATAATAAGTAGTTTGTTCCCTCGACGTATAAGCATTGAGATGTCCTCCCATATTCTCGATCTCTTCTTCGAGTTCCCTCGCGTTACGTCTCTCTGTTCCCTTGAATATCATATGTTCAAGAAAATGAGCCGTTCCGTTAGTCTCCTCGGTTTCGAATCTCGAACCAGCATCGATCCAAACACCAACGGTCGCCGTTCGTCCACCGAGGCTAGATTCGGTGGCGACACGGAGTCCGTTAGGGAGAGTGGTGACGCGTGTTTCGGGAGCGGAGAGGATTCGTGTGTGGTCGCGAAGTTCGGGTTTAGGTGAACCGTATTTGAGGAAACGTGGATCTGGATTTTCTAATTGTTGGAGTTTTGATTTGACGGATTCAGCTAGGCGATCGTAGATCATTACGTTGGGAGGTGGAGGGGAGGGGAGGGTGGAGGAGGAGGGTTGAGAGTGGGTGACGGCGGCGGAGGTTGAGAGGGAGAGGGATCGGATGGTGGAGAGAGCGGGAGTCCGCCGGTTGGAGCGGCGGACTAGGGTGAGGAGTTTGTTGATCGTCATGATGGATCCGCGCGTGAAGGGGCGGCCCTTGTGCTAGGGTTTTGATTTGGAGAATGAATAAGCCAAGTAGTTGTGGAATGATGAAATGACTGTGTAATAATAATAAGTGTGTATGTGAGAGAGAGAGAGAGTGATCAAATTTGAGGGGCGTGAAACGAAGAGTATTAGAGAGTAAAGATCGCTCGCTGGTTGAGACCAGAGCGACTGATTTTTATTTACTTTTTATTCGATGAAAACTTTCAACTTTTTTAATTGATTAAATTTGTGTTGAATTTTTTAAAAATAAAATACGTTGGAAAAAAATTAATTAAATTTGAGGCAAATATTTTCGATATATTTTATGATCGTCCTTTCTTCCTGAGTGTTCAATTTTCAGAAAAATAATTATCTTAAAAATTTAAAATTCAGCTGATTTATTTATGATTAAATTAGAGTATTCTTATTGATTTGACTCTAATTAAAACATATTAACCATTGGATCTCATCAATTAATTATATGACAGTACTATGTAGTAATAATATAAAAAAAAAAAACAGCTACTTAGATTCATTATCTTAAAATTAGAGTTAATGCAAAAAAAAATATTTTAAATTTTGATTAAAAAAAATATTTTAAATGTAATAAAAATAATTTTTTTTAAATTAAGTATATATCAAAACGGCTTAAATATACTTTGTTATTAAAAGAAATTATATTCATTGATTCAAATTGCATAATACATATTTATTGATTCAAATTGCATAATACGATACAATATGATTTTAGATTTGCTAAAAACATAAAGGATAAATCTTTGAACAAATTCACAACACTCAAGTTAATACCCTAAAACTACAACATAGCATAAACACAGCAATATGCTTACAAATATGATAAAATCCAAATGTCTAAAATACTTGTGATTCTGGAATTATAGTATTGACGACGTGATGTGGATTTGAGTACTTCCACATGAGATTAAAGATCTAACCAAGTGATTTCTTGAGATAAAATGGTAAAATAAAAGGGGAAAGAAACAAACAAATATGTGTTAGATGGAGAAGATGAAGAAGACACCACAATCAAGAATGATTGATAAGTCAATGTGGAATCGCCACAATGGTAAGGAAACCATTGATAAGATTCAAGCAAGTTCTAATTCAAGAACTCAAAGAGGAGACACATCTCACTCACAATTCTTATTAGAGAAATTCTAATTCATTTCAAACTTATACAAAATGAGAATCTTATAAGTTATTTAAAGAAGAATTTACCCTATTCCTAAAATGGGCCAAAAGTCAATTCATTATATCCATATTGGGATTACATCACTTAACTAAAATTATTACAATTCAAATTAAACACATATAAAACTAAAAACTATTTTAAAGTCTTGACTTGAAATATTCTTTATTTTTCCTCATAATTAGCTCAGTTTAGATCTTCATCATTCCCTCCTTCTTAGAAGAAATTCGACCTTGAATTTAGCTCAATCATAACTTACAAGAAGAAAAACACAAGTCAAAGACATGAAGAACAATGTTAACGCTACCACTAGGATCAAATGGAATTTGTGAAAAACCACCAAATGTGCCAAGTAGGTTGTAAGACCCTTAAATTTAAAATTAAATTATGGATTTAATATTAAGTGTATTTTGGGAATATTTGTAAAATATTTAATATATGTATATTTATATATATATATATATAAATATTTATTTTGGAGGTTGGATTAAAATTATTGGATGAAGGATAAATTAATTTAATTACGAGTAATTAAATATCGGGCAGTTAATTAAGATGTTATCGGTTAATTACGACGAGAGTGGTTAAGTACTTGATGGTCAAGCAATATTATAATATTGCTGTGTTGGGTGAGGTGGCACATATATGCCTATATATATATGTAAGTGAGAAGCAAGAAATCAGAAAACATTTTACTTCTTTCCTCACTGCATGCGCCAGTTTCCTTCTTCCTCTTCTCATTCTGTTTTTGTGTTGGTGATAACAAAAGAGCATTCTCAAAAGTCAAATTATTTGGAAATCCAAGCGCCGAACCAGAAAGTGTCAAGAACAAAAGTTGTTCCTCTCATCGTTACGGAGCTAAAGAACTAACTTTGGTAGCGACGACGTGAACGGGAGTTTCGCCGACTTTTGTCACGGTAACGTGAACAAGCGAAGAAAACGTAACTAATGTAAGGGGCACCTTCCCCTTTCTAGATTGCATTTAAGGCTTTAAATGCATGTTGACGTGTGATTATATTTGATTTTTCTGGTTTGGAAATGAAACTGTTGTGCATGTTGTTATGAATGATGAAAATGCATGTTGTTGATGTTTTTTTGATGATCTGTGTTGTTGCTATTTTGGTTGATACATCAATGATGTTTTGGTTGTGTGTGGATACTGGAAAGTGCTTTGCATGTCGTTTTGGGGATGATCAAAATGCATGTGTTGGTATATGGCTGTACTGTCTTATGACTGTTTTAGGAGGGTAAGATGGTTTTTGCTGTTGTTGTTGTGTTGTTAACATTCTGGTGTTGATGGTGGTTTTCAAAAGAAAAGGATTTTAAAATGGGTGGATGTTTTCTGGAAATCTGTTGTTGTTGTGTTGATGAGTAGAATCATTTATATGTGTTGAGAAATGTTCTGAATTTTGTGGTTCAAAAGAATGGTGATTATGTTTTGGTGTTGTGTTGGTTTTTCAAAGAAAAGAGTTTGAAAACGTGTTGAAGTTTTCTGGAAAATCTCACTGTATTCGAAGGTGTATTCGAATACGGCATTGGTGTATTCGAATACATTCCTGCAAAATTCCTGTTTTATTCAAATTTTGAACGTGTATTTGAATACGACACTCTGTATTCGAATACAGATAAGTGATTTTTGCTTTTGACTTAGCATCTGTATTCGGCTACGACCCTGTCGTATTCGAATACAAGATTGCAATTTTTGCCACTGTATTTGCATCTGTATTCGACTACGACCATGTTGTATTCGAATACAAATTTGCTGGTTTTGCCATTGACTTCGCATCTGTATTCGGCTACGAAAACCTCGTATTCGAATACAGAATGCTGGTTTTTTTTACTGTTTTAGCATCTGTATTCGAATACAAGGAAGTTGTATTCGAATACATATTGGTTTTTTTCCAAAAATTCCAGTTTTAAACATTGGTTTATGCACTTAAAGAATTAAGGAAACATTGGGAAGGCTTGTGATGAATTAAATGGAATTTTTGAGATGGTTTGAGGTGGTGATGATGAGGTTCTTGAGATTTTTTTTTTGTTGATGTGGTGATAATGAAGTTGTTGAGATGGTTTGAGGTGGTAATGGAGTCGCTAGATTTCCTTGTTGAGATGGTTTTGAGATTTCGACACCGCCGAAGCGACCCAGATCGTGGGTAGATCTGACTTCGGAGGAGACTGATCATTCCCTGTATGATGAGGAGGAGGACGTCACATCGAGGCGAGCTGCGGAGTCACACGAGACTTGTATGGGATGCATAGGGAACCCTTGCTACTGTAGCTTTAGTGCATGATTAGTTTAGACTTGCTGTATAGGGTCTTGAGCTCGGGGAATGTAATTATTTATTTTGGAATTATTGTATATCTTTTCCGCTAATCTTTTCCGCACTCTGATACTGTTTAGTGGGCCGCAGGCCGGATTTTTTTTTGAGATGTTACAACACCGACTTTTGTGATGCATTACCTTTTTATATTGGAAGTATTAATTCCCAAAATTTAACTACTTAGTTATATTTATGATGTAATTATTTTATGATTCTTGTCATTGTAATTTAAGAGATATTATTTTATGAAACGATTAAATTTTTAAGTTCATTTTAATTATCTTGAATTAATTCGAAAATTCTTTCATTTATTTATTTTGGTTGAAAAAAAAATACACTCGCGCTGTTTAAAAACTCGAGGTGTTACATAGGTGAAGCACAACTCCATTTTTTGCATTCAACAATCCAACATATTCATTTTCAATATAAGGAGTTTTCAGTATAAAGATAAAATTATACCTCTTGAAACTGACATTAAGTACCAATATTACCTTCCTCAAATTGGAAATGGTGACAGACAAAAAGTTACTTTGTATTTTCAAATACTTCAAAGCAAGTTGAGTCTCATGAACATTCACTTCATCATAAACAAATGAAAGTTCTTTTTGAAACAAGACAAGTTCGTCAAACAAATTAGGAGTATTATATGGAAGTTTAAGAGATTTGCCAAGAACAGAAAGAGTAAGGAGAGGTGTAGTAGTGCAACTATCAATTAATTCCACTTGCAAACATTTACCCTTCATAGAAAATCTCATAATACTAACTTTATTCTTAACACTAGAGTAAGTATTCAAGTTAGCAAACAAATGTTTCTTAAGAATCCCAACACATTCTTCAAAAATTTTGTTATGAACCAAAATTTCTTTAGAAAGAACAACAACACATTTATCAAAAAATCATTTAAGTCTTTGCTCATAATTCTGAAATCAAGTTTAGAAGAATAATATGGATTAAACACTTGATGCATCATGGATTCAACTTTCAATTGAGGCATATGGAAATGACACAAGTTAGGCATTTCAACATGAATATTTGTAAACCTATCAAGCATAGGAGGAAGAAACTTATCAAACAATTTAAGAGAAACATGAATTAAAGTAATAGAAGAATTAAAGTTGCTAGGATTCAAACCAAGATTTTCCTTGCAAGCATCCTTTTCAGAAACCTTTGGAGACCTATCTTCAAGCTTTAGAATATAAGAATCAACAAAGTTAAACAAATAGTTAGACTCAATTTCTTACTCTTTGTCTCTCGAATTTTGTCCCACTTCATTTTTCTTTTCTTTAATTTTCATTTTCTCTCTCAAAGCTAACTTATTTTTTTCTCTCTTTCTCTCTCAAAATTAGTTTATCTACTTTTCTTGCCTCTTTTGTATATCCATTTTTATAAAGATATTTCACATACTCCGGATCCAATACAAAATTTCTAATATATTCTTCATATGATATACTTTCCTTTTTTCTAGATCCTCCTTTTTATATTATTTGTGTCTTTTCTCTTTTGCATACCTCATATCATCCCTCTCAAAATATTTTTGGCTAATTGCTTTTTCCCTATTTCTCTTTTCATATCTCCTTTCATCCTCACCATAATCTCTATATCTTCTTTCTTTTTCTCTATCTCTTCTTTCATACCTCATTTTCTCCTCTTCATAATCTTCACATCTTCTTTCTTTTTATTTAAATCTCCTATCATACCTCTTTTCCTATCTCATCATAACTTCTATATCTTATTTCTTTCTCAATTTCAAATCTATCTTTATTTTAAGAAGATCTTCCATGATGAAATCTCCTATCTCTTTGATTCACAAACTCTCCTCTCAAGGAATTCATTTAAGTATTCAACATTTTTGTAAAGTGACCATGAGATAAGTGATTCTAGGAGAAAGGGGGTTTGGTTCACTTCCACTCATGATGTCAAAAACAACAAATCAACAAGTATCACAATAATCAAGCAAATAACAAGAACAATTTTAGGGTATTTTGTGTTAAAACTACTTGGACTTTTAGGCAATTGTAAATTATTTTATGAATTAAGTACCAAAAATATATTTTGAGATATTTGTAATATGTTTAATATATGTATATATTTATATATATTTTTTGAGACCTGAATAAAATTATTTGTCGAAGAATAATTTAATTATATTATGAGGAATTTAATACCGGGCAATTTATCGAAAAATTTATCTGTCAATGGGGTTGCAACGAGAGTAGATATTTTATCAAAATAGTTTGAGATGTGAGTGAAGTAATGTGTGTAAGAGTATTTAGATATTTGTGGTTTGGTTTTAATTATAATATATATATATATAGTTAGTGGTAAGTATTATATATATATATATGTGTGTGTGTGTGTGTGTGCGTGTGTGTGTGTGAGGCGAAGGCGAAAGAAAGGGAAAAAAACAGAAAGGAAAAGATTTTTCCCTGCCTCGCGAACTTCTTCTTTCTTCCCCTGTTTCCGAAAAACATTAAGTGTTGGTAAAGAAAAAAAACACACAAAACCTCCATTTTCTCCTAGATCGAAACTCCCATTCGAGAAGTGTCAGGAGGGAAAGTTACTCCTCTCCACACTACGGTGCTTGGGAGCTAACTTTTGAGGCGTCGACGTGAGCGAGAGTTTCGCCGTATTTGATTGCGGTAGTGGAAAATGGTTGAGAAAGCGATAACGAAGGTAAGGGCTCCTTCCAAATTTTTAGTTTGCATATAGGAACTCTATATGTGTGATTGATGGATGATTAATGTGTGATAATAAATTTTGACGTAAATATATATACATTTTGAGTGAAATTTTGGAGTTCTTAACCAATCAATTGTTGTTGTGTTGTTGTTATGGTTGTTATTGTTGTGTTGTTGTCGTTATCGATGTTTGTTAGTAATGGTTAGAATTAAAAAATTGATTTTTGTTGTGTTTGAGTTATGTAATGAGTTATTCTCAAATAAATGAGTTTGAGCTGAAGTTGAAATTTTACAAGAAAAATTAGAGTTCTCAAAGTTGTGAAAAAGTTTAAAATTTTGACTAAGTTAAAGAGTTTGAACAAAGAGTTAAAGTGTGAAATTAATATGTTTAGAGTTTGTATTTGTATTTGCAATATCAAAATAATCGGCGTACATACCTTTTTCTGAATTTTGCATTTGTTTAGAGTTTAAAAACTAAGTGTAGCATTCTAATTATAATTAGTTAATTACGTTGATTGTTTTGGTTATCCATAGGTTATTGACTGAAGTGAAATTGAGATGAAAAATCTAAAATTTTCTCTGTTGTGATTTGAACCTTAGCCGACGAATAAATTAGGTTTCTAATTATTTAAATATTTAAAGGATTAACCATGTGTTCCATAGACTTTAGCATATGAAATAAAAATATGCTTTAACAGTTAACACAACTACTTTGAAGACCTAGAGAATAATGACTATTATGGTAAGATTCTAAATTTGATGTTAAGTCATTGCAAAACCTTTTATTCTATCAATAGACTAAAGAGTCCACTACATCATTGTTTACTAAGATTACAGGGAAAGCTTTCAACTTTCTTTTTCATAAAGTGGTTCCACATGGTTCAGTGACGGTGTAAGACATCTAAAATTGACCATGGTTCAAAAACTTCAAGAAGCTTTAATACATAGTACGATATGACATTAATATATGGGGAATTTTTAGAAATAAAGATACGACAAGGCCAAGATATGTTGATTTCAATGTTTGTAAGAAAAATTCAGTATGCTAATTGCTAAGTACATAAACCTATCAGTAGTCAAATATATGTTGATCACACAATTTATAAAATGTACTTGTGATCATAACAAGTAGGCATAGTTCCTTACCCCCACTTATATCATATTATATTCTTTCTGCTACGAATGTGTCACAAAAAAAATATATCCAGTTTTGGATGACAATTGTTTCTTTAGTTGTTAAGAAGTATCAAAGAAGTATTGGGGGCAATATCAGACACGTATCAGGGCATTTATACGCGTCAGACACCAAACTTTCCTAATTTTGAAGTATCCAGGCTTAATAGCTAAATTTACTTAATGATTGCAGTGAAAAGAGTCAGAGTACGCTCATGCATTTCATAGCTTGTGGTGACTGCGATGGGCCACAGTGTTGGTGGTGACCGCGATGGGCCACGAATTTAAGTGGTGACCGTGATGGGTCGCGAAGTTAAGTGGTGACTGTGATGGGTTACGGGGTGGTTCCATGTGATAGTTGATCCATCTTATCTGTACGAGGATTTAACTGATGTGTAAGGCCTATGATAGGCTACACTCTAAGTAAATCGTGCTAGTCTGTGAGTGACTGCACCACAGTAATTAGTACTAAGGCATGTGATAGGCGATACAATTATGATTTGAGCCCTTCGAGGAGGGTTTTGTTTTGGGAATTTTGGAATCATGTGCACTGACATATAAGCATTGCATTAGGGTGCTTGGCATGCGAGTCATGTTTGTTATGATCGGATATGTGAAAATGATATGTGCAAGTACCTTAAATTCTCAGTTTCCTAATAGATGTCTTGATTGTTGATTTTACTTTGAGCTTGCAACTTGATCTGTTTTAGTCTTTTATCTTCATCAAAAACATAGATCTTATACATTTTCAATATGTGTGTATAGTTGTTCTGTCACTGTTTCTTATCTTGCTGGAACTGCTAAGTTTATTGTTTGTCTTTTGACATAATTGTTAATTGTTAATCGTTAATTTCGGTGGGTGACCCTTTACATTATTGTGGAAAATTGGGCTTTGCCCTTAGATGATACCCGAGTTCGTTCCACCGACGGTTACCCTGACGACTGAGACGTCGTTAGACTTCCCTGATCGACATTTGCCGACTGCTTGGGTATACGACTCCATCTCAAGCAGGGCTACATATACGGGGAGGGTGGTGAGAACAAGTAGGAAAGTTGGGGCAGTGTCGCATGTGGAATTCACTCATGAGAGGATCGACTTTCTTGTACCTCCAGGATTAGTACTCGAGGCGAATGAGGTATATGCAGATGCAGAGTGTCCTCAAAGTAATTGCATCTACCTCCAGGATTAGTACTCGAGGCGAATGAGGTATAAGCAATCAATATTTTTCTTGAATTGAATTCAGTCGGTCAATACAAATCATTACTCTTGATAAAAGGATTCTTGTTTGAGTGGTTCACACTGCCTTTATTCTATATAATAAGGAATAAAAGGGTGCCCCAGTTATAGTCTGATACTCAGGGAGGGTATTCCACAATTACGAGGTGATATTTGGTATGAGTCCATCTAGCTTTTTTTTATACATTTGATAGTAAGCACGGTAGTCGTGACTTTCATTCTTGTGAGTGATTGTGGCTTACTTTGAACATTGAAGATAAAGTAGCTAGAACATGAGCTAGTTGATTATATTGTTGAGGGACTTGATCATCTTCTTATCCCGATTTTTCCATTCTTGATTTAGCTACTTGAGGATTATATTCAAGTCTCATCTACTTCCAACATTTACTTTCGATTCATAGGCAGATAGAATACCCATGGCACAAACTTCAAATCCCTCCGCACAATTATACAATGATAAATTTAAAAATGACATTTCTAGGGGATTAATGTAGTGTTAATTGCATGCCCCAATATATTGAAGTTCATCCAAATGAAATGAAGTTTATTTTTATCGTTATCCTCTTTTGTGGAACTTATAGCATTACTTAAAATTATGTAATGAGATACTAGGAAACTTATTTATGAAAGAACTAATTTTCCAAATATGAATTGTTTATGGTTAGAAGAAGGGAAAGACAAATAATGTTTGGTAAGAAATTGTGAAATGTATGACGGGTGAGAAGGAAAAGGAAACAATACAAAATGCATTTATTGATGTTTAAAATATTATGGAACAAAGTGTTAGAACCAAGTTGGTTCTAAGTACTTAGGATTTTGATGTTTACAAAAGCACTCCATGTAATCTTATTTTGTACTTAGAATTAATATATTAAATGCCACCAGAAGATAAAGTCACCAGAGGCAGAAGATGAGTTACCAGAGGATAAAATCACACCAGAGGATATACCTCCAAAAGATACTAGAGGATGCATTCAGAAGGCACCAGAGGATACACCTCCAGAGGATGTCAAAACATCATTAGAGGATATCTTTCCTGGCCCAGATCAGAAGGAAGCAGAGTCCAGAAGGAGACCAGGTCCAGACCAGAAGGAAGCCTGCCAGAGGGAGACTTGGTCCAGAATAGAAGGAATCATAAGTCAGACTTGGTCCAGACTTTATTCTGACCAGAAGATAGCTTGGCAGTGATTATAAAATTCAGTCCAAACCAGAAGAAATGATAGTCCAGATTTAATTCAGATTCAATCCAGACCAGAAGATAGCTGTCCAAATCAGAGGATAAGTGTCCAGATCAAAAGGTAAAATTCATGTCCAGATTAAATGATAAATTTCAGAGGATAAATGTAAAATGGTCCAGACTTAAGTATCATGGCTAACTTGAATACTTTTTCTGTTTTTGCAGTTTTATAACAAAACATGACGTATGAATCAAATAGAGTTAGCAGCGGATATAAAGTAAAAATAAAAACACAGAATTTTATATTGGTTCACTGTTAACGAGGCTACGTCCAGTCCCTTCACTTTGAAGGATTTCACTAATTCAAAAACCTTGAATTACAACAATACCATTGACCCTCCAAGTCAGTCTTCTTAAACAATCTAACAATCCTAGACTTTTGAGGAATACAACACCTTGACTTCTCAAGTCAAGTCTTCTCCTACCAATATGACAACCCCAGATTATAGAAGGAATTACAACGTCTGGAATCTAATTGCTAAGTAATCTACTACCCCTTTTGACTCCCTCAGATTGCAGACTTTACTTCAACAACTTAGATCTAACACAAGGAAAAGAAAAACACGAGTGCTTGCTTCTGGAAAGCTGAAACTCACAATTAACCTCACTGAAAACTCGAGTGTTTGCTTCTGGAAGTGTTTGACTCTTTTGGGATTTTTCGATACTAAGTATTCTGCCTTGAGCCTCCTTTTGTAGATGCAGATTAGGGTTTCTTCCAAGCTTAATTTCGAGTTGTATCTTGCTGGATTCTCTTGCAAAAATATCTTGACCAATCGGGTTTCATTTAAATAAAAAACATATCTTTTTAGCTTCAGATTTGCTTTCAAAAATAACTTGGGCCAATCCTGTCTTTAATTAATTCTGGAACAAATCTTTCTTCCCGCCAATAGCTTCATGATTAAATCTGGACCATTTGATTAACTGATTTCGACCACGCTGGACTAGCAAACTGATCTGTTGTGATCCTCTGATCTCAGCCAACACTGGACCACACGTTCTGATCTTCTGATCTCGGCCAACACTGGGCCATATGGTCTGATCTTCTGATTTCGGCCAACACTGGACCATGATGCTTAAATCTGGACCCTTGATCTAAATATCTGCCATCTGATCTGGACCAATTCAGGACTGGGCCTGGATTGAACTGAAATTAACTCTGGACAAAGAATATTTAATTCTGGATCATTTCTTCTGGTCTAGACTTAGTTTCATACTCTGAACCAAGCTATCTTCTGGTCTGGGCCAAATATGGACCAAGTCACATTTTTTGGACCAGTTAACTGAAGCTCTGGTTAAGTCTGGATCAAGTATGGACTGTTTATCGTTTCACTTCCATGCTATCTTCTGGTCAGAATAACTTTTGGACCAAGTATGACTTATGAATCCTTCTGGTCTGGATCAACTCTCCCTCTGGCAGGCTTCCTACTGATCTGGTCCAGGTCTCCTTCTGGACTCTGCTTCCTTCTGATCTAGGCCAGGAAAGATATCCTCTGATGGTATTTTGACATCCTGGAGTATCCTCTAGTGCTTTTAGGATGCATCCTCTGGTACCTTCTGGATGCATTATCTGGTGACTTCTGGAGGTGTATCGTCTGGTCTAATTTTATCTTCTGAATACTCATCTTCTGCCTCTGGTGACTTCAGCTTCTGCCTTTGATAACTTCATCTTCTGGTGGCATTTAATTTAATAATTCAAGGTACAAAATAAGATTACATGAAGTGCTTTTGTAAACATCAAAATCCTAAGTACTTAGAACCAACTTGGTTCCAACAAGAGTATCTGGCAAGATACAACTCGAACTTAAGCATGGAAGAAACCCTAATTATTCATCTATAAAAGGAGGCTCAAGGCAGAAGACTCAACATTGAAAATACTTGAGAGTCACACACTTCCAAAAGCAAAATACTTGAGTTTTCAATGAGGTCAATTGTGAGTATCCACTTTCCAGAAGCAAGCACTCTATGTTTTTCCTTCCCTTGGGTTAGATCTAAGTTGTTGAAGTAGAGTCTACAAATCTGAAGGAGTTAGAAGGAGTAGCACATTACTTAGCAATTAGATTCAAGGTTCTTTTCTTCAAAAGTCTAGGATTGTTAGACTGTTTGAGAAGACTGACTTGGAAGGTCAGTGGTATTGTTGTAATTCAAGGTTTTGAATTAGTGAAATCCTTCAAAGTGAAGGGACTGGACGTAGCCTAGTTAATGGTGAACCAGTATAAAATTCTGAGTTTTATATTTACTTTATATCCACTACTAACTCTGTTTTATTCATACATTAGGTTTTGTTATAAAACTGCAAAAACAGAAAAAGTATTCAAGTTAGTCAAACACAATTCAACCCCCCTTCTCGTGTTTGCACCTTCAATTGGCATCAGAGCTCGGTCTCAAGGCTGAGCACTTAACTAGTGTTTGAGGAAAGGTCCAAGGGGTTAACAATATGGCAGAATCCAAAGATGATTTTGGAGGCAACATCAACAGACCACCACTGTTTGATGGAGACAGGTTTGAGTATTGGAAGAACAAAATGAGAAGTTTCTTCATATCTCAAGATCCTTAATTATGGAAGCTGGTAGTCAAAGGATACACTGCACCTACTGTTCTAGGTGATCCAACTAAAGAACTGGACATGGAAGATATGAAACCAGACCAGAGAAAATTATACAAACTGCATCACAAGTCCAGAACCATCATGATCAATGCCATCACATTCAAGGAATTTGACAGATGCACAGATAAAGAAACAACAAATAGCATATTTGACAGTTTGGTTCTAACCTATGAAGGAAGCCAACATATTCAAGAAGCAAGGGCTAACATACTGGTCAAATAGTATGAGATGTTCAAGATGGAAGATGAGGAAGAAATTGATGGAATGTTCTGTAGATTCCAGACTCTGATATCTGGACTGAAGGTCTTGAAGAAAAGCTACAAAACAGCAGATCATGTCAAGAAGATTCTAAGAAGCTTACCAACCAAGTGGAGATCAATGGTTACTGCAGTTTAGCAAGCCAGAGATCTGAATAACTTAAGACTTGAAGATCTGATCAGCTCACTCAAGTCTCATGAAATAGAACTGGAAGTAGATGAACCAAAGAAGAAGAAGAATCTGGCCCTGAAGTCAAAACAGAAGAAAGCTGCAAAGGCAGCACCAGAATTAGAGGATAGTGATAGTGATTGTGATGATATGGCTTACTTAACCAAACAGATGGTTAATATCTAGGAAAACAGGAAGAAGATAGGCTCCAAGAAGAAACATAACAACAAAGGAAAGGAAGAATCTGACAAGAAGAGCATCATCTGTTATGGATGCAATGAACCTGGACATATCAAGTCAGAATGTCCAAATCTGGAAAAAGGTAAACAACACAAGAAGAGTTCCAGATTCAACAAGAAGGGTCTGATGGAAGCTTGGGATGCATCAGAATTAGAAGAAGAATTGTCTGATGAAGAAGAGGCAGAAACATCAATGATGGAACACATCAGGTCTGCCTCTGGACTTCATAAAGGCACAATTTCAGGAAGGAAAGCAGACAGAAGGAAGAATGATCAAAATAGTCATTAAGGCAAGTCTGGAAGCACATTAGAGGAAGCAATTCTGGCTCTGATGGCTCATACCAACTCAAGTTCTGGATATAGCTCAGGCTCTAGAACAGATTCAGAAGATGAAGACAATAAGGTATTTTCTGATCTCACTAAATCTGAATTAATTGATACTTTAAAAGATTTTTTAAATGCAAACAATAAGATGTCTTTAAAACTGAAAACTCTTAGGGAAGATAAGAAAAATCTGACCAAAGAAGTTCAAGTTTTAAAGAATCAAAATTCTGAGTATGCAACTGAAAACAAGGATTTTAAAACTGAAGTTGCAAGACTCAAATCTGAAAACCAAACTCTCAAAAGTAATATTTGTTCCACTTCCAAAACTGTTTGTGAATCTGATATGCATGAGCAATTTTTTCAAAACTTTATTTCTAATGGAATGGAAAGAAGTAAATATGCATCTATGATTTATGGAAACATTATCATTGGAAAGAGAGGTCTTGGTTTTACAGAAACTATTGTTGAAACTAAAATTGTTCATTCTGATGTTTTATGCATTGTTTGGGCTAAGAAAGGTCACTCTGAATTATCTTGTTCAATGGTAAAATCTGAACAAGATCAGAGAGCTGTTAGAACTAACAAACCTGTACCCAATCAGTTCTAGGTACCAAAAGATCAAATTGTCTATGTTGCAGATATTCTAAGCAACCAGAAGGAGACACCAACAACGGTGCTTGGACAATGGATGTTGGCAATGCACAAGCAGAAGAAGGTTTATGTTCCTGCTACAACTAGACAGAGGCAATGTGTGTCTGATGGAAGAAGGCCTGGTCAACTCAACCAGAACCAGAATCAGAATTAGAACCAGAATCAAAACTGGAACCAGAACTAGAATAGGAACTGGAACCAGAACCAGAACTGGAACCAGTATTAGAAGCACAAGAACTGGGACTAGAACCAACACTGGAACTAGAATTAGAATCAAAATTGGAACTAGAATTAGAAGATGAACTGGAACTAGAACCAGAACTTGTATTAGAAGCACAGAAACTGGAACCAGAACCAACACTGGAACCAGAATCAGAACCAGTACTGGAACTAGAACCAGAACCAGAACAGGAATTATCAGAATCATCAGAATCACCGGATTCATCAGAACCACCATAATCACCAAATTCATTCAAATCACCAGAATCATCAAGGTTATCAGAATCACCAGATTCACCAAAGTTACTAGAACCAAAACATATTCCAGAATCATCAGAGGAACATGATCTATCAACCAAAGCAGAATCAAGGAAACTACTCAAACAGGCCAGAAACAGAACTGGCTCTGATGGCTCGAACTGACTCTTACTCTGATTCTGACAGTGAAGCTACAAAGTTTGATAAGCAGAAAGAGAAGAATCAGAATCAGGAGAACACTCCAATCAGATTGATCAAAACTGCAAACTTGGATGGGAATTCAAACTTCTTCATCCAAACCCACTAATCAAAGAACATTCAAAAGTCAGAATCTGAAAACCAGAAAAGAAGAAACAAAAGGGTTTTCAGAAGGAAAATGAAACTGTGGCATACAGGTGATATGTTTTGTGTTAATGTTATGTTTACTGTGATAACCAGAAGCTTGATCTTAAAAATCAAAGCTAGATAAGTACTTGCAGGAACTAGGTGATCCAAATAATCTGAACAAGTTCAACTGAAACAGTAAAACCAGTTCAGTGGTATCAAAAACAAGCAGAAACCACCAGAAGCAGAATTAATGGTTTGGTTGTATTTAGTTCAATTATTATTTATTAAAATTTGTATTATGACAAACAGCTTGACCTGAAAAGTCCAAACAAGATGAAACTGATGCAGGTTGACCAAAACAAAAGGGAGCAGAAGCAGAAGCAGAAGAAATAGAAGTACCTGGAAAGGTAGAGGATACAAGCAAGTCAGCAACACATGACAAATCTGATCAAGTCAGAAACAACCTAGATAAGTCAGAAGAGAAATCTGGATATTTACCAGAATCAGAAGCTGTTACATATCTACCAGAATCAAAAGCTGTTACAGATTTACCAGAATCAGAAGCTGTTACAGATTTACCAGAACCAGAAGTTGATTTATTACAATTAGAAGCTGTTAGTGATCTTCCAGAACCAGAAGTTGATGCAGACCAACCAATGTTGATGAAACTCTGGCAGAGGAAGGTTGGATACTTGCAATGCAAGAAGAGCTGAATGAATTTCAAAGGAATGATGTTTGGGATTTGGTATCCAGACCAAACACAAACATTATTGGAACCAAATGGGTGTTTAGGAATAAACTCAATGAAAAAGGTGAAGTGGTAAGGAACAAAGCCAGACTTGTAGCTGAATGATATAGTCAACAGGAATGTATTGATTACACTGAGACTTTTTGCTCCAGTGGCCAGGTTAGAAGCAATTAGAATTCTTTTATCATTTTCTTCTAATCATGATATAATTCTGTATCAAATGGATGTTAAAAGTGCATTCTTAAATGGCTATATAAGTGAGGAAGTCTATGTCAAATAGCCCCCTGGATTTGAAAATTCTGATTTTTCCAAACCATGTTTTTAAACTTAAAAAATCTTTATATGGTTTAAAACAAGCACCAAGGGCATGGTATGACAGACTTAGTAACTTTCTGCTTAAAAATGAATTTGATAGAGGCCAGATTGATAATACTCTATTTAGGAAATCCATTAAAAATGATATTTTGATTATTCAAGTTTATGTTGATGATATCATCTTTGGATCCACTAATGGCACTTTGTGCAACGAGTTTTCTGACCTAATTCAGAAAGATTTCCAAATGAGCATGATGGGAGAACTTGAGTTCTTCCTGGGAATTCAGATTCACCAAGGTAAATCAGGTATACTCATCCACCAATCTAAATATACTAAAGAACTTCTCAAAAAGTTCAAGATGAGTGACTGTAAGCTTATGGCCACCCCCATGCACCCAACCAGCTCACTTGAGAAAGATGAAACCAGCCAAAAGGTATACCAGAAAACATACAGAGGTATGATTGGATCCCTTCTTTACCTAACTGCTTCTAGACCTGACATTTTGTTTAGTGTTTGTGTATGTGCCTGTTTTCAAGCTGACCCTAGGGAATCCCATTTAACTGATGTCAAAAGAATCCTGAGATACCTTAAAGGAACCACCAACCTTACCTTGTTATACAAGAAAACCCTCACCTACAAACTAAGAGGTTTTTGAGATTCTGACTATGCTGGAGACAAGTTGGAAAGGAAAAGTACAAGTGGCAACTGCACATTCTTAGGTGATTATTTGATCTCTTGGTCAAGCAAAAGACAAAGAACCATTGCCATGTCAACAGTTGAAGCTGAGTATATATCAACAACAGGATGCAGCTCAAAGTTAATCTGGATGAAACATCAACTTGAAGATTACAACATCTTTGAAACCAATATCCCTTTGTTCTGTGACAACACTTCAGCCATAAACCTAACCAAGAACCCTATCTCACACTCTATAGCTAAACACATTGAAATAAAACACCATTTCATTAGGGACCATGTTCAAAAAGGGACTTTAAGCATCCAGTTTGTGGACACTGATCATCAATGGGCTGATATCTTCACCAAAGCATTACCTGAAGATAGGTTTGAATTCATCAACAAACATCTCAACATTATCTCCATATCTGACTAGCTCAAGTAGTCATCTTAGGAGTTTTTAGTTTTCTTGTAATTTTACTTTATGTCTTTTATTTTCTTGTTTTTACTTTCTATACTTTGTAAAGAGAAAAACAAAAATACAAAAATAGTAGGACCTATTTTTGGCTGATGACAAAAAGGGGGAGAGAGAGAGAAAAAAGGAGAAATAAGTAGAAAAGGAGAGATAAAAATAAAGGAGGAGTGAAAAAAAAGAAAGAGATGAAAAGAGAATAAGTTGAAAAGGATAGGAAACAGGGAGAGAGAAAAATAAATAGAGAAAAAGAAAGAGTGAAAAGAGAAAGAGTTGAAAAGGAGAGGCAATGTGAAGAGAGAAAAGAAAGAGAGAATAAAGAGGAGTTGAAAAGGAAAGGAGAAGAGAAGAAAAGAAAGAGTGATTTAAGAAGGAGTTGAAAAGGAGAAGAAAAAGTCATTATTAGACTTAGGGGGAGAGATTGGTCTGAGGGGGAGTATTTCAAGTTCTTCGAATTTTTTCAAGTTTTTCAAAGTCTTTTTAAATAAGTTATAAGCTAACAAAATAAGTTAAGGTTTTGTAATCATCAAAAAGGGGGAGATTGTTGGAACCAAGTTGGTTCTAAGTACTTAGGATTTTGATGTTTTACAAAAGCACTCCATGTAATCTTATTCTGTACTTAGAATTAATATATTAAATGCCACTTGATGATAAAGTCACCAAAGGCAGAAGATGAGTTACCAGAGGATAAAATCAGACCAGAGGATACACCTCCAGAAGATTCCAGAGGATGCATTCAGAAAGCACCAGAGGATACACCTCTAGAGGATATTAAAGGATGTCAAAACATCATAAGAGGATATCTTTCCTGGCTCAGATCAGAAGGAAGTAGAGTCCAGAAGAAGACCTGGTCCAGACCAGAAGGAAGCCTTCCAGAGGGAGACTTGGTCCAGAACAGAAGGAATCACAAGTCAGACTTGGTCCAAACATTATTCTGACCAGAAGATAGCTTGGTAGTGATTATAAAATTCAGTCCAAACCAAAAGAAATATAGTCCATATTTAATTCAGATTCAATCTAGACCAGAAGATAGCTGTCTTGACCAGAGGATAAGTGTCCAGATCAAAAGGTAAAATTCATGTCCAGATTAAATGATAAATTTCAGAGGATAAATGTAAAATGGTCTAGACTTAAGTATTATGGCCCAGTGTTGGCCGAGATCAGAAGATCATAAAATAGTCCAGATTAATTCATGTGATTCAGTGTTGGCCAAGATAAGAGGATCATAGAAGTGGCGCAGGTCAGATTACTCAAGTCCAGAGTTGGTCGAGATCAGAAGATCATACGGTCCAGATTTAATCATGATGATAATCAGTGGAGACTTGACTAAATTCGAATAAGACTTGATTAAAGTTGATCAAAGTATTAAGAGGATTTGATACAAAAATAAATTGAAGTCTGGTGGGAATTCAGAAGCTATTGGCGGGAAGAAAGATTTGATCTAGAATTAATCAAAAACAGGATTGGCCAAAGTTATTTTTGAATGCAAATCTGGAGCTAAAAAGATATGTTTTTTTATTTAAGTGAAACCCGATTGGGCAAGGTATTTTTGCAAGAGTATCTGGCAAGATACAACTCGAACTTGAGCATGGAAGAAACCCTAATTATTCATCTATAAAAGGAGGCTCAAGGCAGAAGACTCAGCATCGAAAATACTTGAGAGTCATACAATTCCCAAAGCAAAATACTTGAGTTTTCAGTGAGGTCAATTGTGAGTATCTGCTTTCTAGAAGCAAGCACTCTAAGTTTTTCCTTCCCTTGTGTTAGATCTAAGTTGTTGAAGTAGAGTCTACAATCTGAAGGAGTTAAAAGGAGTAGCAGATTACTTAGCAATTAGATTCAAGGTTCTTTTCTTCAAAAGTCTAGGATTGTAAGACTATTTGAGAAGACTGACTTGGAAGGTCAGTGGTATTGTTGTAGTTCAAGGTTTTGAATTAGTAAAATCCTTCAAAGTGAAGGGACTGGACGTAGCCTAGTTAACGGCGAACCAATATAAAATTCTAAGTTTTATATTTACTTTATATCCGCTGCTAACTCTGTTTTATTCATACATCAGGTTTTGTTATAAAACTGCAAAAACAGAAAAAGTATTCAAGTTAGTCAAACACAATTCAACCCCCCTTCTCATGTTTGCACCTTCACAAAGTATGTTCACCCTATGATAAAGTGGGATCACATTTAGAGAAATTGCTTTAAAATCATAGACAATTCAATAATATCCCATTCAGCTTGATCAATCATAAGAGATGGCATCCACGAAAGAACCTCCAAGATTATGGGAGTATATTATTCTTCATGTTCAGTGAAGGTGCAAAAACAAGAAGGGGGTTGAATTATGTTTGCAAAACTTGAATTCTTTTGCTGTTATGTTGAATTGATACAAATTATTTGATGAATAAATAATCAGTTTAGCAGCGGATAATCACAACATAAGAATTTATCCTGGTTCACCGTTAACTAGGCTACGTCCAGTCCTTTCCTTCAAAAGGCCTTTTTCACTAATTCAAACTCCTTTGAATTACAACACCACTAATCCTTCAAGCCAGTCTTCCCAAACAGCCTGATAACCCTAGACTTTTGAGGAACAACAACACCTTGACTATACCAGCCAAGTCTTCTTAAACAGTTTGACAACCCCAGACTTTTGAGGAACAACAACACCTTGAGTATACCAGCCAAGTCTTCTCAAACAGGTTGACAACCCCAGACTTTTGAGGAACTTCACAACCTTAAACCTACAAGCTAAGTCTTTTTCTAACAACCTAACAAGCCGATATTTTAGAAGAAACTTCAACACTATAGGATTTTATATAAGGGATCGACATTAGAACTGAGTAACTTCTTCTGGAAAGTTGATACTCACGATAATCTTAAAGTGAACTAGAGTGTTTGCTTCTGAATAATTTATGATGACGATCAGCTTCACACTCTAAGAAAAGAACACTTAGAAAATATTTATCTTTTAAGCCAATGTTTCTCTCCTTTGAACTCTATGAATACTTATGAATTTTTGCTCGAGTTCTTCTATTTTTCGATACTTTATTCTTCAGCATTAAGCCTCTATTTATAGTTGAAATTAGGGCTTTACTTTGATATGATGCTTTACTTCTGGAGTGTATTTCGATTAATTCTATTTTGAGAATATTCTGGAGTATTTTGCTCAGATTTTGTTTCTGGAGTCTTTTGCTCCGATTCTGTTTTGAGCATTTTACTGAGATTCTGTTTTGAGCATACTTTCAGCTTCTAATGATGTAGCTTCTGATTTTTGCCTCTAATGAGATCCTCTGAAATTATCCTCTGATTATATCCTCTGGTGATATCCTCTGCTGATATCCTATGATGATATCCTTTGATGATATCCTCTGGTGATATCCTTTGATGATATCCTCTGATGTTTGCCGTTGATGACATCCATTGGTATTTTCTGGAGGTATCTTCTGGTACCCTTCGGTGACATCCTCTGGTATCCTTTGGATGTACCTCATCTTCTGATTTCTGCTTCTGGCGACGTCATCTTCTGGTTTATGGTTCTGATGACATCCTTTAATTTATGCTTCTGGTGACGTAATCTTCTGGTTTATGCCTCTGATGACATCTTCTGATTTTTCATTCTTCTTCTAAGTCAAAATATGATTTTCATAAAATACATTTGTTAACATCAAAACTTTAATCGCCAGAACCAACTTGGTTCCAACATTGAGTTCCTTTCTTTTAACATTCAACCACCCTGCTTCAACCAAGTCACACACCTTAAACGAGAACTCATTGGACTTCACATCACAAAATCAGTTTCTCCTTCTATGTTATTCACCTCTATAGGCTGATCTACTAGACGATTAGGGTTGATTTTCCTGCTTCTTAAACCCATCTCAATTCTTTCTCCTATAATGACAAGATTGAAAAAGATTGATGAAACATTCCCTATCATTTTGTCGTAAAATGGTAAATGAAAAGTGTTTATGAACATAACGACCATTTCCTTTTCACAGAAAGGAGGTTTTACTTAGGAAGCTAACTTTCTTCATCGTTAGGCATACTCTTTAAAAGCTTCATTGTCTTGCTTTGTCATATTTTTCAGTTCCATCCTATCAGGAGCTATGTCGTGATTGTATTTATAGTTTTGTAAGAAATCATCTGTCAAATTGTTCCAAGAATGAATATGGGTTCGCTCAAGGTGCATGTACCAACATAGAGAAGCCTCTGTTAAACTGTCTTGGAAGAAATGAATTAACAATTTCTTGTCATAAGCCCAAGAAGCCATTTTTCTATAATACATTATGAGGTGGTTTTTTGGACATGGCGCTCCCTTGTATTTATCAAACTCCGATAACTTGAATTTTGGCGGAATTACTACATCGGAAACAAGGCACAAGTCGGAAGCGTCGAAACTGTAATTGTTTTCCCCTTCAACAGCTCTCAAAAGTTCTTTAGATTGATAATTCCCTAACGACATAGGAGAAATAAGTTGTTGAGAGTTGTGATGTAAGTTCGAAATCACCGACACAAATTTTGAACGATTTTCATGTGGCAAAGAAGTAAGGGGTGGATGTTGAACTTGAGGAATATCACTAGTGCCATAATCCAAATTTTGGGGGTAAGTCACATTATGCCGATTTGGACCCACAACTGGTGGATTAGTGCCTTGAGGCGGGGTATAACCTAGAGGTAAACCGTAAGGTGGGAAATATGCACTTTCTTCTTGAGGATTTGTGTAAGTCTCAGGAATGCCATGTGTGTCCCATCCTCTGCTGAAAGATTTCCCTCATTTCTAATCCTGAGTTTTTGTAGGACCTCTAAGATCTTGGTTGTTTGACCTTTGAGTTAATTCACATATTCTCTTATTTCTGTCTGCCCCAATTCAACCATGAATCTAGATTAAGAACTTGTCAAGTAAGGGTGTTATAATATTTTTTTCTTGAAGGAAAATGTTATGAGAATGTAAACAAAAATGAATGCAGTGTATATGTAATTAACTAAAAAAAAATTTACTACCTCCTAACATGCAATGATTTTTTTTGAACGAAAAACAATATGTTGTAAAAATGAAATAAAAAAGATTAAACATGCATGATTATGCAATGCAATATGATGGATATGAGATATAGATAGAGTAGGTTTTTTCATATACGACATGTGCGTTATATGTAGGGGTGTACATGGGCTTGGGTCAACCCGCCAACCCGATCACCCAAGCTAACCCGATTTTTACCCATACCCGATCACTTTCGGGTCCGACCCGACCCAACCTGTTGAAACCTGCTTATATTTGGTTCGGGTAATGGGTTCAACAATTTGAACCCATCGACCCGACCCAGTAACTAGTTATAAATTTTCTTTTAAATTTTGTTTGGCAGCCCAATAGGGTTCCATTACTCTTCTTCTTCTTCTTCATCTTCAGATTTTCAGCAGTCGTCATCCACTTTCTTCTTCTATTCCATATCTGCGTCCACCTTCTTCTTCTGTTCCATATATGTGTCCACCTTATTTTTCTGTCCAAACTTCCTGAAGTCGCGCCACTGCCCACCTTCTTCTTTTGTTCTACCAGTCGTGTTGTCGCCACGTTCTTCTTTTGTTTCGCAGGTACTCGTAACCAATATTTATTTAAATGTTATATTTTGTTATAGCTGAAAGCTTATGCTTATGATGAATTTAGTTTAAATTTTTTACATTTGTTAATTACAAATTTTTTGAGTTAAATACTATTTATGAGCAAAAATGATGCTTATGCAAAAGCTTATGCTTATGATGAATTTAGTTTAAATTTTCTACATTTAAATCAATTAAATACTTTTTTTTTATTATTGTATTTGAAAATAGTAAGTACTCTAAAAATAAACAAATGAAGCACTACTACTAAAACATTATGGTAGCTTAGTAAACTAAAATGGTTGATGAGTTATGTGTAATGATGAAAGTAATGTGGTGGACCAAGTAGCAGTGCTAGATGTTTTCTCTTACTTTTCCTTTTACCTTTAAATTTTCTTAACTATATTATTGCATAGATTTGAGACAAATGGAACAAGTACAAGAAGCTCCTAATCAATTTGCTCCATAAGCACAACAAGCTTCATCACAACAAGCACAAGATTTAGGACTATCATCATTGCCGCCAACTCAAGGAAACGAGGTAACCAAAAGAAAACCTAGTAAAGCCTCTTCTAGCGTTTGGTTACATTTTAATAAGAGAAATGTTATAAGTACATGTAAGTATTGTGGGAAAGTGTACGCAGCCTCTTCTAGTCGTGGAACCACTTACTTGCTTAGACATATAAATAAGTGCTTCAAAAATCCAAATAGGCAAGTTGATAAGAAACAAAAGACAATTGTTCTTGGAAAGGAAAATGACGATGACCCTAATAGTGTTAGTTTTAAACTTGTTGAATTTAATCAAGAGAGAACCAGAAGAGCACTAGCAAAGAAGGTAATTATTGATGAACTCCCTTTTAAATATATTGAAAATGAAGGGTTCAAACAATTCATGAGTGAGGCTCAACGTAGATTTAAATTTCCTTCCCGTGTTACTATTGCTAGATATTGCTTGCAATTGTATTTTGATGATAAGGAAAAGTTGAAAAGAATGTTGTTTGCAAATAAACAAATGGTGTCTTTGACCACTGATACTTGGACATCGATCCAAAATATGAATTATATGTGTGTAACAGCTCATTATATTGATGATGAGTGGGATTTGAAGAAGAGAATATTATGTTTTGGTTTGACTTCCAACCACAAAGGTGAAACCATAGGGATAAATTTAGAAAATTGCATGAAAGAGTGGGGGATTATGTCTTTTTGTTGTGTTTCTATTGATAATTCAAGTGCTAACAACTTGGCTATTGCATATTTAAATAGAGGCATGACTCTTTGGAAAAGTCGTACTTTATTTAATGGGGAGTACTTACATATGAGATGTAATGCAAATGTATTGAACTTGATTGTGATCGATGGCTTGAAGGAAATTGACTCATCAATTGCTAAAATAAGAGATGCATGTAAGTTTGTCAAGTCTTCTCCTAGTAGGTTGGCTACTTTTAAGAAGTGTGCAGAAGCTGTGAGTGTATGTTCTAAAGCAATGGTAACACTTGATATTCAAACTAGGTGGAACTCCACCTTTTTTATGTTGGATATTGCTGAACAATATGAGCATGCATTTTATCGTTTAGAACACGTTGATATGGCATTTGTTTCTAATGGTAATGAGATAGGAGGATGTCCTAATGAAACTGATTGGGAATGTTCCTGTGTTTTTGTGAAGTTTTTGAAGACTTTCTATGAAGCGACTCTTTCTTTTTTTGGGCCATTACATGTTACAACCAACTCTTTTTTTAAACAACTGATTGAAATTCATAAAACATTGACTAAATGGAAGAACATAGAGGATGTTGTTTTGAAAAAGATAACTGCAAATATGCAAGTAAAATTCAACAAATATTGGGATAATGGTGAGATAAATTTTCTTCTGTCTGTTGCTGTTTTTCTTGATCTCCGTTATAAGCTTGAGTATATTGAGTTTTGTTTTGAAAGAATATATGACACTGATAAGTCCGATGATATGATGGAAAAACTAAAAAATCACATCAGTAAATTGATTGAACACTATATTGTGTTGTATCCCATTACTAATGAAGCTAGTGATTCTAGTACCTCGAATCTCAATATGCACTCACAGTCTAACATTGAAAAGGGGGATGAGGATGATCGGGAAAATTTATTTAGATTGAACATGAAGAAAAAACAAGGTGAGTTGCAAAAAAATGAGTTGGATAACTATTTAGAGGATGGTGTTGAAGATGACTCCCCTACATTTGACATTCTTAAATGGTGGAAAGGAAGAAAAAAATAAATAAATACCATGTTCTTTCTCGCATAGCTAGAGATATTTTGGCTATTCCAGTGTCTATTGTATTATCTGAGTCGATGTTTAGTATAGGAGGTCGACTCCTCGATTTATTTCGTAGTTCATTAAATGCCACTATTGTTGAAGCTTTGATTTGTACCTAAAATTGGATCAAATCTCCTAAGAAAATTGATTTAGCAGTTGAGTTGGTTGAAGTACAAAAGATTGAGTCGAGTACGAATGTTTTATTTTTACTTTCAAATTGATTTTCCTTTATTTTTGTTTATTCTTTTAATCGTTTGGTGTGCTAATGAGATTGTGTATTGTATTTAAAATTTTAGAGTTGTCTGGATTAGGTTCAATTGAGGTTGAGGTGACTGTTGCTGAACGTAACACAATCACTACTACATCTTAAGGTACTTGTTATTGCTTTGTTTCATGCATATTTTACTTATTTATTATTTCTCCTTCTTTATCTCTTCACCTCTATTATTGATATTTGTTTCTGCAGATTCCCAATTTTTCCTTTCCATAATTTGAGGAACTTGTTAAGTGCTTGGACTTGAAGTTAACATTGCTTAGAATTGATGAATTTTCATATTTTATTGATTTGTTGTTGTTGAATTTATTTATGTATTTGAAGATTGTTGGATTTATTTTTGTTTGTGAGAGGTTGTTGGCTTTTTTAAAGAATTGAATGATGTGATTGAAATTTTATAGTTTTTGAGACATTCAAGTATTAAATATATTTTTCCGTAAAATAAAAAACAGGTTATTGTTTATGTATAACCCGCCAATCCAACCTGTTCTTGATTGGGTCGGTTCGGGTTAAATGAAAACATATGGGTTTAGAACTTAACCCAACCCAAAAATAATCGATCGGGTCGGGTATCGGATTTTGTCAAAACCCGCCTAACCCGCATACACCCCTACTTATATGGTTCCTTTCTTATTTGATCTTTTTATGGTTTTTTTAATGTGAATCTTTACCATGGGTGACTCTATAGTTCTAAATCGGTTGCTATAGCACACAACTCAATTCTAAAATATTAAACCAATTATCATTACACAGTCTCTAACTTATTTTAGGTGAAACTTTCACGACAACCAAATAGGATGTACATACAAAAGATTGTCATTACAGAGTCTCTAACTTATCTTAGGTTGCACTTTGCTCGGGTATAGAGGTCACTCATAAGTGTGTGAATCGTGTTAGTGTAGTGCGTAGAGAAATAAATAAAATAAAGCAATCGCCACAATTAAAATAAATTACCATAAATACATAGAATTAATACATAAATTACCATAAATACAAATAAATTATCAAAAATAAATAAAAATAAAAGAATCACCACAATTAGAATAAATTACTATAATTACATATAATTAATACATAAATTACCCGAAATAAATAAAAATAAAAGAATCACCACAATTAGACCAAATTACTATCAATACATATAACTAGTACATAAATTACCATGAATAAATAAAAATAAAAGAATCACCACTAGAACAATATACCATAAATACATATAATTAATACACAAATTACATAAATATATATAAATTACTAGAAATAAAAAAAAGAATCACCACAATTATATACATCATAAAAAAATATAACAAAATAATTAAAAAAAGCAACTGGGTAAATAAAAATAAATAAATAATTAAATATAAGTAATTAAGTTGGACTTGACCCTCAAACATTCCAACTAGGGATGAGAATAGGCTAGGCCGTCCATCAGGGGCCTATGGCCTGGTCTGTTTAATAAGAAGGCTAGGTTCAGACTATTTTTAAAGCCTATTTATTTAAATAGGTTAGGTTCAAACTTATATAAAAGCCTATTAGGCTTGACAGGCCGGCATATATATATATATATTATTAATATTATTTTTTTATTATTATTTATTAATATTATTGTTTCCTATTTTAAAGTATATATATATATTATTACTTATTAATGTTATTTATTAATATTATTGTTTCCTATTTTAAAGCCTATCAATTAGACTATTTTAATATTATTTTATTATATTAGATTTGATTATAATTTTATTAGTTTTCCTTATATAAAATTATCTAATTTAGCCTATTTAAAAAAATGTAAAATATAATATTTAAATGTTTTAATGTGAATAAGGATTTTAAATAGGCTTTCAGGCCAGACCACATTTTTAAAAAGGCCAGACCAGGCCGGAAAAAAGCCTATGATAGGCCGTATGCCAGACTTAGGCCTAAAAAATTAATTGTAGGCTAGGCTCAGGCCTTTCAAAGCCTGGCCTGGCCTGGCATATTCCCACCCCTAATCCCAGCGGAGTCGCCATCTGTCGCGTCTGATTTGTTTGCGGAAAAGGTGTCACCAGCTGTCGCGTCTGATTTGTCTGCGAAAAAGGAGTCGCCTCCAATTTTATTTTATTAAAGGAAAAATTGGATAAAACCTAAAATGAAGATCTTAAACCAAAAATTCGAATTTAGGAGTCAATTACGAGTGAAGAAAGTATTATACGCTACACCGTCCGTTAAAACGGTTACCCTATAATTAACAGTATAAAAAATATTTATTTAATTATTTATATTACCCCAAAAAGAATAACCAAAAAATAAAATATATTAGTTACATTAATAAAAGAAGGACAAATATTTTTTATTGACTTGGTTTGACAAAGGGAAGACCTTGCTCCTACCTATCCCCAAGTGCAATAGGGAAATCAAAACACATGTAGTTCTTGGTATAAAATATTTGTGTGCTGGTCAATTTTAGTTTTTATTAATTTTTATTTTTATTTATTTGTGCCACAGTCATGAGAGACTAATACCAAACGGCGCATTGGGAAACAACTAGGTGGTCCAAAAATGGGCGAGTTCGATACGGAGAAAGAGATAACAATATGTTATTTTCATTTGTATGAGTAGAACCATAAATGAGTGTTTGTGTGAGGTTTACGAATTTTTCACAATTCTGATTGTTGAAGAATGCATTTTCTCAATTCAATATTTTATTTTATATTTAGAATATGAAAATGCATTTTGTTTAAATTATAACATCAAATATACAAAACGAAAAACATGATAGTATTATAAAAAGTATTATAAATAGTCTTGCTATATGGACGAAGTTAACATGAAAACAATAAATAAAAACTAAGACATTGGTTCACAAAAAAATGATACGTGAAAAGCAACAAAGATAATAAACAAAATAAAACTATTATATTAGTTTGTTTCAAGGAAACGAAATTTCCATACCGAATTTGTGAGATTATTTTGTCTCCCCATTTATCTCCATCTAGGATTTTTCTTTTTTTCTTTTTATCGAGAAGGTTGTGTAAGAATGGCACAACAATAACCAGTAGTAGCTTTCTGGTGGACAGATTCTATAACACCCCAAATTTTATAATAAATTATTTTATTAATGAAATAGAATTTTAAACAATTAATTTGGTGTTAATGTTATTTTAGTGTAGTATTTTAAATAATAAGATTTTAGGCGATTTGACGTGTATATTCGTGTACTTAGTAAATGTGATATTTTTTGTGCGTTTGAATAATGTTAAGCGTGCTCATAGTTATATTTCAATTAGTTCTAACTAGTTTATATTTTTAGTAATTTATTTGATAAATAGTCATCTTGAGATGTTAGTAACAATGCGATTGATGTCCTTTATTTTTATATATTTCCTATGATATGGTGGTGTTTGAAGGTGCAAACACGAGAAGGGGGGGTTGAATTGTGTTTGTCAAACTTGATTTCTTTTGCTATTTTGTTGAATGTTAATGTGAATTATTCGATATATAACTAATCAGATTCAGCAGCGGATAATAATAACTAATAACACAACAATTTATACTGGTTCACCGTTAACTAGGCTACGTCCAGTCCCTTCCTCCAGAAGGCCTTTTCACTAATTCAAACTCCTTTGAATTACAGCACCACTGACCCTACAAGCCACTCTTCCCAAACTGCCTGACAACCCCAAACTTTTGAGGAACAACAACACCTTGACTATACCAGCCAAGTCTTCTCAAACATCCTGACAACCCCAGACTTTTGAGGAACAACAACACCTTAACTAAACCAGCTAACTCTTCTCAAACAGCCTGACAACCCCAGACTTTTGAGGAACGATAATAACACCTTGACTCTACAAGTCAAGTCTTCTCCTACCAATCTGACAACCCCAGATTGAAGAAGGAATCTACACCACTATCGGGTTATATAGTAAAGGTTTGAAACTTTGCAACGTTGCTTCTGGAAAGCTGTTTGCTGCACTTATTTTTGCAGTCTTTTATTGCTTCTGGAAAGCTGATTGTTGCACTGTATTTCTCTCTCGAAAACACTTAGAAAATATTGCTCTTGCTCATTTGTGTTTCTCTCTTTTGAACTCTCAAATAACTTTGAATTGAAGCTTGAGTTCTTGTGTTTTTCGATGCTTTATTCTTCAGCATTAAGTCTCTATTTATAGTTGAACTTTAGAACTTCACTGATGCTTTACTTCTGGAGTGTATTTCGATTAATCTGTTTTGAGAATATTCTGGAGTAGATTGCTCAGATTCTGTTTTGAGTCTTTTGCTCACTGATCTATTTTGAGCATTTTGCTCTGCTTTTGTTTTGAGCATTTTTCTGAGATTCTGTTTTGAGCCTTTTTCTCCAATTCTGTTTTGAGCATTTTTCGCAGATTCTGTTTTGAGCATTTTTCTCAGATTATGTTTTGAGCATTTTTCTCTGACAGATTCATCTGACGATATCCTCTGGAGATATCCTCTAGTGACGTCATCATCTGATTTCTGCTTCTGGTGACGTCATCTTCTGATATATTCTTCTGATGACATTTTTCATTCTTCTTCTAAGTCAAATATGTTATTTTCATAAAATACATTTGTTAACATCAAAACTTTAATTGCAAGAACCAACTTGGTTCAACAGTGTTATGCATATTTATTGTGATTTAGTAATTAATATAAATTGTTGATGTTATATTTATTTATTTTAACGTTTTGACTATTCTATAAGGATAGCAATATATATTTTTATGTGATTATTTTGTAAAATACTACTACTACTAGTACTACAACTAGCATATATATCTTCACAAAACTTTTGCCTAAAGATTCATTCTATAAGATACGAAGAGAAGTTGGCATTCTAAATGAAAAATATCTCTAATGCAATGTATTGATGCTTTGTAAGTCACTTCTTTTCAATTCTTGAATCTTCACTTGTTAAGTTGCCATAAAAGAAGAACTAAACCAGTTTGAAAGAAACAAGGTTTGGGAACTTGTTCCAAATCCTTGCAATTAACACATCATTGGTACCAAATGGGTGTTTAAGAATAAACTACATGAAAATGATATAGTTTTTAGAAACAAGGCAAGATTGGTCGCTCAAGGATACAACCAAGAAGAAGGGATCGACTTTGATGAAACATTTGCTCCGGTAGCAACGTTAGAAGCAATCCGTTTATTACTTGCTTATGCTTGTTCTATGAATTTTGAATTATTTCATATGGATGTCAAGAGTGTTTTCCTAAATGGTTACATCAATGAGGAGGTCTATGTCAAACAGCCACCCAACTTTGAAGTTTTCGAGAATCCATCACAAATATTCAAATTAAAGAAAGCTCTTTATGGTTTGAAACAAGCTCCAAGAGCTTGATATGATTGACTATGTAACTTTCTATGTGAAAGAGGATTTGAAAAGGGGAAGGTAGATACAACTTTGTTCATTAAAAGGATTAATGATCAAGCCTTACTTGTTCAAATCTATGTTGACGATATTATATTTGGATCAACCAATAACGGGTGATGTAAAGAATTCTCATTGATGATGCAAGGAGAATTTGAAATGTCTATGATGGGTAAGTTAAATTATTTCCTTGGACTTCAAATCAAGCAACTCAAAAATGGCATTTTCATCAATCAAGCAAAGTACTGTAAGGAACTGTTAAAAAGATTTGAGATGGAAAATAGTAAAGAAAGTGCAACTCCTATGGGCTCCGAAACTTATGTAGATAAAGATGAATCTGGTAAATCAATAGACATATCAAAGTATCAAGGTATGATTGGTTCTCTTTTATATCTAACGCCAAGTCGGCCAGATATTATGTTCAGTGTCTGCTTATGTGCAAGGTTTCAGGCAGATCCTAAAGAATCACATCTTGTAGCAGTGAAGCGAATCATAAAATATTTAAAAGGAACAACCAATGTTGGCTAATGGTATCCAAAAGGTAGTATATGCAATCTTGTTGGTTATTCAGACTCTGACTATGCAGAACGTAAAACAGATCCAATAAGCACAAGCGACACTTGCCATATCTTAGGTAATGCTTTGGTGTCATGGTCTTGTAAAAAGCAAGCATGTGTGGCTTTAAGCACTGTTGAAGCAGAATACATAGTAGCAGGCAGTTGTTGTGCACAAATTCTATGGCTCAAGCATTAGTTATGTGACTATGGACTTGACCTCGGATGCATCTCCCCTAAGATGTGACAATACAGGTGCTATCAATATCACAAAGAACCTAGTCATGCACTCTCGAACCAAACACATAGATATACGTCATCATTTTTTGCGAAATCATATATTCAAGGGCAATGTTGAAGTAACATTTGTGGATACACATAACCAACTAGGAGATATCTTCACGAAACCTTTGCTTAAAGATTCATCCTATAAGATACGAAGAGAGCTTGACATTCTAAATGAAAAAGATCTCTAATGCAAGGTATTGATGCTTTGTAAGTCACTTCTTTTCAATTCTTGAATCGTCACTTGTTAAGTTGATAGATATGAATCTTTGATGTATGAATAAGTGTTTTCTTTACATGATTATATCTTGAAAAAAAAAATTCAGTAAAAATTTGACTAAAAAATAAATTTTTTTCTTAGCGTAGCCGAATACACTTAGTTGTATTCGAATACACCTTTCCAAAATTTTTTGTATTCGAATACACTCTGGTTGTAGTTGAATACAAATTCGAATTTTTCCTTTTATAAATACGTTTTTTTGACAGATTTAAGTCATTTTTCTAAACTTCAGTAGCCGAATACAGAAATTCATCCACTTTCATTTCTCCAAACTTACATGCAAGCAGTACCAAATCTTTACCCTATCATCAATTGGATCTAAGATTGCTTCAAACTCAAAATCAAAACCCCAAATCCCCAAATTTTCCCAAAATCGAAAAACTTCTTCTTCTTCAATCTTACCATGGATGCATGAAAACGAGGTACCCGAACCAAGCATGCTTCAGTGGGTCCTTCAAAAAGACGGGCTAGAAATGACAATGTAGCAGACCTATCCAGATTACTTCATTCACTCGAAGAAATCGACCGGTTTCGAACGTACTACTAAGATAAAAAGTTAATCACTCCAAAATATGGTACACTTAATTCCTTTTCAGCTTTTAAATTTCCTGAGCTAGTTAAGGCACAACATTTGGAAGAATTTATTGGTTATAATGGTCCAATATATGCTGACCTAGTTAGAGTCTTTTACTACAACCTTAAGAAAGAGGGCTTGAAACTGAAATCTCAAGTGAAAGGAAATTACATTGAGTTAGATATTCAAACCATTGGAGAAATTTTGCAGTTACCATATGAAGGTCAGAAACTTAGGCCTGGAAATTTGTGTGAATGGGAAAATGTTACAAAATATGATGCTTATGTTTTATTGTGCCGTTTTGACAAAAACACCATGGAAAGGAAACGGGCACATGCTGGTTCTGAATTATATGGTGTTGGAAATATGACCATTGAAAACAGGCTGTTGCATTCTTTCCTCAGTTATATTCTGGTTCCTAGAGCAGGAAATTACTCGCAAATAATTGAATTTGAGCTTCAGATTATGTTCTTTATGATAGAAGGAACTGATCTCAATTGGTCCTACTTTGTCCGCTCTGTTATGTTTGCTTCCAAAGATGCCATAGGTTTACCATATGCAAAAGAGGTCACCAGGATATTGGCTTATTTTAAAGTGGATTTTTCAGGAGAAGTCATGTATACATCTTCCAAAGAAAATGTGTTGGACTTAAAAGTGCTGCCCAGTATGAAGATTGTGTGGAGCGAGCCACTTCAAATGAATGTTCACAAAAGCGATCTTGGACAATCATCTACGGCTGTTCAGGATGAAGCAGAAGCAAAAGAAATGACGTCAGATGATGATCATGTTTCAAATCGCATGGTTATGAACAAGCTCAACTCTCTTCAAACCTTCATCACTGAACAGTTTCAAACTATGAACACCTCCATTAGCAACCGATTCCAAAACATTGAGACGACCCTTGCCCAGAACCAGGAGTTCCTGTTGAATGAACTAAATGGCCTGTCCCTCAAAATTGACCAAATTCACAACCCAACGGATAATCAAATGTAGTTTACTGCTGTAGTTTCTAATTATTTTCTTTAAAAAGCTTCATATTATTTTATCCATGACTTTTTGCAAATGGTCTGTAAAAATTGCTTATGTTGATTTAGACATCTATTTCTTAATTTATGGTTTTTCTCATGTTATATTCTATCGTGTGTGATGTTTGTTAGTCCCTCTATATATACTTTGGATACTTGTAGTATGTATGAATATTTGTCTGTTATGTTTTCTGAAGGTGCAAACACGAGAAGGGGGGGTTGAAATACCTTCTGAACTTTGTTGAATTTTTGTATTCCTAGAAAGAACTTAAGTTCTCCCATCATACTCATTTGAAATTCATGTTGCATTAATTCAGAAAATTCTTGACAAAGAATGCCATTAGTTGATCCAAAAATAATATCATCAACATAAATTTGAATGATCAAAATATCATTTTCTATTGATCTGCTAAACAAAGTATTGTCTATTTGTCCTCTTTCAAAGTTATTTTTAAGTAAGAAATTACTGAGTCTATCATACCATGCTCTAGGTGCTTGTTTTAACCCATACAAAGATTTTCTAAGTTTAAAGACATGGTTTGGAAATTCAGAATTTTCAAAACCTAGAGGTTGTTTAACATATACCTCTTCACTCAAATAACCATTGAGAAAATCACTTTTAACATCCATTTGAAATAATTTGATATTATTATTTGCAGCAAAGGACAATAAGATACGAATAGCTTCTAACCTGGCCACTGGAGCAAATGTCTCAGTGTAATCAATACCCTCTTGTTGACTATAACCTTGTGCCACAAGCCTTGCCTTATTTCTGACTACTTCACCCTTTTCATTTAGCTTATTTCTGAAGACCCACTTGGTTCCCACAATGTTCTTCTCTTGTCTTGGAACTAGATCCCAAACATCATTCCTCTTAAATTCATTTAACTCTTCCTGCATTGCAATAATCCATCCATCATCTGCCAATGCTTCACTAACAGATGTAGGCTCAATCGATGAGATTAAACCAAACAGACTTATATCTTTTAATGATGATCTGGTTCTTAAAGAATCACTTCCACTTCCAATGATCAGATTTTTAGGATGAGATGACTGGTATTTCCATCTAGATTTTCTCTTCTGACTTCTGATGACTGGTTCTGATTTGATCAGGTTCATCCTTTGAAGACGTGTCACATGCTTTTGATTTATTTGTATCCTTCACTTCTCCAAATTCTGCTGGTTTATCTGCTACTGTTGGTTTGTCTGTTTCTGCTTCCTCTGGTGTTGTTAAATCTGTAATATCAACATCTTGCTTTGACTTTGCAGTGTCAAGCTTTCCATAATTCATATGGTGTTTTATTCAACATAGACCTAATAAAGACTCTATTCTGAATATAACATGCAGTGTTGATTGCTTCAGCCCAAAAATGTTTTGCAACATTTAAATCATTTAACATAGTTCTGGCCATGTCTTGGAGTGATCTATTTTTTTTTCTAACTTATCTTCAAATTTATCCTCTGAAGACTTGTCAGGTTCTTCTTTCATCTTCCATCTTTTCAAGCTCTCTTGGTTTGTCTACATCAGCTTCTGGTTCTGGTAGATCTGTATCAGCTTCTGGTTTTAGTAAACCTGCATCGGTTTCCTCTGGTTCTAGTAAACTAGTATCAGTTTCCTCTAGTTATGGTTAACCTGCATCAGCTTTATCTTGCTTTGACTTTTCAGATTAAGCTATTTGTCATATAACATAATACAAATCAAATAATTTAAAAATGAACTCAATACAGCCAAACCATTAATTCTGCTTTTGGTAGTTTCTGCTTGTTTTTTAAACCACTGAAATACTGTTTCTGTTGAAGTGTTCACATCACATGAATCACTTGGTTCCTCTGACAGTTTGAAAACCTGCAGAATACTTATCTAGCTTTGATTTTTAAGATCAAGCTTCTTGTTATCATATTAAACATAAATATCAAACAATAATAGTATTTACAGCAAGATGTAACCTCTATGTCAACAGTTTCAGTTTTACTCTGAAAATCCTCTTGTTTCTGATTTTCAGATTCTGAATTTGTATGTTCTGTGATTAGATGGTTCGGATGAAGGAATTTGAATTCCCTTCCTGGTTTGTAATCTTGATGAATTTTACTAGAGTGTTTGAAGAACTCTCCAGATACTGACACTTCTCTTTCTGCTGATATATTAGGTTCCTCTTATAGTTCTGGAACTGATGATAATTCTAATTCCTCTGGTAGTTCCAGTTTTGTTGATATGTGTGATTTCTCTGTCGGTTTTGGTATTTCCTGTTCTTCCTATGGTTTTGGTTCTGATAGGCATTGTATTTACCAGTTCTTCTTCCACCAGAGTTACTTTGCTTCTGCTCGGTATATGTTGGAACATAAACCTTTTTCCCTTCATATATTGCAAGCATCCATTGACCAGGCACCATGACTGGTGTTTCAATTTGGTTGCTTAGAACATCTGCAACATAGACAATTTTATCTTTTGGTACCTAAATCTGGTTGGGTCCAGGTTTGTTAGTCTTGAAAAGTTTCTTGTTTTCCCTTGTATTTAGCATACGACAAGACACTTTGGAATGACCTTTCTTGTAACAAACAGTACACACTATATCAGAGGGAACAGGTTTAAACATAGGTTTAGGTTTATTATTGTTTCTTCAAATCCTATACCTCTATTTCCGTTCCTATTGACTCCATAAATCATAGAAGCATATTTGCTTCTTTCCATACCACTATCAAGAAATTCTTGAAGAACTTGTTCATGCATATCAGAATTACTTGTGGTATTTTCAATTGCTGTTGAATTATGATTATTTTTTAGATTTAAACTTTCATCTTTAAGTTCAGCAAAACTGTTTTTCAAGCATACATTCTCTGTTTTCAATTCTGCAATATCAGTTTCAAGAATGACACTTTCTGTTTTAAATTTTGCAATCTGATTTTTTAAAACATTAACTTCTTCTTTAGATTTGTATTTTCTTTCTTAAGAGTTTTCAATTTTAAAGATAATTTGTAATTACAGTTTAAAAAATCATTCAGAACAGTAATCAAATCAGATCGAGTGAATTCAGAATATACCTCAGTTTCATCATCTTCTGATTCTCTTCCAGAATCAGATTCTGTGTTGGATCCAGAGTTGGTGTGAGCCATCATAGCCAAATCTGCTTGTTCATCTTCAGAAGATTCATCAGAATCATCCCATGTAGCCATCATGCTTTTCTTCTTAGTTCTGAAATCTTTCCTCTGGTACTTCCCTTTCTCCATATTTGGACTTTCTGACTTGATATGTCCAGATTCATTGCATCCGTAGCAGATGATACCTTTCTTGTCATGTGTATCATCACTTCCTTTGTTGGACTGATTGGAATATCTCTGGGGAAATTTATTCCTTCTGTTATGCCACATCTTTCTGAAATTTCTGGATAAGAAAGCAATCTTTTCTTCCTCTGAATTCATACTTTGATCGTCTGAATCATTATCTTCTGATGTTGCTTTTAGAGCCTTCTTCTGCTTGGATTTCAGTGCTAGAGTTTTGTTCTTCTTCTTGGGTTCATCTTCTTCCAACTCAATTTCATGTGATCTGAGAGAGCTGATTAATTCTTCCAGCTTTAGAGTATTCAGATCTTTAGCTTCCTGAATAGCAGTAATCTTTGGTCTCCACTTGATTGTCAGACTTCTAAGTATTTTCTTTACATGATCAGCAGTAGTGTAGCTCTTTTCTAGTACCCTTAATCCTGATACTAGAGTCTGGAATCTAGAAAACATAGTTTCAATGTCTTCATCTTCTTCCATCTTGAATAACTCGTATTTCTTGACTAGAATGTTAGCCTTTGCTTCTTGGACTTGCTTACTGCCTTCATAAGTCAGAATCAGACTATCATAGATGTTCTTTGATGTTTCTCTGTTAGTGCATTTGTCGAACTCTTTCAACGTGATTGCATTGATCATGAACGTTCTGGATTTGTGATGCAACTTGAACATCTTCTTCTGATCAGCATCCATATCTCTTCTGGAAATTTTAATACCATCAGCATCTTCTGGAGCAGTATAACCATCTTCCACCAAGTCCCAAAGTTCAGGATCTTGTGAAATAAAAAAACTTCTCAGCCTATCCTTCCAGTATTCAAATCGTTCTCCATCAAACAGAGGTGGTCTGTTGATGTTTCCTCCAGTAGCTTCTTCATTGAATCCGAACATGTTTATCCCTTGGATCTTTCCTCAAACACTATAAAGTGCTCAGCCTTGAGATCGAGCTTTGATGCCAATTGAAGGTGCAAACACGAGAAGGGGGGTTGAATTGTGTTTGTCAAACATCATTACTTTTGCTGTTTTGTTAAATATTGATTTGAATTATTCGATAAATAACTAATCAGATTCAGCAGTGGATAATAATAACATAATAACACAGCAATTTATACTGGTTCACCGTTAACTAGGCTACGTCCAGTCCCTTCCTCCAGAAGGCCTTTTTACTAATTCAAACTCCTTTGAATTACAACACCACTGACCCTTCAAGTCAGTCTTCCCAAACAGCCTGACAACCCCAAACTTTTGAGGAACAACAACACCTTAACTAAACCAGCTAAGTCTTCTCAAACAACCCCAGACTTTTGAGGAATAACAACACCTTGACTAAACCAGCCAAGTCTTCTCCTACCAATCTGACAACCCCAGATTGAAAAAGGAATCTACACCACTATAATAAAGGTTTGGAACTTTGCAACGTTGCTTCTGAAAAACTGTTTGCTGCACTTATTCTTGCACTCTTTTATTGCTTTTGGAAAGCTGATTGTTGCATTGTATTTCTCTCTCAAAAACACTAAGAAAATATTGCTCTTGCTCATTTGTGTTTCTCTCTTTTGAACTCTCAGATAACTTTGAATTGAAGTTTGAGTTCTTGTGTTTTTCGATTCTTTATTCTTCAGCGTTAAGCCTCTATTTATAGTTGAACTTTAGGGCTTCACTGATGCTTTACTTCAGGAGTGTATTTCGTTTAATTTGTTTTGAGAATATTCTGGAGTAGTTTGCTCAGATTCTGTTTTGAGCCTTTTGCTCACTGATCTGTTTTGAACATTTTGCTCCGCTTCTGTTTTGAGCATTTTTTTCAGATTCTGTTTTGAGCCTTTTTCTCCAATTCTGTTTTGAGCATTTTTCTCAGATTCTGTTTTGAGCATTTTTCTCATATTCTGTTTTGAACATTTTTCTCTGACAGATTCATCTGACAATATCCTCTGGTGACGTCATCCTCTGATTTATACTTCTGGTGACGTCATCTTCTGATGACATCATCTGGTGACGTCATCATCTGATTTCTACTTCTGGTGACGTGATCTTCTGATCTATTCTTCTGATGACATTTTTCATTCTTCTTCTAAGTCAAATATGTTATTTTCATAAAATACATTTGTCAACATCAAAACTTTAATTGCAAGAACCAACTTGGTTCCAACAGTTGAAAACTCACGAACGAAACTACCCTACTCATGATTTAGAGTTTGCTGCAGAAGTATTAGCATTAAAAGTCTGGAGACACTACTTATATGGATGCACGTTCACGGTATTAAGCGACCATAAAAGCTTGAAATAGCTGTTCGATCAGAAGGAATTGAACATGCGTCAGAGGAGATGGATGGAGACTCTCATGGATTTTGACTTTTCATTGCAGTACCACCCTGGAAAGGCCAATGTGGTGGCTGATGCATTGAGTCTGAAGAGTGTGTCAGTATCTTCAATGATAATGGCCAGACAACAGGAGTTGTGGGAAGCATTTAGAGATCTACATTTGGACGTAAAGTTTGCACCAGGAATTTTAAAGTGTGGAATGATAACCATTTCGAGTGGTCTACTTGAGGAGATTGCAAACTTGCAAGATGACGCATTGATCCAAGCAAAGAGGAACCTGATAGCGCAAGGACAGACAACTGAGTTCAGCGTCGGAACAGATAATATTCTGAGATGTAATGGAAGAATTTGTGTATCGGGAATTGCAGAGATGAGAAGAGCGATTTTGGAAGAGGCTCATAAGAGTAAGTTAAGTATTCATCCTGGAGCGACCAAGATGTACCAGGATTTAAGACAGAATTACTAGTGGCCAAGAATGAAGAGGGACGTAGCGGAGTATGTATCAGCTTGTTTAACTTGTCAGAAAGCAAAAGTGGAACATCAACGACCTGCTGGAATGTTGCAGCCTCTGGATATACCGGAATGGAAGTAGGACAGCATTTCCATGGATTTTATAACAGGACTGCCCAAGACAAGGAATAAGAATGATTCAATTTAGGTAATAGTGGATCGATTGACAAAGTCTGCACATTTCTTACCAGTAAGAACCACTTACAAAGTAGATAAGCTGACGGAAATATACATTGCTGAGATTGTGAGATTACATGGAGTTCCATCGAGTATAGTATCGGACCGTGACCCAAAGTTCACATCTCATTTTTGGGGAGCACTGCATGAAGCATTGGGAACGAAACTGAAATTGAGTTCCGCTTATCATCCCCAAACAGACGGACAAACAGAGAGAACAAATCAGTCCTTGGAAGATCTATTAAGAGCATGTGTGTTGGATGATTGAGGAAACTCGAACGAGGTGTTGCTATTGATTGAGTTCACTTATAACAACAGTTTTCACGCAAGTATTGGAATGGCACCCTACGAGGCTTTGTATGGACGCAAGTGTCAAACGCCTCTATGCTGGTATAAGGATGGAGAGAGTATGATTGTTGGACCTGAGATGGTGGAGCAAACTACAGAGAAAATCAAGAGGATACAAGAGGAAATGAAGATTTCACAGGATCGTCAGAAAAGTTATGCGGACAAGCGTCGCAGACTGCTGGAATTCGAGCAGGGTGATCATGAATTCGAATACAGAGTGTTAATTCTGCACTGTTTTGGCTTCTGTATTCGAATACAAGGAAGCTGTATTCGAATACAGATTCGTATTTTCCAGAAATCCCAGTTTTAAACACTGTTTTATGAATTTTAAGAGTTGGGGAGAACAAAGGAAAGACTTATGATAATTAAGAATGGAATTTTGAGATAATGTAAAGTGATAATGATTGCTTGAATGTTTAATCATTGATGTGTTGATGATGAAATTAATTGTGTTGAGAGGTTTTGGGAAAATGATGGAAAGGTTGAATTTTATTGATGTTGCATACTGTTTTCAGTGGAGAGAAAACACTGCATATTCATGCATTGCATAGTCAGGTGGTGACCGCGATGGGCCACAGAGTTGATGCGGTGACCGTGATGGGCCGCGAAGTTAAGTAGTTACCATGGGTTATATAATAGTTCCGCGTGTATTAGACGGTCTGTTCTATCCGGGGTCAGAGTAGTTCCGCGTGTATTAGACGGTCTATTCTATTCGGGCTATGTAGTGGTTCCGCGTGTATTAGACGGTTCATTCTATTCGTGCGAGGATTTAACTTCTGTATGTTCTGGCCTGTGAGAGGCTAACATATGGGAAACGTGCTGATCTGTTGAGCGATTGCACGAGTGCTGGTCTGTTGAGCGACTGCACTGGTACTGGTCTGTTGAGCGACTGTACCTTAGTATATGTATAACGTGTTGGTCTGCTGAGCGACTGCACGAGTGCTGGTCTGTTGAGCGACTGCACCTTGGTAATTCCAAGAAGTTGAATACATGAGCATATACATATTGCATCGGGGTGATTGACCGATGGGTCACGATTTGGGTATATGATGATGGTTGGAAATTGATGTGTGTGAGTACTTTATGAAATCTGAATTTCTGATAAATGATTGTGATTGCTGAAGTGTTGGCTGTACTTACCACATATTTTTCATATTAATAGGTTGTTGTTTTGAAAAAGTATAAATATCATGAAATTTCAAATGAGCATCCTTAATTTTCATCATTGTTATATGAAATGCCATGGATATTTTTGGTTACTGTGAGATATATGCTATGTGTTATTTATTAATTTCAGTCGGTGACCCTTTACTATTATTGTGGAAATTGGGCTTTGCCCTCAGATGAACCCCAAATCCGTCCCACCGACGGTTACACTAACGACGGAGATGTCGTTAGTTTTCCTTGATACTCGTATACGGAGTCTTTGTGGACATCACAGAGGGACGGACAGCTGGCTGAAGACGAGACTTGTAGAGGATGCGGCGGAGACCGTGCTACTGTAGCTTAGTGCATGATCAGTTAGAGTTGATGTATAGGATTTCGAACTGGAAAATGTAATTGGTTATTTTGGGAATTATTGTATAACTTTTCCGCTAATATTTTCCGCACTCTGATATTTTCTTCTGAGATGTTATGACACTGCTCTCCCTAATAAAACGATGCTTTATTTCAATGTGCTTTGACCTAGAGTGTTGAATGAGATTTTTTGAAAGATGATAGCACTAGTATTATCACAATAAATTGGAATAACTTACTAAGAAGTCTTCAAGTTGGTGTTTAATCCATAAAACCTGAGAGCAGCAATTTGCAGCTGAGACGTATTCAGCTTATGTAGTTTATAATGCAATTATGTTATGCTTTCTACATGACCAACTGATTAGAGCTTCTCCAAGAAACTGACATGCTCCACTAGTGCTTTTTCTTTCAATTTTTTCTCCAGCATAATTAGCATCATAGTAAGCTACAAGATTAAAGTGAGAACCTTTGCTATACCAAAGGCCAAGATCAGTAGTACCGACAAGATAACAGAAAATTCTTTTAACAGAAGTTAAGTGAGATTCTTTTGGTGAAGATTGAAATCTCGCACATAGCCCTACTCAAAGTAGCATCAGGCCTACTTGCAGTTAAATAGAGTAAAGAGCAAATCATCCCCCTGTATTCTTTTTCTGAAATTGATTTATCATTTTCATCTTTATCCAATAAGGAAGAAGGATGCATGGGAGTAGTCATGATCTTGGCTTCATTCATTTTGTATTTTATTAAAAGGTCATTTGTATATTTTTCTTGACATATGAAAATGTCATCTTCAAGTTGTATATTTTGAAAGCCAAGAAAATATCTTAATTCTCCCATCAAGCTCATTTGGAATTCACTTTGCATAAGATTCAAAAAGTCTTCACACATTTTTTCATTCGTGGATCCAAAGATAATGTCGTCAACATATACTTGGATGATTAGTAAATCATTTCCATTTAATTTTTTGAAAAATGTTGTATCGATTTTTCCTCTAGTAAATTTGTTTTTGATTAAAAAGGAGTTTAATCTTTCATACAAGGCTCTAGGGGCTTGTTTTAATTCGTAGAGAGCCTTGGTGAGTTTAAAAACATGATTTGGTGTAGATTAATCTTCAAAACCAGGGGGTTGACGAACATAAACTTGTTCATTTAAAAATCCATTTAAAAAAGAACTTTTAACATCCATTTGAAAGAGTTTGATATTTTTACGAGATCCATATGCAAGTAGTATTCTAATAGCCTCTAACCTTGCAACTGGAGCAAACGTTTCATCATAATCTATATCTTCCTGTTGATTATACCCATGTGCTACAAATCTTGCTTTGTTTTAATTACTTTTCCTTCTTCGATTAGCTTGTTTCTGAACACCCACCGTGTACCGATGATTGTTTGATCTTGTGGATCTAGTACAAGGGTCCAAACGTCATTTTTTTTCGAACTGCATCAACTCTTCCTTCATTGCATCTCTCCAAGATTGACCCACTATGGCTTCTTTAATTGATTATGGTTCAATTTGAGATATCATTGCCATATTGATGTCGATTTTAACTGACCTTCTTGTTCTGGTTCCACTTGATATGTTTCCAATAATTTGATCTTGAGGATGATCTCCTATTGTTTTCCAACTTCTAGAAGGAGTATGAAAAAGAGATTGTTTATCAATCTCGTTTTCCGGAGATACAACCTGTTGTTGCTGTTCAGACTGAACTTCTTCTCATCGTCCTTTTTACTTAAATCAAGATCATCAAGTTCATCAAATAATGTATGCATACTAATTTCAACAGTATTGGTTCTCAAATTAAATATGCGATATCCTTTAGAATCTGTTGAGTAACCCAAAAAACTAGCCCTGTTTAATTTTGCATCAAACTTTCTAAGGTTCTCTTTGTTATTTAAATTGTAACAAAAACAACCAAAAATGTGAAAATATGAGATGTTTGGCTTTCTGTTTTTCCATACACGATTTATGATGTAGCATGAGGTATTGATGGCTTCAGCCCAAAAATATTTCTCAACATTAGATTCTTCTAAGATTGTTCTTGCCATTTCTTGTAGTGTTCTATTTTTTCGTTCAACAACTCCATTTTGTTGAGGAGTTCTTGCACAAGATAGACTGTGAGAAATGCCAAGTTCATCAAAGAAGGTTTTGAAATATGCATTTACGAATTCCCCTATGTGATCACTTCTTACGAAGATGATATTGGAGTCTTTTTCATTTTGTACCTTTTTACAAAAGATTTTAAAAGCGTCAAATGCATCATCTTTTTGTTTTAAAAATAAAACCCAAGTGTATCTTGAAAAGTCATCAACAATGAAAAAATCGTATTTCATTCCTCATAGACTTGTTGTTTTAATAAGGCCAAAAACGTATATGTTAAATAACTCAAGTATTCTGTTTGTAGAGATAAAGTCCTTTGAATGAAAGCTACTTTTAACTAGTTTTCCTTTTGCACAAGCTTCACATATTTTATCTTTATCAAAATTTATTTTGGGCGTGCATCTAAAAAAGATCTAACTTAGAAATTTTAGAAATTGTTTTCATACTGATGCGACCAGTCCGTTTATGCGATATCCATTTGTCTTTATCAATAGACATAAAGCATGATTCTTCTGGTAATTCATCAAGGTATAAAACATACAGATTTTTTCTTCTTAATTCAGAGAAGAGAATTTCTCCAGAATCTGTTTTTCTTACTTCATATATATTGGGTTTGAAAATAACTTCGAAGCCATTGTCACAAAGTTGACTAATGCTTAAAATATTATGCTTCAATCCTCCAACATATTAAACGTCTATTATTTTAGGAGAGTTTTCCTTACCAATGGTGCCTTTACTTTTAATTCAGGCATGGTTATTGTTCCCGAATGTTACGGAGCCTCACTCTTTCTTGACGAATGACATGAAACATTGTTTATCTACTATCATATGTCTTGAACAGCCACTGTCCAAGAACCATGACTTTTTCTTGATATTATGAGAACTACATGTTGGAACCAAGTTGGTTTTACATTTAGAGTTTTGATGTTAACAAAAGTATTTTATTAGAACAATATATTTAACTTCAAAGAGTATGAAAGAAGATTCATGTTTTTGAAGACAATCTAAAATAAGATTTGATTCAAATTTATAATTGAAGAAAATCTAAAATAAGATTTGATTCAAAATTATAATTGATAAAAATCTAAAATAAGATTTGTAATTCAAGGTATTTGAATTAGAGGATGAGAGCCTTTTGAATGAGGGGACTGAATGTAGCCAAGTTAGTGGTGAACAATAATAAATCTATGTGTCCAAATATTTATGCTTTCATTATTCGCTGCCTCTGAATCTGATTGCTTCTTATCCAAGTAATTCATACCAACCTTCAACAAATTAGCAAAAAGTTTTCAACTTTGGCAAACACAATTCAACCCCCTTCTCCTGTTTGCACCTTCACTACCCTGCATTAGATGTTACATTGTTTTTGGGTAACCATTTGATCTTGGGTCCTTGAGAGTTAGTTTTCTTTTTTAAAACTTGATTCCTATTTAAAATAGCATACTGATTCACTGCGACCGAATTTAAAATAGTAGGAGCATTTTGTTGATTTTGGATAAGATATGAGAATTTGGTACTTCAACATTTTTCGAAGACTGTTCTGATATACCTCCAGAACGTTCTACCTTTTCTGGAGAAAGTTTTGTTATTGTTTCAGAATGTTCTTTCTTTCTAGGAGCCTTTTTCTGATTTTTTTTCATCCTTTTTCTCAAAGTAAAATGCAGATTCCAAATGTCCAATTTTATTGCAGTATGAACATTTGGTTTAACATTTATTCACTTTTTGTTCGAGTACGAAGATGATTTCATAAAGCTTTTTTTTTTAGTTTAACCAAATCCAAGACCAGCTTTGTTAAAAATTCCTACTTGGGAGCCCATAATTTTTCGACAGGTTTCAGTGGATTTGATAAAGTTTAATAAATCATTTTTGAGATATTCAATTTCAGTTTTAAGAAGAATGTTCTCTTTTTGAGTTGCAGAACATTCTTGATCTTCAGTTTTATATGATTTTTTGAGTTGAGCTTCTTGCATGCTTTGAATAACCTTTTTTAGTTCACTATTCATAGCCTGAGCTTTTTCTTTTTCTTCCTTTTCTTTGTAAAATTGTTCTTTAATTGACCTCATCTTCTTCTAAGTTCGCCATCAAGCAAGTGTTTACCTCCTAGTTTTCCTCTGCTTCTGATTCTTCAGAATCATCCTAGGTCACCATCATAGATTTTTTCTTGAATGGAAATTTCTTTGATGCTCTTTTGTTTAAAGGATATTCAGCTTTGTAATGTCCTAATTTATTGCATCCAAAACACGTGATGTGACTTTTGCCTATTTCCGTTTTAGGACTTTCTCTTTTGTTGGGAATGTTCCTTTTTATCTGATCTTTTATCTTCATCATTCTCTGAATTTTTCTAGTAAGAAGAACTATCTCTTCATCAACTTCTTCTTAGTTGTCTTCTGATTCACTTTTCTCATTTGATTGAGGTGATGCGTTTTGAGAGCTATGTGATGCTTTCAAGACAATTATCTTGTTCTTTTTAACTGGTTTATCTTCTTGCAGCAGCACCTCGTCGCTCGTTGAGTTCCAATTGAAGGTGCAAACACGAGAAGATGGGGTTGAATTGTATTTGTCAAACTAGATTTCTTTTGCTGTTTTGTTGAATGTTGATACGAATTATTGGATGAATAATTGATCAGACTTAGCAGCGGATAATAACAGCATAAGAACACAACAATTTATCCTGGTTCACCATTAACTTGGCTACATCCAGTCCCTTCACTCCAAAGTCTTTAATCCACTAATTCAAAACCTATGAATTACAACACCTGAGTCAGTCTTTCCAAACAGTTTGACAACCCCAGACTTTTGAGGAATGATAACAGCACTTTGACTCTACAAGTCAAGTCTTCTCCTACCAATCTGACAACCCCAGATTGAAGAAGGAATCTGCACCACTATCAGGTTAGATTATAAGGGTTTGGAACTCTGCAAAGTTGCTTCTGGAAAGCTGATTGCTGCACTAATTCTTGCACTCTTTTGTTGCTTTTAGAAAGCTGATTGTTGCACTTAGTTTCTCTCTCGAAAACACTTAGAGAATATTGCTATTGCACTCAAGTGATTCTCTCTTTTGAACTCTCGGATTGTGTTGAATATGAAGCTTGAGTTCTTGTATTTTTTATACTTAATGTTGCTGCCTCAAGCCTCCTTTTATAGTTTCAGAATGCACTTGAAATTATAATGACCAATCTTGTTTCTCTTAATTTCAAACCATATCTTTTTAGCTTTAGATTGCATTCAAATTTCCTTCAACTCTTAGTGATTTTTTAATCAAATCCCTTTAATACTTTGATCAAATTTCTATCAAAATTCAATCAAGTCTTCTTCGAATTTTAATCAAGTCTTCACTAATCTGCATCATGATTTAAATTTTGGATTGCATGATCTTCTTATCTCGACTAACTCTGGACCATGTGATCTAATATGTACCATTCTGTGATCTTCTGATCTGGACCATTGATCTTCTAATTTGGACCATTTATCTTCTAATCTGGACTATTTATCTTCTGATTTGGACCATTGATCTTCTTATATAGACCAAGTCTAGACTAAGTCTTATGTTCTGGAACCATTCTATCTTCTATTCTAGACCAAGTATGGACCAAGTCTTGACTAAGTCTTATGTTCTGGACCAAGCTATCTTCTGGTCTAGACCAAGTCTTCTGTTATGGACCAAGCTATCTTCTGGTCTGGACCAAGTCTGACTTATGTTTCCTTCTGGTCTTGACCAAGTCTCCTTCTAATAAGCTTCCTTCTGGTCTGGACCAAATCTCCTTTTGGACTCTGCTTCCTTCTGTCTGGGCCAAGAAAAATATCCTCTAATGATTTTATTTTTTCTTCCCTTTGATGATATCCTCTGATTGATGATATCCTCTAATGTTTGCCTTTGATGACATCCTTTGGTATTCTCTAGAGGTGTCTTCTGGTACCCTCTAGTGATATCCTCTAGTGATATCTTTTGGCCGAATCTTCTGGTGGCATTTGTATCTTTTGGTGATGTCATCCTCCGGTGACATCTTTTGCTTCTGATTTGTATCTTCTGGAGGTATCTTCTGGTTGTATATTCTGGAGGTATCTTCTGCTGACGTCATCCTCTGGTGTATCCTCTGGTGACGTCATACATCCTCTGATTTTTCATTCTTCTAAGTCAAAATACGATTTACATAAAATACTTTTGTTAACATCAAAACTTTAATTGAAAGAACCAACTTGGTTCCAACAATCTCCCCCTTTTTGATGATGACAAAACTTTGTATTTTTTATAAAACTTTTTCTTTCTTTTCACATTGACTCCCCCTAAGACTAAGCTTTACTTTGAATTTTTCTCCCCCTAAGAATATTGCCCCAGATACTTTATCAAATACATCTTCTCCTCCCCCTTTGTCGTCAGACAAAATGGATTGAAGGAAGAAAGGAGATCCTTTGAAAATTTATTTATTTATTTTAATAAAAGTACACGAAAATAATAACAATAAAAAAATTTACTAAGCTACTAGTCAGGGATGAAGGTAAGGTTTAGGTTTTTCTTGATGAAGTCAAACCTATTTTCAAGTAACGGTTTGGTGAATATGTCAGCCCATTGATGGTCAATGTCTACAAATTGAATGTTAAGTACCCATCTTTGAACATAATCTTTGATAAAGTGGTGTTTGATCTCTATGTGCTTGGCTCTAAAATGTAGGATATGGTTTTTGGTTAGGTTGATGGCTGAAGTGTTGTCACAGTATAAAGGGATGTCGGTTTCTATGATGTTGTAGTCTTCCAGCTGATGTTTCATCCAAATGAGTTGAGAACTGCATACGGCTGCTGAAATGTATTCAGCTTCTGTTGTTGACATGGCAACGGTGCTTTGTCTCTTGCTTGACCAGGATATTAAATTGTCTCCCAAGAATGTGCAGTTTCCACTTGTACTCTTTCTTTCGAGTTTATCTCTAGCATAATCAGAGTCAAAGTATCCACTCAGTTTGTATGTAGGAGTTTTCTTGTAGAACAAGGTGAGGTTGGTATTGCCTTTTAGGTATCTACGAATTCTCTTAACGGCAGTTGAATGGGATTCCCTAGGGTCAGATTGAAATTGTGCACATACACTAAACATAATGTCAGGTCTAGAAGCAGTGAGGTAAAGAAGAGATCATATCATACCTCTGTAGGATTTTTGATCAACTTTTTGGCCTGAGTCATCCTTTTCAAGTGAGCAGGTAGGGTGCATCGAGTTGCCATAGGTTTAAAATCACTCATCTTAAACTTCTTGAGAAGCTATTTTGTATATTTTGATTGATGAATGTATATACCTTATTGACTTTGCTGAATTTGTATTCCTAGGAAGAACTTAAGTTCTCCCATCATGCTCATTTGAAATTCCTGCTGCATCAATTTAGAAAATTCTTGGCAGAGAGTACCATTAGTAGATCCAAAGATAATATCATCAACATAAACTTGAATAATCAGAATATCATCTTTTATTGATTTTCTAAAAAGGGTATTGTCTACTTGTCCTCTTTCAAATTCATTTTTAAGTAAGAAGTTACTAAGTCTATCATACCATGCCCTAGGTGCTTGTTTTAAACCATACAAAGATTTTTTAAGTTTAAAAACATAGTTTGGAAATTTAGAACTTTCAAAACCTGGGGGTTGTTTAACATAGACTTCTTCACTTATATAATCATTTAAGAATGCGCTTTAAACATCCATTTGAAATAATGAAATGTTATAATTAGAAGCAAAGGAAAGTATGATATGAATAGCTTCTAACCAGGCCATAGGAGCAAAAGTCTCAGTGTAGTCAATACCTTCATGCTGACTGTAGCCTTGTGCAACAAGTCGTGCCTTATTTTTGACAACTTCTCCTTTTTCATTCAGCTTGTTTCTGAAAACCCACTTGGTTCCAATAATATTCTTTTCTGGTCTTGGAACTAGATCCCAAACATCATTCCTTTCAAATTCATTTAACTCCTCTAGCATGGCAAGAATCCATCCATCTTCCCTCAGTGCTTCATCAACAGAAGTAGGCTCAATAGATGAGAGTAAGCCAAACAAACTGGTTTCTTTAAGTGATGATCTGGTCCTTAAGGGATCACTTGCACTCCCAATGATAGAGTTTCGGGATGTGAAGACTTGTACTTCCATCCACATCTTCCTTCTGACTTATCTTTAGATTCATCCTTTGAAGATTTGTCGGGTTCTTCTGTTTTGCTTTCATCCTCCAGCTTTTCAAGTTCCTCTGGGTTTGTCTGCATCAGCTTCCTTTGGTTCTGGTAAACCTACACTATCATCATCTTGCTTTGACTTTTCAAGGTCAAGCTGTTTGTCATCAAATTTAACATGTATGGCTTCCTGTTAAACACTCTATAGGCTTTGGATCTTTCAGAGTAACCAATGAAGTAACACTTTTGAGATCGAGAATCAAATTTTCCAAGATTATCTTTAGTGTTCAACATATAACAAGTACAACCAAATTTTTTAAAATAAGATATGTTAGGCTTTTTACCTTTCCACATTTCATATGGTGTTTTATTCAATATGGATCTAATATAGACTCTATTTTGAATATAACATGCGGTATTAATTGCTTCTGCCCAAAAGTGTTTTGCAACATTCATATCATTTAGCATTGTTCTGGCCATTTCTTGGAGTGTTCTATTTTTTCTTTCTACAACTCCATTTTGTTGGGGTGTTCTAGGAGAAGAAAATTTGAGAGAGATTCCATTCTCATCACATAAATTTTCAAAGAATTTGTTCTCAAATTCTCCTCCATGATCACTTCTAATTGTTATAATTTTAAGACCTTTTTCATTCATTATTTGTTGGAAAAAAGTGATAAACACTTTGTGGGATTCATCCTTACTTCTTAAAATTTTTACCCATGTCCACCTAGTGTAATCATCTACAATAACAAACCCATATTTCTTTCCACTTAGAGATGTTGTTTTTACTGGCCCAAATAGATCTATGTGTAATAGCTTAAGGAGCTTTGAGGTAGATATTGAGTTTTGACAAGCTTCACACATAATTTCAGTTTTGTAGCTAAGCTTAGGTAGACCTCTCACCAGTTGAAGTTTATTAAGTTTTGAAACTAATCTAAGGTTAGCATGACCTAATCTTTTATGCCAAATTAATTTCTCTTCATTTACTGACACTAGAAACTTAACTTTTTGTTTCTCTAGACTAAATAGATTTATCTTGTAAATATTGTTTTATCTATAACCTGTGAAGAGTACTGATCCATCCTTCTGACTAATAGCTTTGCATGTTTTTTGATTAAATATAATATCATAATTACTATCACTTAATTGACTGAAACTTAATAAATTATGTCTAAGACCTTTAACTAGTAGTACATCTTTAGTAGAGGAAGAAATATCATTACCAATTGTGCTTTGACCAATGATTTGGCCTTTTCACTTTCCTCCAAAAGCCACTGTCCCTCCTTTGCTCAAGGTTAGTTCTTGGAACATAGACTTTTCTCCTGTCATATGTCGCGAGCATCCACTGTCCAGATACCATGACTGGTGTTTCAACTTGATTGCTGATGACATCTGCAACAAAGATAATTTTGTTTTTAGGTACCCAAATCTGGTTGGGTCCAAGTTTGTTAGTCTTGAAAGGTTTCTTGTCTCTCCTTGATTTTGTCATGGGACAAGACAATTTTGAGTGACCTTTCTTAGCACAAACAGCACACAAAACATCAGAGGAAATAGGTTTAGTTACAGTTATAGTTTCATCAAATCCTATGCCTCTTTTACCATTGTTACTGACTCCATAGATCATATAAGCATATTTGCTTCATTCCATACCATTAACAATAAAATCTTGTAAAACTTGTTCATGCATATCATAATTACACACAATATTTTTCCTTGATGTTGAACAAAGATTACTTTTTGGAGTTAGGTTTTCAAACTTAAGCTCAGCAGTATCAGTTTTAAGAGTTGCATTTTCTGTTTTACATTCTGCATTTAGATTCTTTAAAACATCAATTTCTTTGGTTAGAGTTTTATTTTCTTCCCTAAGTGTTTTCAGTTTTAAAGACAGTTTATTATTGATAGTTAAAATATCATTCATTGCAGTAGTTAAATCAGATCGAGTAAGTTTAGAAAATACCTCTTTTTCATCTTCTGATGATTCACTTCCTGAATTAGATTTTGTGTCGGATCCAGAGGCAGCGCTTGTGTGAGCCAACAGAGCTAGTTCTATTTTTAATTCACTTTCAGAATCAGATTCTGTATCGGATCCAGAGGCAGCACTTGTGTGAGCCATCAGAGCCAGTTTTGTTTCTGATTCACTTCCAGAATCAAAGTCTGGGTTGGATCCATAGGCATAATGAATGTGTGTCATTAGAGCCAACTATGCTTCTTCTGATTTCCTTCCAGAGTTGGATCCAGAGGCAAAACGAGTGCGAACTGTCTGATCCAATTATGCTTCTTCTGATTCACTTCTAGAGTCAGATTTTATGTTGGATCCAGAGGCAGAATGAATGTGAGCCATCATAGCTAATTCTGCTTCTTCATCTTCAGAAGATTCATCAGAATCATCCCATGTTGCCATCAAATTCTTCTTCTTGGGTCTAGAGTCTTTCTTCTGATTTTTCCCTTTCTCCAGATTTTTACATTCTGACTTGATGTGCCCATGTTCATTGCATCCATAGCAGATGATATCTTTCTTGTCTTGTTCAACCTTTCCTCTGTTTGAATGCTTGGAATACCTCTGGGGAAACTTCTTCTTTCTATTCTGCCACATCTTCAGAACCATCCTGGTTATGAAGTCAATGTCTTCTTCTTCTGGTTTCTGATTCTGGTCCTCAAAATCACTATCTTCTAATTCTGCTTCTGCTTTTAGAACCTTCTTCTGTTTGGATTTTAAGGTTAGGGTTTTGTTCTTCTTCTTGGGTTCATCTTCTTCCAGCTCTATTTCATGTGACTTGAGGGAGCTGATTAATTCTTCCAGCTTTAAAGTGTTCAAGTCCTTTGCTTCCTGAATTATAGTGACCTTTGGTCTCCACTTGGTTGGCAAACTTCTAAGAATTTTCTTCGCGTGGTCAATAGTGGTATAGCTATTCTTGAGTACTTTTAATCCCAAAACCAGAGTCTGAAATCTAGAAAATATTGCTTCAATGTCTTCATCTTCTTCCATCTTGAACAGCTCGTACTTCTTGATTAGAATGTTGGTCTTTGCTTCTTGGACTTACTTGCTGCCTTCGTAAGTCATAATCAGACTGTCATAGATTCTCTTTTTTGTTTCTTTGTTAGTGCATTTGTCGAACTGCTTGAATGTGATTGCATTGATCATGAACGTTCTAGATTTGTGATGCAACTTGAACATCTTCTTCTGGTCAGCATCCAAATCTGTCCTGGGAATTTTAACACCATCAGCATCTTCTAGAGCAGTATAGCCATCTTCCACCAAGTCCCAAAGTTCGGGATCTTGTGAATAAAGAAACTCTTCAGCCTGTCCTTCCAGTACTCGAACCGTTCCCCATCAAACATAGGTGGTCTGTTGATGTTTCCTCCAACAGCTTCTTCATTGAATCCAAACATGTTGAACCCATGCATCTTTCCTCAAACACTGTAAAGTGCTCAATCTTGAGACCGAGCTCTGATGCCAATTGAAGGTGCAAACACGAGAAGAGAGATTGAATTGTGTTTGTCAAACTAGATTTCTTTTGTTGTTTTGTTGAATGTTGATACGAATTATTGGATGAATAATTAATCAGACTTAGCAGCGGATAATAACAACATAAGAACACAACAATTTATTCTGGTTCACCATTAACTTGGCTACATCCAGTCCCTTCACTCTGAAAGCTTTAATCCACTAATTCAAAACCTTTGAATTACAACACCTGACCCTCCAAGTCAATCTTCCCTAACAGTCTGACAACCTCAGACTTTTGAGGAATGAAAACAGCACCTTGACTATACAAGTCAAGTCTTCTCCTACAAATCTGACAACCCCAGATTGAAGAAGGAATCTACACCACTATCGGGTTAGACTATAAGGGTTTGGAACTCTGCAAAGTTGCTTCTGGAAAGCTGATTGCTACACTGATTCTTGCACTCTTTTGTTGCATCTGGAAAGCTGATTGTTGCACTGAATTTCTCTCTCGGAAACACTCAGAGAATATTGCTTTTGAACTCAAGTGATTCTCTCTTTTGAACTCTCGGATTGTGTTGAATATGAACCTTGAGTTTGTTAGGGGAGCAGTTACTGATGCAGTAACTGCTACAGGGGCTGTTAGTAAGCCACATGTGTGGAAAGCGTATAAGAGAAGATTTAATGGATAGTTATTTGGAAGTTACCTAACTGCCTAGTGGTTTTGTGGATAATTATTTGGCAGTTACATAACTACCTAGTAGGGAATAAATATATATAATGTAAATTGTGTGCAGAAGGGGAGGAGGAGGAATATAATTTGTATGTTGTAGGCAGAGAGCATTTGGCACTCTGAAGGAGCATTGTGCTCTGTGTTAAGGAATTACTTTACCGGGTAATTCTGTTTTCTTATTCAATAAAGTCATACATTCACTCTCTTCACTTCAACACTTCCTATTTTCAATTTTAATTATCTATCAATTGGTCCGGCCTGCCGGATCGTTTAATTAGAGAGAGAGAGAGAGAGAAACCAAATACCAGCGAATTGAATTGAACTAATGCCACCAAAGAAGATGGAAACAAAGGTGAATGAGTTGGAGACAAAAGTTGCATCACTCAAACAAACTTTGGCAGAGATGCGATTTCAAGCCACTCAGGATCAGGAAAAACTTGTGTCGCTCATATCCCAAAGTCTTGTGAAGAAGAGTGGACATTCAGAAACTTCGAAGAGGAACGATCAACAAATGTAGAGTGAAACCCTTGATGAATTTCGTCAATCTGTGAAGAAGGTGGAACTCCCCTCTTTTGATGGTGAAGATCCTGCATGGTGGATAGCGCGTGCAGAGATTTACTTCAGGGTTCTTAATACAAGCCCGTAATTGAAGGTGAGTCTGGCCCAATTATGCATGGAGGGGTCAACGATTCATTTTTTTAAAGCGTTGACGGAGGAAGAAGCGGATCTGACTAGGGAGAAGTTTAAGAATGCTTTACTTGAACGTTACGGAGGGATTGGAGAAGGAAATTTGTTCGAACAACTCTCTTCGATTCAGCAAGAGGGAAGTGTAGAAGAATACATCAAAGATTTCGATAGGCTAGTGGCGCAAGTAGACCGAATACCCGATTCACAATATTTGGGTTACTTCTTACATGGTCTTCAAGAAGGAATAAGGGGGCGATTGAGGAGTATGATAGCGATGGGGCTGGTCTCGCGCTCAAGATTGATGGGGCTGTTGAGATGGAATTTTCGGAGAAGAAACCAAATTGGGTCAGGTTGCGTAGTGCCAACCAAAGGAGTGGACCAAGAGGAGTTTTCAACCGGGTGAACCCACAGGATGTTAGTGGGCCTCGTTTAGAGTGGGGTTATGGGAAGTCTAACAAGGAAAATGGAAATGGGTCTAGACCAAAAAATGATAACAGGGGTGATTCCAGGCGTGATATGCTTCGGGACAAAGGGGTTAGGCACCTGTTGTATCATGAGTTGATGGAAAGAAGCAGGAAAGGGCTATGCTACAAGTGTGGGGGAAATTATCACCCCCAACATCAATGCCTTGACAATCATTTTAAAGTAATGGTGATAGATGAACCTGATGAAGGAGATTGTGAGGCCAAAGTCATGGAGGATGAGAAGGAAGAAGATGAAGTCGAAAATGAAGAGGAGTACAGCAGCATGTCTTTGAGCAATATCACTGAGGTTGAAAAAAAGAGACCAAGGACCATGAAATTAAAGGCTAAAATCAATGGAGTGCCCATTTTACTCTTGGTTGATAGTGGTGCTACTCACAATTTCATTGCTGGGAAATTGGTAAAAGCATTTGGTTGGCCCATCAAGCAAACTGAAACAATGAGTATCAAACTAGGTGATGGATTTCAAACTACCACACAGGGAAAATGTCTTGATATTGAAGTTGAGGTTGGGACTACTAAATTCACCATTGAAGCTGTTATGTTTGATTTAGAAGGGGTGGACTTAGTGTTGATGGATTGGTTGGAAACAATAGGGAGAATGTGGGTGGATTGGAAGGAGAAAGTGATAGAATTTGAATTGAAGGGACAATGGGTCCAATTCGGAGAAGGAGGAGGTGCTGCCGAGCAACCCATGGCCTTGCAAAGTTTGTTGGGGAAGTGTAAACAATTAGTGGATGGGTTACTATTATCCAAAGAGATACTTTTGTTGGCTGATGATAAGAACACCGAGTTAGGACAGCAACTAAACGATGAATTGAGTAGCGAATTGCAAGAGCTTTTGGAATGCTATGATGCAGTTTTCAGTGAACCCAAGGGGCTACCTCCTAGAAGGGGAAAAGATCACGCTATTTGTCTAGAGGAAGGAAAAGGACCTGTGAATGTAAGGCCTTACCGATACCCACATCATCACAAAGATGAGATCGAGAAGCAAGTGCAAGGGTTATTGGAGTTTGGGGTAATCAGACCTAGTCAGAGCGCATATTCTAGCCCAGTAATTTTGGTGAAGAAGAAAGACAACACATAGAGGATGTGCATTGACTATAGAGCTTTGAACAAGGTCACTATCCCTGATAAATTCCCTATTCTAGTTATTGAGGAACTCTTGGATGAACTACACAGTGCCAAATACTTCACCAAGCTCGACCTTAAATCCGGATATCATTAAGTACGAATGAAGGAGGAAGACATCCACAAGACTGCATTCAGAACTCATGAGGGCCACTACGAATTCATGGTAATGCCTTTTGGTTTGATGAATGCACCCTCCACATTTCAATCTTTAATGAATGATATTTTCAAACCAATGATGAGAAGATTTGTGTTAGTGTTCTTTGATGACATTTTGATCTATAGTTCAAATTAGGAGTCCCATATGAAGCATTTGAGAGAGGTTTTGAAGGTGCTGCAGCAACATAAATTAGTGGCTAACCGTAAAAAATGTTCATTTGCTCAAGCCAAAATTGATTACCTAGGCCACATAATTTCTAAGGATGGTGTGGCTGTGGATCTCAATAAAGTTCAATGTGTGCAAGAGTGGCCAGTTCCAAAGAATGTTAAGGGGGTGAGCGGAATTCTTGGTCTCACGGGTTACTATAGGAAGTTCATAAGAGACTATGGCAAGATTGCAAAACCTCTTACTGAATTGACAAATAAAGAGGGGTTCAATTGGGGCAATGAGGCGCACAAGGCTTTTGAGGAGCTCAAAGTTCAACTCACTACTGCACCAGTTTTGGCACTCCCTAATTTCTCACAAGAGTTTTTCATAGAGAGTGATGCATCAGGTATGGGGACCGGAGCCATTTTGATTCAACAGGGTAAACCTATAGCATTCTTCAGTAAAGCGTTGGGAGAGAGGAGCCTTGCCAAATCCACCTATGAGAAAGAGTTGATGGCAATAGCACTTGCTATCCAACATTGGCGACCGTACCTCTTAGGGAGGAAGTTTACAGTGTGCACCGACCACAAGAGTCTTAAACAGCTGCTTCAACAGCGAATAACCACTCCTGACCAACAAAATTGGGTAGCCAAGTTATTGGGGTATCAGTTTGACATCATCTATAAGCCGGGGCTAGAAAACAAGGGTGCTGATGCCCTCTCTCGCGTTAATGAAGGACCAGAATTGATCACTATGATTCATCAACTGAGTTGGTTAGGAAGTAAGCAATTGGTAGAGGAGGTACATAAAGATTCCAAGCTGTCCAAAACCATAACAGATTTGATATCGGGTCAGGAGGTAAAGAAGGGGTTCTCTTATATAAAAGGGGTATTGTTTTATAAGGGCAGGTTGGTAATGTCTGAGAAATCCGAGAGCATTCTTAAAATGTTACAAGAATTTCATGAAACTCCTCAAGGGGGGCATTCTGGTGTGTACAGAACTTATAGAAGATTGGCTGCCAATTTGTTTTGGTTTGGTATGATCAAAACTGTGCAGGAGTATGTCAGAGCTTTAATGTTTGCCAACACCAAAAATACTTGGCTGCTGCTCCGGGAGGATTGCTACAACCTTTTAACATCCCGAATCAGATTTGGGAGGAGACATCAATGTATTTTATCACTGGACTCCCTAAGTCTAAGGCTTATGAAGCCATCCTAGTTATTGTGGATAGACTCTCAAAATACAGCCACTTCATCCCCCTCAAGCATCCATATACAGCAAGGTTGTTAGCTGAGATTTTCACAAGGGAGGTGGTACGTTTGCATGGCCTTCCAGCTTCCATTCTCAGCGACCGCGACCCAATTTTTGTGAGTTCATTTTGGAAGGAATTGTTCAAACTGCAAGGTACTCAGCTGCGAATGAGCACTGGATACCATCCTCAAACTGATGGTCAAACGGAGGTGATTAACGGATGTTTGGAAACATTTCTCCGGTGTTTTACAGCAGACCAGCCTAAGCAATGGATGCAGTGGCTTCCTTGGGCTGAATATTGGTATAATACCAATTTCCATGTGTCTACTGGTACCACACCATTTGAGTGTGTTTACGGACGACCTCCGCCTGTTTTGAATCGGTTCCTGCCTGGAGAAATTAAGGTGGAAGCAGTGCAAAGGGAATTATGGGATAGGGATGAAGCCATCAAACAACTAAAGTATCAATTGCAGAGGGCACAAAACCAAATGCAAACTCATGCAAATAAGAAGAGGGTGGATACAGAGTTTGCCATTGGTGACTGGGTATTTCTGAAATTGCGACCTCATGGTCAAGTTACCTTGGGTGCTTGCATCTGTCCAAAATTATCTCCACGTTACTACGGACCATTTCAGATTTTGGAGAAAATTGGAGCAGTGGCTTACAAGCTTAAGTTGCCTGATTCATCTCGTATTCATCCAGTGTTTCATGTGTCATTATTGAAGAAAGTAGTCGGAAATTATAATGTGCAGGCCAATTTACCTCAAGAATTGGCAAGTGACAATGCCAATAACGTAGAACCCGAATCAGTTTTGGCCAGTTGAATTGTTTCTAAGGACGGAAATACTATCCGACAAGTGCTTATCCAATAGAAGGGTCAACGAGCCGACGACGCAACATGGGAAGATGAGTTAAACATCAGAAGTCAATTTCCTACACTACGACTTGAGGACAAGTCTCCTCTTGTAGGGGGGATATTGTTAGGGGAGCAGTTACTGATGCAGTAACTGCTACAGGGGCTGTTAGTAAGCCACATGTGTGGAAAGCGTATAAGAGAAGATTTAATGGATAGTTATTTGGCAGTTACCTAACTGCCTAGTAGTTTTGTGAATAATTATTTGGTAGTTACATAACTACCTAGTAGGGAATAAATATATATAATGTAAATTGTGTGCAGAAGGGGAGGAGGAGGAATATAATTTGTATGTTGTAGGATGAGAGCATTTGGCACTCTGAAGGAGCATTGTGCTCTGTGTTAAGGAATTACTTTACTGTGTAATTTTGTTTTCTTATTCAATAAAGTCATACATTCCCTCTCTTCACTTCAACACTTCCTATTTTCAATTTTAATTATCTATCAGAGTTCTTGTATTTTCGATACTTAATGTTGCTACCTGAAGCCTCCTTTTATAGCTACAATTAGGGCTTTATCCAAGCTTAAATTCGAGATAAATCTATCTCATATTTCCTTTGAAAATTCTGTTGGCCAATCCTGTTTCACTTAATTTCAAACCATATCTTTTTAGCTTCAGATTGCACTTGAAAATTCTGTTGACCAATCTTGTTTCTCTTAATTTCAAACCATATCTTTTTAGCTTCAGATTGCATTCGAATTTCCTTCAAGTCTTCAGTTATTTTTGAATAAAATCCCCTTAATACTTTGATCAAATTTCTATTAAAATTCAATCAAATCTTCTTCGAATTTTAATCAAGTCTTCACTGATCTGCATCATGATTTAAATTCTGGACCGTATGATCTTCTGATCTCGACCAACTCTGGACCATGTGATCTGATATGTATCATTCTGTGATCTTCTGATATGGACCATTGATCTTCTAATCTGGACCATTTATCTTCTGATATGCACAATTGATCTTCTGATCTGGACCATTGATCTTTTTATCTAGACCATTTATCTTCTTATCTGGACCATTGATCTTCTGATCTGGACTAAGTCTTATGTTCTGGACCATTCTATCTTCTATTCTGGACCAAGTCTTGACTAAGTCTTATGTTCTAGACCAAGCTATCTTCTGGTCTGGACCAAGTCTTTTGTTCTAGACTAAGCTAACTTCTGGTCTGGACCAAGTCTCCTTCTGAAAAGCTTCCTTCTGGTATGGACCAAATCTCCTTATAGACTCTGCTTCCTTCTGATCTGGGCCAAGAAAAATATCCTCTAATGATGTTATTTTTTCTTCCCTTTGATGATATCCTCTGAGTGATGATATCCTCTGATGTTTGCCTTTTATGACATCCTTTGGTATTCTCTGGATGTATCCTCTGGTGATATCTTCTGGCCGAATCTTCTTGTGATGTCATCCTCTGGTGACATCTTCTGCTTCTGATTTGTATCTTCTGGAGTTGTCTTCTGGTTGTATATTCTGGAGGTATCTTCTGCTGACGTCATCCTCTGATGACATCCTCTGGTGACGTCATACATCCTCTGATTTTTCATTCTTCCAAGTCAAAATACGATTTACATAAAATACTTTTGTTAACATCAAAACTTTAATTGAAAGAACCAACTTGGTTCCAACACCAATGAGTTCTTCCAGTCCTAGTATCTCAAGATTTTTAGCTTGGCTTATGGCTATCACCATTGGTCTCCATATGATTGGAAGACATCTCATAAGCTTTCTTACTCTATCTTGTATTGAGTATGTTATCCCAAGAGAATGCATCTCATTCACAATGGTTGTGAATCTTGAGTAAATTTCATCAATTGTTTCTCCTTCATCCATTTCAAACAACTCAAACTTTCGTATGCCAATGTCTATTCTTGTTTCTTTGACATGGCTTGTTCCTTCATGATGAGTTTGCAGTGTATCCCATACTTTCTTTGCAATATCGAACTCATCTATTCTTTCACTTTCTTCCCTGTTTAAAGCACAAGATAAAAATAGTTGAGCTTTAGAGTTTAGAAGTACCTTAGCTTTGTCTTTAGCTGTCCAATCTGCTTCTTTCTTTTCAGCAAATGTTGGATCGTCTTGATTGACTCTTGGAACAAAGTTTCCATCTATTTGTAATTTTAGGAATAGTTGCATCTTACTTTTCTACAAGTAATAATCTGTTCCATCAGAGTAAGATGGTCTGTTTGAAGATCCTCCTTCAACGATGTACTTAGCTTTTGACATTGTCTTCTAGATCTTTTTCTCTAGCACTTTTTAGGTGTTGATTCTTAGAGACAGGGCTCTAATGCCACTTGAAGTGACAATGTTGATCACAAGAAAGAGGGGTTTGAATTGTGATTACTTTAAAAATTTCTACAATGAACTTTAAAACTCAAGATTGATATTGGTTTGATAAATAATAGGAACATAACGTCCTTCGTTAGAATAAAAAAACTTTAATAGGTGACCAGTGAAGTGCATATGATAATTAAAATGAGGATAAGAGAAAGAGAATTCACACAACGATATATCCTTGTTCACCCAACGTGGGCTACGTCCAGTCCTCACAATCTTGTGAGCTTTTTCACTAATATGGAAAAAACAAGATTGTTCCTGTTTTTCCCCACAAATGATCAACCTTGATTTATTACAATAGTTTGCCTTTCACCTTGAAAGATACTTCACAGATTACTCCTCAATACTTAGAAGAGTATTTACACTTAACCTTTTTAAACATAAGGATTTTACAATTCTCCTTACACTATCTCTACCTCTATAGTGTTTGAGTTTCAAAAGTGATTTGAGATGAGTTTGATTTGATCAGCTGTTACTCAACACTTGTTTGAGTTTCTGTTTCAAGGGATTGAAGGTGCAAACACGAGAAGGGGGGTTGAATTGTGTTTGACTTAACTTGAATCTTTTCCTGTTTTAATACTTTCAAAACAAAACTTGATGTATAATTAAAACAGAGTTAGCAGCGGATAAAAATAAAAATAAAAACTCACAGATTTTATACTGGTTCACCGTTAACGAGGCTACGTCCAGTCCCTTCGCCTTGAAGGATTTCACTAATTCAATCTTGAATTACAACCTTGCTACTGACCCTCCAAGTCAGTCTTCTCAAATAGTCTAACAATCCTAGACTTCTTTGAGGAGAAACAACTCTTGTTCTTCAGCCAATCTGACACCCCAGATTGTAGAAGAAATCACAACACTATGAATCTAATTGCCAAGTAACCTGCTACCTCTACTGACTCCCACAGCTTGTACACTCTACTTCAACAACTTAGATTTGACACAGTGGAACGAAAACAACAAGAGTACTTGCTTTAAAAACTGAGACTCAACAATTGACTTATATGAAAATTTGAGAGTGTTTGCTTTTGAAGTGTATGACCCTTTTGTAATTTTTGATACTGAGCATTCTGCCTTGAGCCTCCTTTTATAGATGAAAATTAGGGTTTCTTCCATGATCAAATTCGAGCTGAATCTTGCTGGATTCTCTTCCAAAAATAACTTGACCAATTGGGCTTCATATAAATAAAAAACATATCTTCAGATTTCCTTTCAAAATAACTGGCCAATTAAATCTGTTGGTTGTTCCCGCCAATGCTCCTGAATTCCATGCTACTCCACTTTATTTTTATAACCAATCTTTTTAACACTTTAATTAAAATAACTTGCAATCTCCATCGTTGATCAATTCTGGACCATCAGAATTTTGAGCGCTAGTCCACATCTGGTCCAAGCTAAATGATATGTTGTGATCCTCTGAATTCGGCCATCCCTGGACCACACTTCCTGACCCTCTGATCTTCTGATTTCGGCCAACCTGGATGCGAGCCTCATATGCTGAATTCTTCTGGACTCGGCCATTTCTGGACTTGCACATTCTGTCCCTCTGATTTCAGCCAACACTGGGCCATGGTCTGATTTTCTGATCTGGACCATCACTTGACTCAAAAAATTATTTCTGAACCATTGATCTGGATATTTTTACTCTGATCTGGACAGATTCTGGAATTTGGTCTGGAACAAACTGAAATAAACTTGATCAAAAAATATTTCAGTCAGGACATTTTACCTTTGATTTTGGACCAGGTCTGGGTTGATTCTGGAACTCATTTCTTTTGTTCTGGACTTAGTTCCATGCCCTGAATCATGCCATCTTATGGTCTGGCCAAATCTGGATTGATCCTCTTGTTCTGGACTCATAAACATACCTTCTGGTCAAGTCTGGAACAAGTCTGGGCTGTGTAATTTTTCACTGCCAGGCCATCTTCTGGTCAGAATACCTTCTAGAATAAAATTGATATTTGATTCCTGTTTGTCTTGATCAACTCTCCTTCTGGCAGGCTTTCCAATGGTATGATCCATGTTTCCTTCTGATTTTTCCTCCTTCTGATATAGGCCTGCAAAGATATCTTCTGGTGATGTTTTGACATCCTGGAACATCTGGAAATTCCAGAATTCATTTTCCTTTGATCCTCTGCTTCTGATTTCTTCATATTCTGGTTGTATTTAATTTAATAATTCAAGGTACAAAATAAGTTTACATTGAGTGCTTTTGTAAACATCAAAATCCTAAGTCTTAGAACCAACTTGGTTCCAACAGTGATCAATTCTGGGAATTTATCTTTGAATCTAATGACAGAAAATTGAAGCCTAGCTTGATGTCTTGAGTTTATGATTCTCAAGAATGATGCTTTTAATGGAGATTGATTGCACTTTGAGCTGATAATCTTTCCCTTGCCTTGGAGTTCCTTTTATAGGCATCTTGAAGGGTTGTGTCAGCTCATATAGTCGTTTCGAAATAGACTGTAAAGGCTATGAGTTAATAGACACATGACACAAATGATCGAAGACAGTTCCTGCCAATCTTCAGAACATTCTTCGTTTCCTGTTTTGCCCATTTTTTGATTTCTATTAGTTCTTTCAATTCTTTTTTGTGCTTCAGCCTTATTGCTTAACAATAACTTTTCCTTTCTAGGAATTTAAGCTTGCAATTTGTTGCTTTGATGTTGAATTCGCATCTACAGCTTTCTTTGCATGCTCAGTTTTTGTTGCTAGCTTATGATCTGTTTGTTTTCCTTCTTGATTTATAGTGGTCTGATCATCCTTTGTTATTTGAAGGATTTGTTTAAGAACATTCTTTGTTTAAGTAAAACAAAGACAAATCTTTCTTGGTTTCTGCTGGTTTCGTTTTGTCAAGGCAGATTTGATTCTATTTTTCTTCTGCTCTTATCTCGTTGCGTTTGAAACCTATCTTGTTTTAAAACACTCAAGAACACACGTTAAAAACTAATGATTTTTAGAATCATAAATTATATATTTAATTAACTTGATTTTGTTCATCATTAAAACATTTAAATTGGGATTTTTGTCTCAACAATTATAATGACCAGAATCTATTTTAATAATAAATTATTTCTTTCGAGGACTATTATGATAATAAGTTATATCTTTCAAGTACTATTTTGACGATGCGAAGACTAATTTGCATCTTTGATTAAGTTAGAGATCAAAGTAATAGCGTCTTACACCTTAAAGACTAAAACTATGATTTATCTATAAAAAAAAATAAAAAATTAGTTAAACCCATATCAAAACGACTGGGACTCAAAATCTATAAATAGAAAAATATTCACTGAATTTACACTGTTTACCCACAAAGTATAGTAGGTACTAAATTCATGAAACCAAGTCCAAAGTGAATAGTGACAGCAACTATTCACAAGACATAATGAAGTTGGATTAATCTATTTTTTTTACGTAAAGATTACATTATTTTTTATACTCGTTTTAATAAAAAATTTGTTTATAAAAAAAATTCAACAAAACATAATGGTTCTCTTCATAGTTTTAAATTATAGTTACGGCTAGCCTATCTCTCAACTCTCAATCTTTTTTCTCTTGTTGTGCGATAGATATTGTTGAGTCTTTTCGTTGTATGTTTATTTGTCTCTATCATTATTGTTGTTTCTATGTGTTATTTTTATTTGCTTCAATTTAGAAGTTTTAGTTATCGATTTAGGTTTCTTTTTTGCTTCTTAAAGATTTTAGTTATTCACTTCAGGGTTTTCTTCTTTAATTTAAGATTTATTTTTGATTCAATTACATGTGATTATATTTCTGGTGATTGTTGCTTATAGTTATATAGTAAAGTATATAGTAAATTAAATTTAAAAGTAATTTTAAATAAGAAAATAAATTTTGAGTACAATTTCCTTGTTTTGGTGTCTACGGTACTGAAAAGGCTTTTAATTATGTTTCATTTGATTCGATTGTGTGCTAATTAAATAAGAAGAAAAAAACACCACAATCAAATCACATACATATATATATATATATATATATATATATAGCTCGTTATTCTCTTGCTGCCAGTTCAAAAACCCTTCTTCAAGAGAATTGTTCTTTATGCTAGAAGATTCCAATTTTTCATAAAATTAAATATACTAGTTATGATGGATTTTTTTTTTAAAGACAAAAGACTTAATATGGTTTTTAATAGTGTCCGTCTTTTCCAATTTTTTTTTTATTTCTTAATTCAATTTACATTGAAATACAATTTGATTTATACAATTGTTCTTTCAACCATTTAACTTTACCCTTAAGAATTGAAATCTTCTTTCTGAACTTTCTATTTTCCACCAGCAATATTTGATAATTAACATAACACACAGTCTGATTTTACTATTCATGCGATGATTCATTCACCATGTTAAATTCAAGTTTTTCATTTGTTGCAGTTAACTCTTCAATTATTTGCCAAATAGTATAAAGGTTTACTATGTTATTTTGAAATGTTTTTAATATTGTTTTCTTTTGACACAGTAAGATTGATCAATTCAAAAATCTCATAAATCGAAACTTGGGAATAGATGTTTTACCCAAGGACAAGTGGTTGAACGTCCAGATCTACAACAAATATTATCATATATAATAAATGACGTTCCGAAACGCAAGTTAGGTTGTTGAATCACCAAAAACAAGTACGTAGAACTCAAGATATGATCGTAGGTTACTGAACACGAAAATTGGTAGAATTTGAGTAATAGGGTTTGATGTAAAGGAAATTCAAATTACTATTTAACAAACGAACGAAGAAAAGAATGGCACCACAATCTAAGGATTGATAAGCCAAAAGAACGCCACAAGGATTAACAACCTTGATAAGTTCAAAGTGAGTTCTTTCAAGAACTCTAGAGAGCAAAGCCTCACAACAATAATGTTCCAAAATCCCCCTCAATGAGGTTACAAATGCTTATTTATAGTAAAGCTATCTCTAAACCAAAATGGGTCATAAGTGACACCATTCTCTAGGCCCATATTGGACTTTAATCATATTTTTTCTAAAATAAACTAAATGTAAGGAAGTAAAGTATCTTCGCTTACACATAACATAAACTAAATCTAAAATAAAACTATTACAATTCCAAATCAAAGAAAACTAAGAAATATTACAAACCAATTTAAAATAAATAAAGTTCATCTTAATTTATTAAAATATGGGTCATCTTCATACTCTTGAGGTTCTTATCATTCTCTCCTTCTTGAAGAAATTCGACCACGAATTTAAGCTCCATTATGTCGTACATGAAGAAATAATCCAAATAAACCACAAGCTCATCATATCCACCGGGGTCAAATGGAAATTTGGAAAAGTCGCCAAATGTCATAAGTCGGTGAAACACATTTCCATCTTGAACAATTAACATCTCATCACATTTATGGTAAAGGTAAGAAATTCTAAAGATGGAGATAAAGTTATACCTTTTGAAGTTGATATTCATGACCAAATTTTCCTTTTTTGCATTGAAATTTGTGGCAAACAATATGTTACTCTGTATTTGCAAAGGCTTCAAAGCAAGTTGAATCTCATGGATATTCTGTTTATCACAAAAAAATGGCGACTCAATAATTTCCTTGCAAGCATCCTTTGGAGGATCTTTTGAATAACCACCTTCAAGCACTAACATTAATTCATTCACCTCACTCTCTTGTTTAAAGAGACTTTCAATTTTACCATCATCTTTCTCTTTGCTTTCAATGTCAATATATTGATGACATTCCTCCTTTAGAGGCACTACTACAAGCACTTGCAATAGAGAATTATCGAAGTTAGACAAATAGTTGGAGTCAATTTCTTGCCATTTGTCTCTCAAATGTTTCGCCTCTTCTTCTTTTTTTTCTTTGATTTTCTCTTTCTCTCTCAAGGCTAGCTTCTCTACTTTTCTTGCTTGTTTGGCATATCCATTTTCTTACAGATATTTCACATACTCCGAATCGAATACAAAATCTCGAATATATTGATGATATGATATACTTCTCTTTTTTTCTTGATCCTCATTTTTATATTCTACATGTCTTTTCTCTTTTTTATACCTCATATCATCACCATGATTTTCTTGATCCTCTAACAGCTCAATTTTGACATGTAAATCTTCAGTATGCTCCCTCAACATATTTTGCATTTGAGCAATTATAGCCTCTACTAACAATATGTTGTTTTCTCCTTGAGGATGGCTAACATCACCACATATTCCTGCCATATTTTAAACAAAAAGAAAACAAACAAAAGTGAAAGAACAGGACCTCACCACACAGCTCACGTGTTTACACTCTTGAATTTGTCACTCGTGTTTCACTCAATTTCGGCTTTTTCAATAATGAATCCCTCTTGCCTTTTTCCACTCAATTGTGAAGGTGCAAACACGAGAAGGGGGTTGAATTGTGTTTGACTAACTTGAATACTTTTTCTGTTTTTGTAGTTTTAAAACAAAACTTGATGTATGAATAAAACAGAGTTAGCAGCAGATATAAAGTAAAAATAAAAACACAGAATTTTATACTGGTTCACTGTTAACGAGGCTACGTCCAGTCCCTTCACCTTGAAGGATTTCACTAATTCAAAACCTTGAATTACAACAGTACCACTGACCCTCCAAGTCAGTCTTCTCAAACAGTCTAACAATCCTAGACTTTTGAGGAATGCAGCACCTTGACTTCCTAAGTCAAGTCTTCTCCTACCAATCTGACAACCCCATATTGTAGAAGGAATTACAACGCCTTGAATCTAATTGCCAAGTAATCTGCTACCCCTTCTGACTCCCTCAGATTGTAGACTCTACTTCAACAACTTAGATCTAACACAAGGGAAAGAAAATAACATGAGTGCTTGCTTCTAGAAAGCTGGAACTCATAATTAACCTTACTGAAAACTTGAGTGTTTGCTTTGGAAGTGTATGACTCTTTTGTGATTTTCGATGCTAAGTATTCTGCCTTGAGCCTCCTTTTATAGATGCAGATTAGGGCCTCTTCCAAGCTTAATTTCGAGCTGTATCTTACTTGATTCTCTTGAAAAAATATCTTGACCAATCGGGCTTCACTTAAATAAAAAACATATCTTTTTAAGTTTCAGATTTGCTTTCAAAAATAACTGGCCAATCTTGTCTTTAGTTTCTTCCCGCCAACAGCTTACGAATTCCCATACGACTTCACTTTATTTTTGTAACAAATCCTTTTGATACTTTGATCAAATTTAATTAAATCTCCATCGTTAATCCTCACGATTAAATCTGGACCGTTTGATCTTCTGCTCTCATCCACATCTGGACCATACTAAGTGATCTGCTGTGATCCTCTGATTTCGGCCAACCCTGGACCACACTTTCTGATCTTCTGATCTCGGCCAACCTGGTCTAGCAAACTGATCTGATGTGATCCTCTTATCTCGGCCAATGCTGGACCACACATTCTGACCTTCTAATTTCGGCCAACATTGGGCCATGGTCTGATCTTCTGATCTCGGCCAACACTGGGCCAAATACTTAAATCTGAACCATTGATCTGAATACCTTCCCTCTGATCTAGACCAATTCTGGACTTGGTTTGGATTGAACTGAAATTAACTCTGGACAAATAATATTTCAGTCTGGACATTTTACCTTCTGTTTTTGATCAGGTCTGGATCAATTCTGGACATCATTTCTTCTGGTCTGGACTTAGTTTCATACCCTGAACCATGCTATCTTCTGGTCTGGGTCAAATCTGGATTGAATCTCTTGTTCTGGACCCATTAATTTATCCTCTGATTAAGTCTGGATCAAGTATGTGTTGTTTTATCATTTCACTGCCAGGTCATCTTCTGGTCTGGATCAAGTTTCCCTCTAGCAGGCTTCCTTCTGGTCTGGTCCAAGTCTCCTTCTGACTTTGCTTCCTTCTGATCTGGGCTAGCAAAGATATCCTCTGGTAATTCCAGGATGCATCCTCTAGTACCTTCTGGATGCATTTTCTGGTGTCTTCATCTTTTGCCTCTAGAAACTTCATTTTCTGGTGGCATTTAATGTAATAATTGAAGGTTCAAAATAAGATTACATGGAGTGCTTTTGTAAACATCAAAATCCTAAGTACTTAGAACCAACTTGGTTCTAACAAATTGCTCTCTTCCAGTTCTTAATTGAATCAGCAAGAACCTCAATATTTTGAACCAAAAAAAATTGGTACGAAGAACTTAACGTAACACAAAGCAATAGTAATGTGATTGAAAAAAAAAAATATTACTTTTAGGAATTTTGTCAAACAGGTAGTGTGCACTACTATTTTTTGTGTATCTCTCTCTTTTTTTTTTGTACCTCTTTTTTTTTTTAAGTAGCAGCAACACACAAATTAACTAAGGTCGACAATTCAAACAAAAGAAACACAACTAACAATTTATGTTTCACAAAAAAAATAATAATGCATAAACACAATTTTACTCAATTCCAAACCTAGAGACAAGCTCTGGTACCAAATGATATCATCCTGGTTGTCATGAATCACTTTAAGGATCGTTAGGTAGGAAACTTATAGATTTGAACCAAAAACACGTTTCGCTGGAGAACGCAATAACCAGGGCTTAAAAAGTCAGAATCAGACGATTCCAAAACGAGGTGAAAGATGACGTTCCAAAACGCAAGTTAGGCTGTTGAATCACCATAAACAAGTACGTAGAACTCAAGATATGATCGTAGGTTACTGAACACGAAAATTGGTAGAATTTGAGTAATAGGGTTTGATGTAAAGGAAATTCAAATTACTATTTAACAAACGAACGAAGAAAAGAATGGCACCACAATCTAAGGATTGATAAGCCAAAAGAACGCCACAAGGATTAACAACCTTGATAAGTTCAAAGTGAGTTCTTTCAAGAACTCTAGAGAGCAAAGCCTCACAACAATAATGTTCCAAAATCCCCCTCAATGAGGTTACAAATGCTTATTTATAGTAAAGCTATCTCTAAACCTAAATGGGTCATAAGTGACACCATTCTCTAGGCCCATATTGGACTTTAATCATATTTTTTCTAAAATAAACTAAATGTAAGGAAGTAAAGTATCTTTGCTTACACATAACATAAACTAAATCTATAATAAAACTATTACAATTCCAAATAAAAAAAAACTAAGAAATATTACAAACCAATTTAAAATAAATAAAGTTCATCTTAATTTATTAAAATATGGGTCATCTTCATATTCTTGAGGTTCTTATCAACAATATTGCTAAATAAATTGCAACAATGCAAATACAATTACTTGATAAATTCCTTACATTTTTATCATTTGTTGGTGCCATGTCTTAAATCATTAGAACTGTAGAAAAAAATATAGCACGTGAAAGTTGCTTATAAAAGAAAATAAGTCACTAAACAAAATAAAATGAAAACAAAAAACTACAAAATATTAACATTGAAATCAAACAGCTCACTAAAATAGCTCATTTATGATATTAAATTTGTCTAACTTAAAATAACAAAAGAAAATGTACTTGAATCAGAAGTATACCAACAATCACTAGAAGTATAAGAAAGAATCACCAGAAGTATAAGAACAATCTCCAGAAATATAAGCACATGTACCTGAATCAAAAGTTTAAAAACTATAAACTAAAGAAGAAGAAAAACCCTAAATTGAATAATTAAAAACCCTAAATGAAGAAGAAGAAAAAAACACCTAAATTGAAGCAAACAACAATCACACATAGAAGCAACAACAATGATAGAGAGAAGTAAACTTACAATAAGAAGACTCAGCAACCTATATCCGTCGCACAACAAGAGACAAAACTGAGAGCCGAGAGACGGACGAGCGAGCGACGAGAGAGAAGGCGGCTGAAGAGCGAGCAACTGAGGGCCAAGAGATGAGCTAGCATGCGAGCGACGACGGCTAAGGATTGAGAGGGACGACGATCGAGGGCCGAGAGACAAGTTAGCGTGTGAGTGAAGAGATGGCTGAAGGACTTGAGAGGGACGACAACAGATAAGCTTGAGAGGGAACCATATTAACTCTTTTGTCTTTTAAAAGAAAAGGTAAAATAAATCATAAGTAGTATATTTTATGAAAAATTGGAACCTTCTAACATAAAGAATAGTACTTTTGAAGCAAAGTTTTGGAACTGGCAGCAAAAGGATACCGAACTATATATACGTGATTTGATTGTGGTGTTTTTTTTTCTTTCTTATTCAATTAGTACATCATTGAATTGAATCAAATGAAACATAACTAAGCCTTTTCAGTCTGTAGGCACCAAAACAAGGAAATTGTAACATCAATGTTAGAAAGAAACATAAAATCATTATTAATAATTACAAAAATATTAGTACACTATCGAATCAAGTGGAACATAATTAAAAGCCCTTTCATTACTGTAGGATCCAAAACAAAGAAATTGTAACATCAATTTTACAAAAAAACATAAAATCATTATTAAAAATTACAAAAATATGAGTATTAATTTGAATTTTATAACATTAAATATAACTTTTTAGAAGGTAGTTTTGTTATTATTATATTATACGTAAATATATGTATATATAATATATATATATATAATATATGTATATATAATATATATATATATAATAGAATTATTTAATTAGTTGTTGTTTCTTTGAATTAAAATTATTTATTTAATAGTGTCATTAATTTTTATAAATTACTTAATTAATTATTTAATATTATAAACTAATTTAAACAAAATGATATTGTTTCATTATATAATTTTGTCATTTTGGCATGATATTTATTTTATATCGTATCATTGTAAGATATGCATATAACACATGATACAATAAAGTCCCTTATTTTTATACAAATGATTTTACTATATAAGTCCTCACTTCCTTCATTTGACATTCAATGATTTAATCACTGTAATACAACCCATAAATATCCCAATTTCAAACTACACCTGTTGTATAATTTTCTATTTATAGATTTTGAGTCCCAGAATTTTGGCTGTGGGTAACAGGGCAAATTTCGGAGAATATTTTTCTATTTATAGATTTTGAGTGCTAGAAGTTTTGGCATGGGTTTTGCAGATTTGTTTTATAGATAAACCATCATTTAAATATTTAAAAGTGTAGAGCGTTGTCATTTTGATCTCTAACTCGACTAAAAATGGAAACCTTTTGTCTTCTTTAAACAACAACAATGTATTACGTTCTCCATTTTGATACTCTTTCAAAGGTTCACCTACTATTAGCAATTTTAGAGCTAAACATACATCACTCGAGTAAAATGAACTATCCTACCCTTAATCCTAAACCTCCCACTACGTCCATTCCACCTACTAGCTAACTCCCACAATAAAGCACTAGAAATTTGTAAATTTGTTGGCATATCTAAAATTCACATAAATGAATTTCGTCTCAATTTGAGTTTGTTGTGTATTTGACAGGTGACGGTTGACATTGAGCAACATATTTGTTAAACATGCATATCTTGCACGCATTTGAAAATTTTGAATATGTGGTTAACATTGATAAATAAATTGCAACAATACAAATTTAATTACTTGATAAATTCCTTACATTTTTATCATTTGTTGCTTCCATGTCTTAAAGTATCAGAATTGTAGAAAAAATATATAGCACGTGAAAGTTGCCTATAAAAGAAAATAAGTCACTAAACAAAATGAAGTGAAAACAATAAACAACAAAATATTACCATTGAAATCAAGCATCTCATTAAAATAGTTCATTTATGATACTAAATTTGTCTAACTTAAAATAACAAAAGAAAATGTACTTGAATTAGAAGTATACCAACAATCACTAGAAGTATAAGCAACAACCACCATAAATATAAGCACATGTATTTGAATCAAAAGTAAAACAACCCTAAATTGAATAACTAAAAACCCTAAATGAAGAAGCAAAAACAAAACACTCAAATTGAAGCAAACAACAATCACACATAGAAATAACAACAATGATAGAGAGAAGTAAACTTACAACGAGAAGACTCAAAAACATGTATCCATCACACAATAAGAGAAAAAACTGAGAGCCGAGAGACAGACGAGCAAGCGACGAGAGAGAAGACAACTAAAGAGCGAGCAAATGAGGGCCAAGAGACGAGCCAACGAAATAGCGACGACGGCTAAAGGGCTTGAGAGGGACAACGACTGAGGGCCGAGAGACGAGTTAGTGTGCCAACGACGAGATGACTGAGGGGCTTGAGAGAGATGACAGCTAAGAGGCATGAGAGGGAACCATATTAACTCTTTTGTCTTTGAATAAAAAAAAGTAAAATCAACCATAACTAGTATATTTTATGAAAAATTGGAACCTTCTAACATAAAGAATAGTATTTTTGAAGCAGAGTTTTTGAACCGAACCGACAGCAAGAGGATACCGAACTATATGTGTGTGATTTGATTGTGGTGTTTTTTTTTCTTTCTTATTTAGTTAGTATACTATCGAATCAAATGAAACATAACTAAAAGCGGTTTTCATTACTATAGGCACCAAAACAAGGAAATTGTAACATCAATGTCACAAAGAAACATAAAATCATTATTAATAATTACAAATCAAATGAAACATAATTAAAAGTGATGTAGGAAGGTTCACGGCCACAATCGAGGAAGAAACGGCTTTGCAGACAAACGCAGCAGGAAATGCGGAAAACGATTGTCACGTGTCAGATTGCCTATTATTATACCTTTCCGGAAAGGGAATCACACCACAAACACAACACATGGTTTTGCCATGACGTACGGGCTCCATAACCGTTTTGGGCTCATCTTGGGCCTCAAAACAGCCGTTTTAGTTTTTCCTGTAATTTCGGAATTTTTTCTGTTTTACCTAATTTTCGCACTAGAGTTTCGATTATCTATTTAAAGACTTTCTATGCTGTAACAAAAGGTATCTTTTAATAAAATAATTAATTTTGAGAGTTTTCTCTTCTCTGATGGATTCCAGAACTTGTTCTTTTTTTTTAGGATTAGCGCTTGCTAACCTTTGCGATTCCGACTGCGTCAGGTGGCATCAGAGCAGGCTTTCTCCTGTTTCTTTTTGTATCTTGAACAGCCATGGGAGATCAACCAGTCACAAGAGCAGACATCGAGGGTATCACTGCGGCTTTTACTGCGACCCTTACTGCTTTGACTACGCAGATGGCGACTTTGACGGATCGAGTGAACGCCATCAATGATAGGAGGGACAGAGGCAGCAGAGACGAACCGCCCAGGCGTCCACATGGAGGCTTGCAGGCTCTTATTGAATCAGACACTAGTTCCGAAGAAGAGGTCTAGGAGGAGAATCAGGGTTTCGATAATCAACATAATCGCAACGACTACAGAGTCAAGGCTGATATCCCGTTGTTCTATGGAACTATGGGGGTTGAAGAGTTTCTGGATTGGCAGATTTGCGTTGATCGGTTCTTCGACATGATGGGTATGCCAGAAAACAAGTAGGTGAAGATGGTGGCAATTCGATTGAAGAGCACCGCTGTTGTGTGGTGGGATAAGCTTGTTGTTCAGAGGCAACACCAGAGGAAAACGCCAATCAGAACGTGGAGGCGAATGAAACAGTTGATGCTGGAGCGTTTCTTGCCTGAAGATTATGAGCAGATTCTGTACAAGATGTATATCGATTGCGTTCAGGGTAGAAGGGGCGTGACCGAGTATACAGCAGAGTTCCTGCGTTTCTCAGAACGCAACGAACTAGGGGAAACTGAGGGTCAGAAGGTGACTCGCTATATTAATGGCTTGATGGGGTCGATATAGGAGAAGATAGGTCTGCAAACTGTCTGGACCGTGACAGAGGCCTCTACGCTAGCCTTGAAAGCGGAACTAATGGAGAAATCCCCCAAAAATTTCTCATCTTTTTGCAAATTCACTCCACAGGGTAATTCTGAAGTTGCTGGTGACAAGGATAAGAGTGTTGCTGCTAAGGATTCTGACTCCTCGGCAAAGGGAACCAGTGGAACCAATGGTGCTACGCCCAACAAGAGGGAGAACCAGAAGTCAGCCAGCCCATACGCGAAACCGACGAGAGATAAGTGTTTTCGTTGCGGTGGGCAGGGTCACAAGTCGAATGTTTGCCTTCTAGGAGAACGACTGCAGTCTTGAATGAGGAGTCTGAGGAAGAGGAAGCAGGCAACGAGTATGACGGTGTTGAGTTCACTGAAGAAGAAGCTGAAGAAGCGGTGAATTTTGTGCTGTAGAGAGTTCTGTTGTCTTCAAAGGAGGAGGGGCAAAGGAATAATCTTTTTAGAACACATTGTTCTATTAAGAATAAGGTGTGTAATCTGATCGTGGATAACGGGAGTACAGAGAACTTGGTCTCCCAGAAGCTGGTGGAATACCTAGAGTTGCTGACAGACCGCATGCCAAGCCTTATGCTTTGGGCTGGGTGAGTAAGAGTTCGCAGGTCAAAGTGACGCAGACTTGTAAGGTGCCTATTTCCATCGGGAAGCATTACAAGGCAGAAGTAGTGTGTGATGTTCTGAGTATGGATGTGTGTCATGTCCTACTAGGGCGACCTTGGCAGTATGACAATGATATCAGGTATAGAGGCAGAGATAATGTGATGATGTTCGCCTGGGGAACGACAAGATAGCTATGGCCCCAGTTTCTGGTTTTAATAGACAAATAGGGAAGGAGAAGTCCAGTTTTCTTGTTATGACGCAGGATAAGCATGACCTGACTGAGACCTTCAAGGAAACTGAGTGGTTTTGCCCAGTGGTGGCGAAGGATGTGCAAGCCGTTAAGTAAGCTGTCAAGGCGAAGTTAGAGGCTACTAGGCAGAAGAACAAAGTCGCTGCTGACAAGCGCAGAAGAGTCAAGGTCTTTGTTGTGGGAGATGATGTGATGGTCTTCCTGCGTAAGGAGGGGTTCTCAGTTGGCACTTACAAGAACCTTTAATGTGGCTGATATTTATGAGTTCCATGAAGATGCTGACCTTTATCCTAGTATGAACTCGGGGTCGAGTTCTTTAGAAGTGGAGGAGACTGATGAAGGAAGGTTCACGGCCAGAATCGAGGAAGAAACAGCTTTGCGGACAAACGCAGCAGGAAATGCGGAAAACGATCGTCCGGTGTCAGATTGCCTATTATTATACCTTTCCGAAAAGGGAATTACGCCACAAACACAACGTATGGCTTTTCCATGACGTATGGGCTCCAGAACCGTTTTTGGCTCATCTTGGGCCTCAAAACAGTCGTTTTAGTTTTTCCTGTAATTTCGTATTTTTTCTGTTTTACCTAATTTTCGCACTAGGGTTTCTATTATCTATTTAAAGACTTTCTATGTTGTAACAAAAGGTATCTTTTGATAAAATAATTAATTTTGAGTTTTCTCTTCTCTGGTGGATTCCAGAACTTGTTCCTTTTTTTTAGGATTAGCGCTTGCTAACCTTTGCGATTCCGACTGCGTCAAAAAGCCTTTTCATTTTCATTATTGTAGGCACCAAAACAAGGAAATTGTAACATCAATTTTACAAAGAAATATAAAATCATTATTAAAAATTACAAAAATATGAGTATTAATTTGAAATTTATAACATTAATTAGAAGGTAGTTTTGTTATTTACATATAATATAATATAACATATATATATATATAATAGAATTATTTAATTAGTTGTTGTTTGTTTGAATTAAAATTATTTATGTAGTTGTGTCAATAATTTTTTTTAAATTATTTAATTAATTATTTAATATTATAAACTAATTTAAAAAATATGTTATTGGGTCATTATATAATTTTATCATTTTGGTATGATATTTATCTTATATCATATCATTGTAAGATATGCATATAACACATGATACAATAAAGTCTCTCATTTTTATACAAATGATTTTACTATATAAGTCCACACTTCCTTCTTTTGACATTCAATGATTTAATTATTGTAATACAACCCATAAATATCCCAATTTCAAATTACACCTGTTGTATAATTTTCTATTTATAGATTTTGATTCTCAGAAGTTTTGGTTGTGGGTAAGAGGCTATATTTCGGTGAATATTTTTCTACTTATAGATTTTGAGTGCTAGAAGTTTTAGCATGGGTTTTGCAGATATTGTTTTATAGATAAACATCATTTTAATATTTGAAAGTGTAGAGCGATGTTACTTTGATCTCTAACTCGATTAAAAATGTAAACCATTCGTCTTCTCTAAACAACTACAATGTATTACATTCTTTATTTTGATACTCTTCTAAAGGTTCACCTACTATTAGGAGTTCTGGAGCTAAACATACATCATTCAGAGTAAAAAATGAAATATCTTACCCCTAATCCGAAACCTCCCACCACGTCCATTCCACCTATTAGCCAACTCCCACAACAAAGCACTAGAAATTAATCTGTAAATTTGTTGGCATATCTAAAATCCACATGAATGGAATTGTCTGAATTTGAGTTTGTTGTGCATTGGAAATGTGACAGTTGACTTTGAGCAACATATTTGTTAAACATGCATATCTCGCACGCATTTGAAAAGTATAAATATGTTATCAACATTGATAAATAAATTGCAACAATACAAATTTAATCACTTAATAAATTCCTTACATTTTAATCATTTTTCGGTGTCATGTCTTAAAATATCATAATTGTAGAAAAAAATACATAACACGTAAAAGTTGCTTATAAAAGAAAATAAGTGACTAAAAATTAAAGGCACCTAAAAATTAAAGGCACCTATACATCATAATTTTAACAATAGTCCGATTTCTTCTTTTTTTTCAAAGCCAACATGGATTTAGTATCGGTTTATTATTTTGGTACATATTTAATATGTATTTATATATATATATTCGATAAAAAAATATGTATTTAATTAATAAATTGAATTAAAAAGTGCCTTTATTTATTTAATTTTTTTAAGTTAAATGTTGTAATATTTTAGAAGTGTCAATTTTATTTTAGAACATTTTTTAAAAACCAAACATTGTCTCATTCAGTACAAAAACAATATAATTATATAGATTGAGTCATTCAGTTCAATCTGGTTTACTCATACAGTTTGACTAGTGATCAAGTGGTTCAACCATTGACTCAATACTTTTATTGAGTTCATTGTTGAACTGATTTTTAAAAATATTGTATATAATATACTAAAAATTAATGTTACGAAATAACATAAATCGATTATGTTTGAATTATATGGAAGAGTAATAAAAATATATTAATTTAAACAAATAAGTATTATTAAAAGTTAATTGAAACTAACAAATAATAGTTTAATGCAATATTTCATACTAATAAAAAAAATAAGTATTAAAATTTATAAATGATGTTTGGTTTAGTTTTTAAAAATGAATTCGAAATTCGATTCGATTTTTTCACAAAAGATCAAAACTATCCAATAATATTTGATTTCGTGTAGTTTTTAATTTTTTTAAATTGATTTGCGATTTATTTATTTATTAATTTGAATGTGAACCATGCATCCTATTCAAATATACCTCCTTGTGACAACACTAAATATAATCACAAAAATTAGCGATGAATTTTATTTTTGTTGTCAAGTAATTTGATCACCAATTTTATTTTATTTTATTTTTTATTTATCTGGCCCGATCAAAATGGCCTTGCTAGTTTAATGATTTTGTGTCTTTTTAATTTTCGTGATAAAATTAAAAATTCCAATATCCTTTGTTAGGTGTAGTGATTAAATATTTATATTAATTTATATTCTATAATTTGATAATGTAGATGGAGTGGTTAACTGGAGGGCATTGCAAGGCTAGCATGCATGACGTAGTTGTTACAAACAACACAATTCATGCAATCAATGTAGCACAAGAGCAAAATCTTTGCTTGTGGAGAGTTTCATCAACGGTGAGAGCTATAGCTTTATTTTTATTAGGGAAAAAATAATCTTAGTGAAAATTGACTTATTGACTAATAAAATTTTTCTATAACATGTAGTTCTCAAGGCATTGGTAAATTTTTCAAAATCGCCACTCGCAAACAAATATCCACCAATATGTGCAATGACCAATGTCAATACACATAAATGTTTTTCATTTTAATCGTCAATTTCAATAAAAAGTTTAGTACATGTTTCCCTTCATTGGAGAACATACTTTTCATGCATGCTGTTTATCATTTAATTTCTCTCCGGTGGAGAAGGACCCATTCGAGCTTTCATTCTGTGCTCTACCTAATTTATAATTCAATGCCTATGATATTTATGACCATATAATGTTTTTGTGATCAACTCTTTATCATTGGAGATTTCTTAGAAACAGTATCCTAATTAATTTTTTTTTAGTTTGAGTTGAAGTTTGTCGTCTTACACAAATCTTCATAAATGTTATATTTGGTCTTTTAGCTCCTTCCAAATTTCATACGAAATCTTTCATTGCATTATATGAACCATGATTACAAGGTAAGAAAAAGTTGTATATAAATCATATTCTAGAAATAGTTATTTTGTTTGACTAATTCATAATAAATTGGACCATGTCTAACAAGATTCGACTTAGATAGTTATTAATCTTCCTTTTAAGTATTTATCATAGTGATCAATTAATTAATAAACATATGATCTTAATACTATTGCCAATATGTTTTCTACTTCATTCTTTCTTCAACTCTTTGAAAACTTCAAAATCATCTCTTCTCTTCCTCTTTCATTCTGCAAAATCAACATTGAATCGCCGATATTCAACATTGAACCGCGACTTGTCTTCAATTTCATTCATAATTTGCGTGCCTGCACCCATGAACTCCATGAAAGGACACTCTCACTCTTACTCTCATTTCCTAAAATTTTGGATTTTTGTTGCAATTACTCACGTCGTATCAGAATTCTACGCAGATTGCTGCTTCGTGTTGTGGCGATACGTGATTTACAATTTTCTCTAACTGTAGTAGAACAAATTATTCATATCATGTTGTTCTAGATCTGATCATAATTTCTTTCACTCCGTAATTTTTTTAATTAGTTGAGAAATTGATATTTTTATTTTATTTTTCTGCAGTTTAAATTGTAGTTTTTGGATATTAGATCTTGTATATATGGTTATTTGCATTGACTGTTCATAAAACTTGAGATACTGGTTGTTTATTTTAATCTCTCTGCACTATATTAATTAGTGAGAAAAATCATTATAGATAGAGCATTAGTATCTTTAATGTGCATATGAAGTGTTTGCAAAATGTCCCAAGTATATTAGTGTTTAGACTTGAGAGTTCTAGAGAAATTATCACTAGTTGTGTTATGATTCAAATGTACCTTTGCATTTAATTGATAATTTATTGTTGAGATTTATGAACTATGTTTTTGTGTGGTTATGAAATTGGTAATTAGGAAGTCAATCTTGTTGAAATAAGTATATAGTGACTTGTGGTTTGCCATCTATTTTATCCTCTTGGCCTGATTCTTCACTTCAACTTCAAATATATCTATGATATATTATTTGATCTCTTGAAGTCTACACAATGAAGATTTGATAATAGAAAGGAAAGTGTTAGATGTTGTTTCCAAGCTTTTGTTTTCTGTTCATATTTTAAAGTTAATTATCACACTCAATTTTGGTTCTAGTGTACATGTTTGGCACCAAAGCTTGAGAATCAAGTGTGTTTATGATATCTTTACGTTCTCATTTTTCTATGCTTATAGTTTATTCCGGGTTGATTTTTATAAATGCACCAAAATCATCTAACTAATCAGGAATGTGGAATAAGCTATGTGGAGGACATACTACCTTCAATGACTCATGATATTTGCATTGTCAATTTTATACAACCAGTATATGGCTTGATCTTCATCAGGTCAACTTACTTTGCTGTTTGGCATCTTTTATATAAGAAATAACTCCTTTAATATTAATATATTATTTACTTAATCTGAGATATTTGAAAATAGAAAAAGAGAACATGATTTGGAGAAAATAAGAAAGAAGAAATATAAAATTATTTCTGTATAGTAATTATGACCAACTATCTTAAGACAATAAGCATTTTATGAGTAGTAGAATCTATTTTGGAGCAAGTTAGTTAGGACCAACTATTTGATGACAATAAGCATATTTTGCAGAAGGAATTTGGAGCTAGTTGATTGTGCTATAAACTGACTTCAAATGTTTCATGTGAAAGATACCTACCCTTCAAAAAAATATGTGGGAGATCACGAATATCTTTGACCAGGTTGTCTCAATAGCTAAGCATATAACCGATTTCTAGGAGGTTAGAGATGTCACCAATGGTTCTTCTGCTTGTATGTTGATGTTGGTGTTTCATTTTGAAGTTTACTTTTTACTTACTTACATGCTTGACTTTACTATGATGTTGCAGGTAAGGATCCAGTCACATTGCAGCAACATGTAACATCATGAGGTAACACTATAGGTTGATTATGTGTGCAACTTGAGGGAGTAACAGACATGAGCATGCATGAAAGGCAGCAGCGAAAATCTTGTGCAGACCAAGTAAATGACTGAACTAAACTACTTTTTTTGTAGTGGTCCATGTAATTACCAAGTATTATGAAATGATTTGCTTGTCTAGGAGACTTTGAGTTCCAACTAGTTGCTTCAGTCTTGTGTTCTTGATTTATAAAAGCAAACAAGAGGCCTTGAAGATCCTTTTGATAATACTTATTATAATATTGTTAGAATTATATAATGATAAATACAAGAAATAAAGAAAACTTATCAAGGTCCTTTTAACGTATAGCATGTTACTCCCTAGGTTACCAAACACATGCAGTGAAAATCCATGAGTAGCATCTAAGGGTAAAATTAACAGACTATTTAATTGAAACAATAGCACTAGCAGACTTGTGTTCTTACTGTTTTTATTGGCAGTAACATTTGACATAAGGTTCGTGGTGACTGATGATGGAGTATTGGAGGTAGTGATTTGTGTGCATTACGCATAGTTATAACAATTTGAATATATCTTAGTTATTTCTTCTCCATATGAACTCTTGTTCACTCCCTTTCTTGTCATTTACTTTTCTATTGCCTCTGCTAGAGTTCTTTGATGTCATTTACCAGGTCTAAAATGTGTTTCGTACAAGGGAATGTTTATACATATTACTTATCGTACATGTCCCTTTTATTTTGTAGAAGAATATGATGATATCGATGAAGAATTTTAAGATTTGGAAACACAAGAGGAAGAAACAGATGTTGATGATTTAGTTTTTCTTAATAGATGCTATTTGTGTTAGGCCTCTTATAACTAAATATTATAAGATGAGGGTCAAGGGTTAGAATTTTAAGTGGGAACTGAATTTGTATGTCAGTTATTTTTTATGTAGACAGTTATTATGTCAGTTTAAGTTGTAAATCAGACAGTAATTGCTGCTCTAGAGCAGTTACGATGCAAATAAAAGTAGGAAAATTAGAAAAAGGAAGGGAAGAAATTTCTAAGTGGTTATTAGGAATGGAGAGACCAAGTTCTCAAATTCTTGGAGAGGATAATTCTGTAATAAGTTTATCAATTCTGCCCAAACAGAATTATAAACTCACATTTTGTTTAAATTCAATAAAGAATTCAGTTTACCATTTCAATTATGTATTAACCAGTTCCAACACTGGTATCAAAGCAACAAAAAATCCAGGAGAAATTCATGGTATTTACGCGCAATATGGAAGCACGCAGTATGGAAGCACGTATGGAAGTTATGGAACGAGGGTTTGAAGGGTTACTGGCTTTGCGTGAAATGTGAGAAAAACATATGGAACAAGATAGGGTGGAGCGGTTGGAAGCCAGGCGCCAATTGAATGACTTGGCTGATGTTGCCAGGCTAATTCACGTGAGGCAGGAAGATGATTCCAGCGATGGGAGTCGCGCTGTGTTGTGTGGAGAGAGGCCAGAAAATTCCCTAGACTCGCGAAACAGGGTTGAAAGGTGGAGGAAATTAGAAATACCCGTCTTTGATAGTGAAGATGCGTATGGATGGACGACTAGGGTGGAAAGATACTTTGATCTGAAAGGAATGTCTAGGGCAGAGAAGTTGCAAGCGGTATGGTGGCTATGGAGGGAAAGGCTTTGACATGGTACCAATGGTGGGAATTTTCTGCTCTACATCCTACTTGGGATGATTTTCGTGCCGTTGTGATTAAGCGTTTCCAACCATCTATGGTTGAAAGCCCTTTTGAATTGTTACTAAGTCTCAAACAAACAGGGTCAGTCGAAGAGTATCTAGAAAAGTTTGAACTATACACAGGCCCACTCAAATGTGCAGAACCAACATATTTGAAAGGAATTTTTTTGAATGGACTTAAGGAAGTGATAAGGGCAAAATTAAAATTACACCCAGTGGAGACTCTTGCGGAATTAATGGATTTCGCTCAGAGAGTTGATGAGAAGAACAATTTAATCAACAAGGGGAGCAATTTCGCGTCTTCTGGGGGTAAACCAATGAGAACTTTCAATAATACTAGAACGGTGACATGTGAACCAGGGGTAAAGCAACAAACTCAAACTACAACGTCAGGAGTTGGAAGTTCTTCAGGGGAAGGAAGTGTTGCAAAACCCGCTGGAACTTTCAGAGGCAGAGGATTCAGAATGTTAACCGAGGCTTAAATGCAAGAGAAATCACGAAACGGGTTATGTTTTCGTTGTGATGAGAGGTTTAGTCCAAACCATGTGTGTGTTAACAAGCAGTTGCACGTGCTGGTTTTGGGTGAGGAAGATGAGAACTGTGAATTGTAGGAACCAAATCTAGTGGAAGTGGAGGAAGAATTGAAAGACCTCAAATTATCTATGTGTAGCATTGCTGGTCTCACTTCGAAGAAAACCATTAAGTTATGGGGGATGATTGGCGAGGAACATGTTATGGTCCTTGTAGATTGTGGAGCTTCACATAATTTCATTTCAGCCACTTTTGTGAAGGAACATAATTTGCAAATGTTTGCAACCTCCATATACATGGTGGAAGTAGGAGATGGGAGAAAACTTGATTGTGAAGGAGTGTGTCCTCAATTAGAATTGGTGATCCAAGGACTCAAAGTGCAACAAGATTTTTATGTCTTTCATCTTGGAGGAGTGGATGTGGTGTTGGGGGTGGAATGGTAGGCTAGCTTGGGAGAAATTAGAGCCAATTTCTGTGAGTTGACATTTAGAATTCCTATTGGAAATGGTTATCACACTTTGAAAGGGGACCCCGATTTAACTAGAGTTGTAGCATCTCTAAAGTCCCTTTTGAAAGCGTTAAATGATCAAGGCCAAGGATTCTTAGTGGAACACCATCAACTACAAGCCAAAACTGAAGTTACATATGACAATCTAGAATGGACAGCAGCTATTTTAGAAGAATATGGTGATGTTTTTCTAGAACCTCAAGGGCTACCCCCTACTAGAAGGCAAGACCATGCTATTATCTTGAAGGAAGGTGCCAATATTCCTAATATACGGCCTTATAGGTACCCTCACTATCAAAAAAATGAAATAGAAAGATTAGTAGATGATATGTTGAATTCTGGTATTATTAGACCAAGTGTGAGCCCCTATTCTAGCCCAATCATTTTAGTGGAAAAAAAAAAGATGGTGGATGACGCTTTTGTGTAGATTACAGGGCTTTGAATAAGATAACCATACCATATAAGTTCCCTATTCCTATTATTGACGAGCTGCTTGATGAATTGGGAGGCGTAGTGATCTTTTCAAAATTGGACCTGAAATCGGGGTATCATCAAATTAGGATGCGGGAAACAGACATTCCAAAAACAACTTTTAGAACTCATAAGGGGCATTATGAGTTTATTGTCATGCCTTTTGGACTTACAGATGCTCCTTCTACTTTTCAATCCCTTATGAATGAAGTGTTAAGGCCGTACTTGAGAAAGTTTGTGTTGGTTTTCTTCGATAACATCTTGGTTTACAGTACAGATGCACAGGAGCACCAAAGACATTTAAGGGTTGTCCTAGCTTTGTTGAAAGAGAATCAATTATTTTCCAACAAGAAAAAATGCACTTTTGGGCAGACTCAATTAGAGTATTTGGGTCATATCATCTCAGCCGGTGGAGTCCGTTTATGAAAGAGAGCTGATGGCTATTATGATGGCTGTTCAAAAGTGGCAACATTACCTACTAAGGAGGCATTTTGTCATCATCACCGATAAAAAAAAAAGCCTCAAATTTATAACAGAACAACGAGTAATGAGTGAAGAATATTTCAAGTGGACTTCAAAACTCATGGGGCTGGACTTTGAAATCCATTATAGGTCTGGAAAAGAAAATGGCGTAGCTGATGCACTTTCTAGAAAGATGACATTTGCAGCTTTGTCTTCAGTTCACTTTGAAGAGGTGGAAGATTGGGAGTCGGAAACTTATTGAGATCCTAAGTTACAAAAATTGATACATGATCTAATCCAAGATCATAATGCTCATCCAGGCTATACATTTCAAAATAAAAAATTGCTATATAAGGGGAGATTGGTACTACCGAAAGGATCTTCAAGGATTCCCATTTTGCTACAAGAATTTCACAATTCAGTAGTGGGGGGACACTTTGGTTTTTTCAGAACCTATAAAAGAATTTCTGAGGTTGTGTATTGGGAGGGCATGAGAAAAGATATCCAACAGCATGTGGCTAATTGTGAGGTGTGTCAACTGAACAAGTATCAAGGTTTGTCTCCTACAGGCCTTCTTCAACCACTACCTATACCCAATCAGGTTTGGGCTGATATATCTATGGATTTCATTGAAGGATTACCTAAGGTTCAAGGTAAAAATGTCATTCTCGTAGTGGTGGACAGATTGACTAAATATGCTCATTTTCTAGCACTTAGCCATCCTTTCACTGTAAAAGATGTTGCTGAAATTTTCCTTCAAGAGGTAGTAAAGTTACATCGCTTCCCCTCTACTATTGTGTCTGACAGAGATAAGATTTTCCTGAGCCATTTTTGGTTGGAGTTGTTCAAAATGGCGGGTACGAGACTCAAATTTAGCTCTACTTACCATCCTCAAACAGATGGACAAACCCAAGTAGTCAATAGGTGTTTGGAAACATACTTGAGATGCCTCACAGACACTAAGCCCAAACAATGGCCAAAGTGGCTAAGTTGGGCAAAATTTTGGTTTAATACCAATTATCATAGCTCTCTAAAATTAACCCCCTTTAAGGCACTATATGGTCGAGACCCACCTCATCTCCTAAAAGGGACTACTATTCCTTCGGTTGTTGAAGAAGTTAACATCATGAAACAAGATAGGGACCAAATGTTGCATGCTCTAAAAAGCAATTTGGTCACAGCTCAGAACCAGATGAAAAAGTACGTTGATCAGTCCAGACGTCCTATTTCACTAGTGGTTGGAGATTGGGTTTATTTGAAATTACAGCCTCACAGATTGTGGTCCTTGGCTAAGAAGAGAAATGAGAAATTAAGTCCTCGTTTTTACGGACCATATCATATTTCAAAGCAGATTGGAGCAGTTGCATTTGAGTTAGCTCTTCCACCAGAGAGTAAGATACATCCCGTGTTTCATGTGTTCCTACTTAAGAAGGCCATCTCTTCTTCAGCTACCCCTCAACCTTTGCCACCTATGCTCTCAAAGGAACTAAAATTGCAAGTTACTCTAGTTGTTGTACAAGATGTCTGCAATGCTCCCAGTGGCATAGCAGAAGTGTTGATTCAGTGGAAGGACTTACCAGATTTTGAAGCAACATGGGAACCTGTTGAGACCATTATGGAGCAATTCCCTTCTTTTCACCTTGAGGACAAGGTGACTCTTTTGGGAGGGAGTATTGTTAGGCCTCTTATAACTAAATATTATGAGAGAAGGGTCAAGAGTTAGAATTTTAAGTGGGAACTGAATGTGTATGGCAGTTATTTGTTATGTAGACAGTTATTGTGTCAGTTTAAGTTGTAAATCAGACAGTAACTGCTGCTCTAGAGCAGTTACGATGCAAATAAAAGTAGGAAAATTAGAAAAAGGAAGGGAGGAAATTTCTAAGTGGTTATTAGGAAGGGAGATACCAAGCTCTCAAATTCTTGGAGAGGATAATTCTGTAACAAGTTTATCAATTCTGCCCAAACAGAATTGTAAACTCACATTCTGTTTAAATTCAATAAAGAATTCAGTTTCCAATTTCAATTATGTACTAACCAGTTCCAACAAATTGTTACTGTGAATATATGTTATTTTGATTATGACAATGATAATTGGCATTATGTCTTAGGAGGCTATCTTGAAGAATTTGGAGGTCTTGTTCTAATCATAAATATTGAGCCTCTAATAACAAAAATAGTGCAATTTTAATAATTAAAAAAATTATAAAAAAAATAAATTTTAGTCCCTATATACATACTAATTTACATAATGCACGAAGGCTTTACATATATCAATCTACATTATGCATGCCATTTGATTAGTCATCGGACAAGTTAGCAAAAAAAAACCTAATTTTCTAACTATGGTTTACATAAGGACTAATTTGGCCCAGTTTATTTTTCTTATGGACTAAAAAGTGTTTTTATTTTTCTGAATGACTAAAATGGGTCTTTAAGAATTTCTGAGGGACCAAAATGAGTCTTTACTCTTGATTATATAAATCAAATAACACTATAAAAAAAGAAACATCAATTATAGTACATGTGTGAATTTTTCGAAACATTAAACTCAATAGTCCTAATAGTTTATTGAGGATTATTTTTTTAATTAATTATCTTGAGAAATTAATTTTGAAATCAAATGAGATGTCTCTAATCAAAGTATATCCTCATTTGATATAATACGCAGTTATCAAGTTATAAAATTGTAAGCATCAGTCATAAAATGAATAGGAAAAGATAAATAGAAATGAATGATTACAAAGCTTTGATTTAAAACGTTTTTTTAACCATATGAAATAGTAAATTAATATTTTTAATCGTTGGTTGATTCTCATTGTTATAAATATAAACTAAAAGATAGGCTAAATAGAAACTGTGGTCCATTAATTTAATTTCAGTTAACGTTTTAGTCTTTTATCTTTTTTTTTTCTTTCGGTTTGGTTCTTTATTTTAATTTTAAGTGACAATTTGATATTTTATGTTTTAAAATGTCAACAATATTATCATTTTTTTATTATAAAAATTCGTCAAAATTTTCAACCAAAACCCATAAAATTAATTATATTCTTTCATATAATACAAATTTCATCAGATTCGTAACTCAAATCTTCAAATAAATTCATATTTTCATTCTTTATTTCACTTAAAATTAAAATAAAGGACCAAATCGGAAGAAGAAAAAAAAAGATAAAAGACTAAAACGTTAACCGAAATTAAGTTATGAGACCACAGGTACTATTTAGCCTAAAAGATAATAACTTGAAAGTAATGCAAATAATATTAATTAAAGGTATAAATGGTAAAAATAAAGTAATTATTAATATTACATTGAAACTGAAAATAACAATTATTTTGAGATAATATTTTTTTTCAAATTTGACAATTATTACTAGGTAGAGAGAGTATAATTTTAATTTTTGCTTTTCTTTTAGGCAAAATTTTACTTTTTGTTTATCCTTTAATATAAGATCATTTTCAAAATTTAACATACATTAATGATATCTTTAACAAACTCTTATTTAAATTTTATTGAAAAATATAAATTTTTCTTTCTTCTATGATATCAATAATTGTTATCTATTGAGATAAATATGAAAAAAAATAATACACTTTGTAGATAAATTTATTACTATAACTACTTTTATTAATATGCACAAATTTTGTTGAAGGACCTTATAATAACAGTAAGAGGAAGTCGATCTTTTGCGCATAAACTAAAAACATTAATAAATGAAAATAAAACACATAAACCTTTTATAGGAAGTTGGACATTTGTAGTTTTTATTATTTGAAAAATGTCAATACTCCCAAATCAACAACAAAGAAAAGTTATTGACATATGTAAGATTAAATTTATAAATTATGTTGTAATATCAACATATATTTTTGAATGTTTATTTTTAAACATATTTAGAATATTATAAAAAAATTATTTATATTTTTTTATTATGATAAATTAAATATGAATTTTTAAAAAATTAAAAACTCAAGATAAAAGTAATGAAAAATATATATCTAGAATTGAATTTTGAACTAATTTTTTGTAGAGAAATTTGAGCAGAGACTAAAGCTATTTGCATACTAATTTTATATGGGATAAAAATGTGAATTTTTTATTGACTAAATGAAAAACTTATTAAACCTATAATAAATAAAAAATTTACAAAAATAATAAAACATTTCTGAGTACACAATGCATTAAGTCATAAGGAAAATATAATCCTAAACTAAATAAGATAGAATTGTCAAAAACTTATGACTATTTAAAGAGAGAAACAAATTTTCTATTATCAACACCAATTACATCTTCTAGTCACTTTTGTTTAGCAATAGTTAACACGATATTTTCTTCTTGTCCTTTTAACTCCAATTGTTAGCTTTTTATTTGAAATCCAGTCATTATTATATTTTTTTTAATTATCGGAGGTGCATTGATTATATTTGACAATAATTATCTTTATAGAATAGGTGCTTATAAAAAAAATTCTTTATAGAATACATTTCCTTTTTATATAGTAGTATAGATTATGGGGAGAGTAAGTCCAAAAATAACTTCCATGATTTTAGTTGGTGCTTATTTATACTACAATCGATGAATTGTCGTTAAAATCTTCAATATTTCTACTAAAGAATAACTTTCATGATTTTGCTTGAAGAAGAATAAGAAATTATAACTGCAATAGAAAAAAAGTAGCTATAAAATGATAAAAATCAACAATAAAATAATTATATAACAAAATGAAGCATGCAAAAATCACCTGGAAAATGAGGCTTGTTGTTTGTTCTAGTAATACAAAGTTATTTTGATCAACCATTTAAATATTGCAAAATGAATTTGAATTTGAAAAATTAGTGTTTAATGCAAAGTCATATTTTTAGACATGCAATTTAATACATGATAAATCACTTAAATGCATTTTGATAATTTGATTGCAGGCATTTAATGTAGAAAGTAGTTTCTGTAAAAAAAAATCAAATTGAACACTGTGAAGTAGATGTGTGTTGAATATTTTTTTCTCTCATTTATTTTGATGGCAAAATATCTCGTGCTATCCCTTAACGTAATTTTAAATAACAATTTAATCGTTTATTTATTTATTTTCTTGATTTGATCATTTATACTTTAAGTAATGATTTGATTATTTATATTTTAAAATATTAAGAATGTTTTTTTTTACATAATTTCAGAAAATTCATCAATATGTTCAAACAAAACTCATAAAATTAGTAATTATGTTCAACAAAATCCATATTTTCATCAAAGTCATAACTCAAATATTTAAATAAACTCATATTTTCATCTTTAATAACAACAATATCAAATAAATAACTCACATTTTAAGATTTAGGCAAGAGATTTGATTAAGAAAAAAAAATAGAAAGAAGAAGAAAAGTGTCTTGGTGATTAAATCTTATAGTATGAGTTCTTTATTCGATGAATTTGATGTTGATGTTGTTGTTAGAGATAAAGATATGAGTTTATTTGAATATTTGAGTTAATAATTTGATAAATATATGAATTTTTTTAAATTGATAATAAATTTATGGGTTTTGGTTTAATATGATGATGAATTTTTGGGTTTCAGTAAAAAAAATCTAACATTGTTGACATTTTAAAACATAAAAAATTAAATTATTATTTAAAATTAATTAAATGATCAAAACAGAAGAAAAAAATATAAAAGATAAAATTGTTACATGAAATTAAATTAAGCGATTGGAAAAGTATTTTGTCTATTTTGGTATATTTCAAAGAAATATAAAGAAATGTTTTTTTGTTTGTTCTAATACAAGAAATGCTTTAGCATAAAGTTAGTTAATTTAATTTCTCCTTCCAATTTCGTATATCTTAGACTAAAAGAATCAATCATAGTATATGCTTTAACCATTTCATTCAGGTAACATTTTTTTTTAAATCAAATTTATTCTAAATGTGTATTATTTCGGATTTGAAATATCTATAAATGATATTTATATATATATGAAATCAAATAAACCTATTTATTGTGGAAAGGCTCAAAGAACATAATTGTTCGTAGAGTGACACGTGGATATAATTAAACTTAAAATCTATTATAAATAATTTAATACAGAATAGATTCATTTTGAATGTAATATAGATAACGTTGAAAGTTATCCTTCTTTATTTTGGTCGTAGTTAATATAATTCCTTTTTAATAAAAAAAAATGTGTGAAACCAAACCATGAACCTTTCTTTTACAATTTGGTAAGAAAATATTCGCTCCGGATTCTGTTCATGCAAATACCCGACCCGAATATGCCAAGCATCTACATAACAGATTAGGTTTTGAAACTCACCTGCAATAACAGATTCGTTAAAATAAAAATGAAGACAGACACGATGAAATAACCACTAAACACTTTTCCACGAATATTCTCCACCGTATTCTCACACTTTTATTTTCCTTCAAAACCACCACCATTCTCTCTCCCATAACACAATCTCTCACCACTTCTTTATTATTTCTCTTTTCAAAATCCATCTCATCATGCGAATTATCTCTCGAAACAAACGAGTCACTGGCATCTTTGGCGACGACGTCGGTCGTCGCAAGTAGCCAGGAACTCAAATCCTTTAACACTGGAAGTGTTTATGCTAGCGATAGCGACGGCGACTCCCTCTCCCTATCAGACCTCGTGCATAACTTCCTCGAAGAACACACCAACGGTAATAATGATGACTCGGCACCTAACGAGTTGGACTCGGACCGAATCGACTCATTCGACGCCTCATCTGATTTGAAACGTTTAAACGCTGTGTTCGTGAAAAATGCTGACTCTTACAGGAACATGCTTCTCGCGCACGTTACAGAGTCTTTCGAAAACTTCGCGTTTTTGAAAGAGCGAAACGTTTCGATTTTCCGGCAAAGCGTAGCGGCGTTTCTGAGAGAGAAAGGACATGACGCGGCGGTTTGCGTAACCGCGTGGGACATTTCCTCCGTCGGTGGTGCAACCGCCGGTAACCACGAGTTTATTGATGTGGTGAAAATTGGATCCGCCACGTGGCGGTATTTTGTGGACCTCGAATTTCGTGCTCAATTCGAGATTGCTAGACCGACGCGGCAGTTCTCGGAGGTTTTGAACTCCGTTCCCGGTGTTTTCGTCGGAGGTGAGAAGGAGCTGAAACGCACCGTTCTGATTGTGTGCGATGCGGCAATGAAGTGCTTTAGGAGTAGAGAGCTTTCGATTCCACCGTGGAGAAAAAATCAGTTCATGCAGAATAAGTGGTTCGCACCGTGTAGACGAACCGTATATCCGGTTCAGGGAAAACCGGTGAGAGTGACGGCAGTGAACGGCGTTAGTTGTAGGTTGTTGGGTTTTGACGACGTGGTTATGGAAACTAGACGGGGAGGTTCCATTACTGTTCGTACGAGATGATGGGAAACATGAGTCGAATTTTTATTTTTTTACTGAATTATAATTCTGATTTGTTATTTTACTAAAAAACGTTATAATTGTGTAATCTTTGGTTAATGAGATTAGATCCTTTTTAACACATGATTATTTTTTGAGCAACTTTAACATATGATTTTTGAGTTTGTAATAAAACCTTCAACACGTTACCGTGTTTCAATGTTATCTTTTGAACTATAAACAAACCTCTTGGAGATCTAATAAAAATAAAGTTATAATTACAAAATATTTATTGTTATAATTAAAGATATATTAAAGTTAATAAATAATTATAATTAGTATTGATAATGGATTTGTTAAAAGAAAATATTATAATTAAAATTTAAGACATGTTATTAAGTATAGGATATATGTTTTGGCATTAGTAAAAATATATTCTGAAAGACGTAATATATAAAGATATATTATTACTAAATGACATTTATTATCTTATATTAATATATTTGTATAAACTTATTTTTTTTATTAGAACTTACAATTTTCTGATATTGCATTTCAAATTCTAAATCGCAGTCTGCAGATATTAGAATGATGTGACTCAATTAGGTCATTTAAAAGCAAATTACTCTCATTTAAGTTTTCAATTAGATCATAAGGTTACTAATAATTTTGATCAATAATTATTAGATATCAAAAAATCAAATTAATCTTATAGTGTAAGACATGTATAGTTGTAATATTACTGCAAAATTGAGCAATAACTTTATAGTCTAACTAAATCTTTGCAAGAAAATATAGTCATAATATTACTGGAAAATTGAATAACAATTTTATTTGATATTAATCTAATTTTTTTGAGATTGATACTTGATATTTATTAGATATCGTAGCATGTATCTACATCTATATTATAAACAATTGTCTTGCTTCAAATAAAATAGTACACATAACACTTATATAGCAAATTATTCATTTATTATGAAACTAATCTCATATCTAAAGCATTTATTTTTTAATGCAATAAATAAAAATAACATTTTTCAAGCATATTCTACTTTTTTCCACTAGACTCATAATTTGAAATAGCATATTTCAAGCGTATACTACATTTGTATTTTAAAAAAAAATTTAAATATTTTCTCACAGAAAAAAAAATATGTATGCTATAAAAAAATGGGTGTTAATATGCATTAAAACACATAAATGAAATGAATTTTTGTGGTCAAAATGCACCCAAATAAAATCATTAATCACATGACCGCATTTAACTCGCATAAATCATGTAATAAAAAAATATTTTTTTTACAAAAAAATGATTAAAAAAAACTACATGTTTCAAAAAAGTAATTGTATATATAATGACAAATAATTAACATATTCTTTTACATAAATTTTTTTGTTTTAGATTTTCCGTTCATTAAACATTTTCTTTCTTCTACATGTTACATTTTCTCTCTATTTTTGTGAACTATTTTTTTGGTTTCTTTAATCAATTTTCTTATTCTTATATTCGGTTCATATATATCTAATTTTGCAGGTTCACTGATGATCATCACATTAAGGTGATCATCGCTATTCAAATTAGGTATCTAAAGTTTTCCTTTTTTTAGGTCTTTATATTTTGGCTTATAAAAATATTTGATTAGTGTATGGTAAGTTAGTAATTCAATGAAATATCTTATAACTCACTCAATATTTACAACTGTGGAACCAATATATGTCTTTTTACATCAAACCATTGATATTTTTTGTTTTAAATATTTTAATATACTTATTTCTATGGATTATATTTAGAGTAAATACATGTATATTAAATAAACTTTAGAAGATACGTTGCAAAATAGCAATAGACACCAATAATCAAGGTCGTTGTGATAATGTCTTTCGCAATAGATTTTTTTTTCTTTTTAAATTTTACAAATTATGAAACTTAAGTAAAAAGAAATTGTAATGGATACTTAACATATATTTTTTTGCTCCAGTCAAAAACACATATTCCTCTCTTAACTATTTTTTGGTTCAATATATTTTCTTTAGACTTCAACACAGTAGTGAACATCTCAAGTTTTCCCAATTAATGGACATCCACGATAATACTAGAAAGCACAATCTAAAATATCACATAAAAAAATTGAAATTTTTTTGAATTTGCCATGTCTCCTCGATACTTATCTCAATCAATCCAAAAACATATTAACATATTGATTTAAATAAATCCGTTACCAAAATAGGCATCTAAAATATAAACGCTTTAAATATTTAGGTTATCTAAATATTTTGCGAACATTGGTTAGACTATTATATAATTTTAAATATGAATCAAATCTTATTTTAGATTGTCTTCAAAAACACAAATTTTCTTTCATACTCTGTGAATTCAGATATATTGTTCTCGTAAAATAATTTTGTTAACATCAAAACTCTAAGTACAAAACTAACTTGGTTCCAACATTGTAGGCCTACCGAACGACACCCTATTCCACCACGGGCAAGACCCCATTCCAACTAACATACGTAACCAAGGCAGTCGTCCTTGTCGAACTTGGAGAATTGAGCTAGAGAGCTGCGTCCCCACTAGACCCTCAAACAAATGAGGATGAGCAGCATAACGAACTCAATTTCATTGACGAAGTTAGACATACAACTGCCTTGAAAGAGCTCGCCATTAAGCAAGAAGTAGTTGTCAAATACAAGAAAAAAAATACTCTAGCACAACTTTGGAGAAAATGACCTCGTACTACGTGAAAATCTCAAAATTAACAACCAAGGAAAAGTTTCTCCTAATTGGGAGGCCCATATCGAATTGTCACATAAACCGAAAATGGGGCCTACATCTTAGAAACCCTTTCTAGGGACCTCATCCCACGAACTTGGAATGCATCCAAATTAAAAAGATATTATAGTTAATATACACTGACACATTGGTACAAACTCACACAGTTGAGTATAAACTCTTAAACACAAATTTTAAGTCAATGTACATTGATCCATTGACATAAACTCGCGCCGTCAAATATAATGACACATGACTAATCCCAAAATTAAGATGTGATCGTTCATGTAGTCGTGCATAATCTTTGCACTCACCACTCGACTCGTATCCACAACGACCAAACCTTAAGAAAATAAAACAGTCACACACATTTGCAAATAAGTAAAATATATATAAATAAACATTGTACTTGCTCAACCCCAATAACACCATGACTTTAACAAAAATCTATGTCAAACAAATTAAAAAGGAATGTTCAATTGTCCTGTGCGGCAAGAAGAGTCGGTGAAACAATGCTCCCATCCACAACCATTTTCGTCCAATCCAAGTCATTCAAGCTGAGAGCAGCCTCACGATTCAAAATGCAAACTTGGACGATGGCATTGTCAAATGACTCATCTCCAACTTTCAAAACGTCCTCCAACATGTCGATCGAATTTTGCGCGTCCTCCCCCACCAATTTCAACCTATCGAACTCTTCCTTCAACGATGTGATCTCTTGGTCTTTCACTCGTAGTTCAACATCGAGGTCACCATTCTTTTGCATTTGGAACTCTTGGATTAGAGTAAGCATTTCCTTATCCCAAATCTGTTGAGGAAAAAACCTTTTTGATATATGTTTTAATGACAACAAACCTTTTAAATTAAATGATTAAGTTTTATGAATGGTGGTCTACTAATGATTTCACTTAAGTTTGTTTAAGGAACATAAATGCATAAGTGAACAAAGCAAGAATCGAAGAAAACAGCAGCAGAGAACATTCTTGACATATTCTGGAAAACGGAGAATGTTCGCAAGACTGTGATAGCATAAAGACCAAACTTTCTCCACCACTTAATTAAAGTTATTGCATCTGGAATTTACATCAGTACTGAGAGTACATGACAAGGAACATATGTGATCAATTAGAATCAAAAGGAACCATTCTAATCACAAAGAAAAAAGGCCATGAATCAAGCTGCCAAAGCAAGACTGAACAGTCTCCAGAATGTTCAGAATTAACAGCATGTTAATGATTCAAGAAAAGCCAAGAAATCAGCATAAAGAACACTCTTGACACAATCTGAAAAAACAGCAGATGTTACCCGATGACATCAGAGGATACCTCACGAAGCTGCCATCAGAGGATACCTCACCAAGCTGCCATCAGAGGATACATCACCAAGCTGCCATCAGTGGATACCTCAACCAGAGGATATCAGAGGATACCTCAACCAGAGGATATCAGAGGATACCTCAACCAAAGGATACCAAAGGATATCTCCATAAAACGATATCAGAGGATATCCCCAGAAAATACATTCAGAGGATACCTCTAGAAAATACATTTAGAGGAAGAACCAAGTCTGTTCTTGGACATCAGAATGTCCAGAATGATCAGAACAGTCTCCAGAATGATCTTCTATCAAGAATGATCATCAGTCTCTAGGAATGATCATTAGTCTCCAGAAATGATCATCAATCTCCAGAATGATTATCATTCTCCAGCATGATTAACAACTATCTTCAGAATGAACAAACATCAATCTCCAACATGTTAACAATCAAATCTCCAGCATGTTTAACATCATTCTCCAACAGTGTACCATTAGTCCAGAATGATACAATCATTCTCCAGCATACTGAACATCATTCTCCAGCTTGACTGCCAAGAACGTTGAACGATCTTGAAGTATGTTTACATCAAAACAGATCCAAGAAAAGACCAGGAAGACATCCAGAATGATCAAAACTGAACCTCCAGATTGATTATCAATCTCCAGGAAACCCAAAAGCTAAAGCTCCAGATTGATCATCAATCTCCAGCAACTACAGTTTTTCTACAACAAGCTTTGTGATCGTTTTTAATCTGTTTTAAGTGATTCAAAAGCTCCAGTTCAAGCTTACAATATTATTACTTATCAGAAGTGTTAAAGGATCAGTAATCACTCAAGTAAATTTGATCCAAAACGCAACACACAGCCCAGTCAGAACAGAAAATAAAAATAGTCAAAAGTTTGATTATTTTTATTAAGAAATAATGCCTTTGGTCAAGCCTGACAAAAGCACTACCAATGGCTCAATTTGACCATCATTATATACTCTCACGCCTATAAAAGGAAGGCAAAAGCTCAGGAAGAAATACAGCTTCAAGTACAGAGAAAAACATCACTCACATACATCTTCATACTTGAAAGCTTCTCAATCATAAACAAAAGATTCAGTTCTATTTTTCCTCTTCATATCAGAATCATCTACTGAATTCTTTTGTCAAGAATCTAATATCAAACACGAGTTGAGCATACTCAGATTCTCTCCAAAAATCAAAGACATTCAAGTGCCAAGATATATCATCAATCACTCACATACATACTTGAAAATCTCTCATCACTTACAAGAATCAGTTTGATTAAATTCTTTTTACTCTGATACATTTATACTGAATTCTTTGTAAAGAATCGAATCTCAAACAAGAGTTGAGACATCTCAAATTCTAAACAATCTCATCATTATTGTAAAACTCAAACTATAAGAGTTAAGTATAGTTTGGGGTAGATTGTAAGAAATCACTATCAAGGTTGGTAGGTGATTTCATTAATCTCTTTCTAGGTGGAATTAGATTAAAGTCTGTAACAAAGATCAAGGTTGATCTAAGCTAGGTGCTGTAAAACCAAGAAGGTTCTTGTTTTAAACACTTAGTGGAAAATCTCACCGTGGTGAGGACTGGATGTAGCCCGGGTTGGGTGAACCAGGATATATCTGTGTGTGATATCTCTTCCCTTATCTCTATTTACTTTCAGTCTGTTAATTATCAAGTTAAATAGATAAACTGAACTGTTGATTTTAACTAACCAAGAACGTTCTCTGTTTTCTGGTGAAAACCAAGAACGTTCTCTGTTTTCTGTTTTCACAACCAAGATCAAGCTTGAGTTATTTTCTTAAGTTTTTAACAGGAATTTTAAAAGGGCGAATTTACAATTCAAACCCCCATTTCTTGTAAATCGATATTGCTACTTCAAAATCAACTTGTCAACCTCTTCTTTAAGCCCACTATTCTTTGTCGTCACTAGGGATGGGAATAGGCTAGGCCGTTCGACAGGAGCCTATGACCTGGCCTGGCCTGTTTAATAAGAAGGCCAGGTTCAGGCTATTTTTAAAGCCTATTTTTTTAAATAGGTCAGGTTCAGTATAAGACCCTTAATTTTAAATATTAATTTTGGAATTATTGTCAAGGGCATTTTGGGAATTTTTGTAAATATTTAATATATGTATGTTTTGAGTGAATATATATATATATATATATATATATAAATATTTATTTTGAAGTATGAATTAAAATTATTGGGTGAAGAATTAAATTAATTTAATTTCAAGTAATTAAATTAATCAAGACCATTAAGTAAGGATTAATGGCTAATTGCAAGATAATTATAAAGCTGGAAAATCAGACAAATGGCAAGTGAGGTGACACCATGAGAGTCTATAAATAGGAGTGAGAAGGATGGTGAAATAAGAACACCATTCCTTCCTCCATACTGCCCATATTGCATGTACCAACTCCATCTCCTCTCCCATTTCTGTCTCTGTTTCTGCCATTCCCGAACTGAAATTTAAAGAGAGGGAAATTCCTTCAAACACATTATCTGAAATTCCAACCATCAAACCAGAAAACCCCCAGTAGTAAAGTTAATCCCCACCTCAATACGAAGAGAAAGAACCCAGTTTTGCAGCAGCAAACTCAGGGAACAGCTTCACCGTTTCTGGATTCAGGAAAAGGAATGCAGCAGGAACAAGAGAAATAGCAGAGCACGCTACAAGGGTAAGGGCACCTTCCATCTTTTAGCTGCATTAGGGCCATAAATTGTGCTGTTTCAGTTCTATTTTTAAATGAAAAGCTGTTTTCGAAAATGACATTTTGAGAGAAAATGCATTTGTTGAGAAGTGATTATTTTGATAAGTTGTTGTTGGCTGTTTTACTGGTAAAATATGTGTTTTACATTCTGTGTGAATGCTGGAAAACGTTTGCATGCCATTTTAGTTATGATTAAAATGCATGTCTTAAAATTGTTTTGAAAAATAGCATTAAAATGCAACATGCATTCTGTTGGTGTTTTGTTGCTCTGTGATGCGTGCATGCTATTTTGATGTTTGAGGAAGCTGAAATGCTTCGCATGTTTATGATGTTTGAGAAAACTGAGTATTTGCATGTTCTGATGTTGAGAAAGCTGAGTATTTGCATGTTTCTGATGTTTGAGAAAACTGAGTATTTGCATGTTCTGATATTGAGAAAGCTGAGTATTTGCATGTTTCTGATGTTTGAGAAAACGGAGTATTTGCATGTTCTGATGTTGGGAAAGCTGAGTATTTGCATGTTTTCTGATGTTTGAGAAAAACTGAGCACTTGCATGTTTATTCTTATGAGTGAGAAATCTGAAATGTTGCATGAATGTGCTGATGGTTTGAAAAACTGGATGATTCTGATTCTGTTGTGGCTTGTGTGATTCTGGTGATATTGAGGATTCTGATTCTGGTTGTTCTGGGTGATCTTGATGATTTTTAAAGGAAAATGGATTTTAAATGAGGAAAGGTTTTTCTTGAAGAAGTGTAGAATCTGTTTGATGTTGACAGTTGTTTTAAAAGAATCAGTTTTGAAAGGGGTTGAACTCTCACTGGTATTCGAAGGTGTATTCGACTATAGTATGTGTGTATTCGAATACAACCCTCCAGGTTTCTGTTTTATGTTAAAGTTTTCAAACCTGTATTCGAATACGAGCCCCTGTATTCGAATACAGAGGAAAGATTTTTGTTTTTGTATTCGTATCTGTATTCGACTACGATCATGTCGCATTCGCATACAGAAGTGAAATTTGTAACACTGTATTCACAACTGTAGTCGACTACAGACATGCTATATTCGACTACAGATTCGAGTTTTTCCAGAAACTCAGTTTTTAGCTTCTGTATTCGAATACAAGGAAGCTGTATTCGAATACAGATTCGTGTTTTCCAGAAAAACAAGTTTTAATCACTGTCATGTGAGTTTTGAAGTGTTGAGAAAACTAAGAGAAGGTTTAAATGATTGAAAAGAAGTCTGTGAAATGGTTTTAAAGAGGAGAAAAAGATGTTTGAAAACCTTTAAGTGACATGGGAGAAAAGGCTGAATTTTTCAAAGGTTGAACTCCTGTATTCGACTACATCCATGCTATATTCGAATACAGAATGTTAAATTTCAATTCCTGCTTCTGTATTCGAATACAGGGAGTCTGTATTCGAATACAAATTCGTGTTTTCAGAAAATTTCAAGTTTTAAGAATGTTTTGAAAAACCCTGAGTGTCTGGGGAATACTGGGAAGGTTGTGGTGAGTTAAAGTGGAACTTTTGATGAGATTTTGAAGTAGTGGTGATGAAGTTTTAAAAACTTTACTGATGTAATGAAAGAGGTTGATTTATGCACTGAAAACTGCCTCTGTATTCGAATACCAGAGGGCTGTATTCGAATACAGAGTGTGAATCTGCACTGTTTTTGACTTATGTATTCGAATACAGAAGAGTTGTATTCGAATACATATTCGTAAATCTCATAAAAATCCCAGTTTTAATTCTGTGTCTGAATTTTTGAGAGGTTGGGAAAACATTTCAAAGTGTGAATGATTAATTCACTGTTAATTCATGATTGTGATGTTATTATGTATGACTGTGCTGAAATATTTAAATATGATTGAAAGGCATGAATTTCTATTTTGCATTTTGTTTCTAGAGAAATGAAACACTGCATACTCATGCATTGCATAGTCAAGTGGTACCCGCGACGGGCCACAGAGTAATGCGCAACCACGTGCTGATCTGTTGAGCGATTGCACGAGTGCTGGACTGTTGAGCGTCTGCACTAAGTACTGATCTGTTGAGCGATTGTACTTTGGTATATAAGTGCTGGACTGTTGAGCGTCTGCACTAGGTACTGATCTGTTGAGCGATTGTACCTTGGGTGATGTCAAACGTGCTGGTCTGTTGAGCGACTGCACGATGTGCTGGACTGTTGAGCGTCTGCACTGGTGCTGATCTGTTGAGCGATTGCACCCTGGTCATGAGGGCCGTTGAGATGTGCTGGTCTGTCGAGCGACTGCACCTTGGTGATTCCAAGAAAATTATGCATGAGCATATATGCATTACATTGTAGGATTTGACCGTTGTGTCATGATTGTTTATATGATGAATGTTGGAAATTAATGCGTGTGAGTGCTGTCCAAAATCTGAAATCTCTGAATTTATGTTTGTGTTTTGTTGACGTGTTGGCTGTACTTACCGCATATTCATAATCATTAACTGCTGTTTTGAAAAGGCATGAAAGTCATAAATTTCCAAATGAGCATTATTATTTTCCTCATCATCATAAATTATGCCATGATTAGATGTTGTTGTGCAATACATGCTATGTGGATATTTGTTATTTTCGGTTGGTGACCCGCGCCGCCCGTGGGCACCCGAACGACGAAAACGTCGTTGAATTTCCTTGATCGCTACTCGCGCACTGCTTGGGCTTTTGACCCCCTCTCAAGCAGAGCGACGTATACGGGGTGGCTAGAGCGGACAAGTAGAACTGATGGCGTGGAGGACTTCGTAGAGCGCACTCACGCGAGCATAGAGTTTCCCGTGCCTTCTCGCCTGGTGCTAGAGGCGCACAGAGTTTTTGACGACGCGGAGGAGTCTGCTGAGAGGGTTGAGGCGGAGGCCACTGTAGGAGTGGTGACTCCCAACCCTGTGGTTGGAAGGGAGATACATGGGTCTAATGCGGTAGAGGAGCGTGTTGAGCAGAGACCGGTAGCGACTGAGATTTCGGGTCCATCTAGGATTTCCGAGGATTGCTACGAGATTCCGGCACCGCCAAAACGGCCACGAGTGTGTATTGACTTGACTTCGGAGGAGACCGATCCCTCTATGTACGAGGGGGAGGAGGAGGTTACATCGAAGCGAGCTGCAGAGTCAGAAGAGACTTGCGTGGGATGCGGAGGGAATCCGTGTTACTGCAGCTTCAGCGCATGATCAGTTAGACTTATTGTATTAGGTTTTGGGTTGAAATTGTAATTTGTCTTATTTTGGAAATTCTGTACTATTTTCCGCTGAACCATGTACTCTGATATTTACTATTGATGTATTATGACAATGATATTTTGGGATGTATTAATGCTTTAAAACTAATTTCCAAGATAAGTACTTAGTGATAATCCTTATGAAGTATTTGGTTTATGTTCATCGAGTAATCTATAACGTACTATTTTACGAAGAACTTTATTTTAATTATTTTGAAATGAATTTGGGAAAACTTATTTTAATTATTAAATTTAAAAAAAAAAATGCACCCGCGCTGTGTTTTAAACTCGGGGTGTTACATTCAGGCTTATATAAAAGCCTATTAGGCCTAACAGGCCGGCCTATATATATATATTATTTATTAATGTTATTTTTTATTATTATTTATTAATATTATAGTTTCCTATTTTAAAGTATATGTATATATATATCTTATTATTTATTAATGTTATTTATTAATATTATTGTTTCCTATTTTGAGTCATTAGCTGATCATGCATAAGAAGCAAGTAGTTAAAGTTTCAAGTCTTGTGTGAGTTGTGGTGTGACTGAAGTAATGATGGTTTTGTAGGAAACAATGCCGCCAAGAAGAGACGACACCGCAAGGACGAATGTCAGCCGGGAAGATAGGATGGCTGAGGCAATGAACAATATGGCTGCGTCTGTTGCTGCCCAGACGGCTGCCAAGACTCAACGCGACTTAGAGAAGAGAGAACGAGAAATTCGCGCTGCTGAGTCTAGAGGGCTTGAGGACTTTCGCCGTCATAACCCTCCCAAGTTCACGGGAGATGAGGGTCCAGAAAGGGCGGATCAATGGATCCAAGAGATGGAAAAGATATTTGAGATGATTAACTGCCGGGCAGTAGTGAAAGTCAACTATGCCACGTACCTGCTGGTAGGGGACGCAGAGTACTGGTGGAGGAGTACGAGATCACTTATGGCGTCGGCTCAAGAGGAAGTGACCTGGGAGTCATTCAAAAAGAAGTTTCTAGACAAGTACTTCCCTATGAGTACGAGGACCAAGTTGGGAGACGACTTTCTGAAATTGTACCAGGGGGTATGACAGTGGGAGAATACGCAGCTAAATTTGAGTCGCTATCCAGACACTTCAGATTCTTCCGAGAAGAAGTTGATGAACAGTTCATGTGTCATCGCTTCCAGAATGGATTGAGGTATGACATCCAGGAGTCGGTCCTACCCTTGGGAATACAACGTTTCCAAGTGCTAGTGGAAAAGTGTAGAGAGGTGGAGGAAATGAAGAATAAAAGGGCCAACAATGGTGGTCACTTTAACTCAGGAGGGCCTAGTAGGATGAATAACCAGAACAACAAAGGGAAGCAAGTGGCCAAGCCATATAACCGGCCACAGAACAACAGGAGGGGCCAGAATCGGCCGGGAAACCAGACGTTTGGACGGCAGTTGGGACAAGAAGTCCGGTGTTATCGCCGTGGAAACGAAGGACATATTGCAACTGCTTGTACCACGAGAGATTTGTTGTGCTTCAACTGCCACAAGCCAGGACACGTGGCAAGGGATTGCCGGGTTCCGAAGGTGGAGCCAACGGTGAACGCGACTAGGGCTACTCGTCCTATTGCTAGAGGCCGCATTTACCACATGGGTACTGAAGCTGGAGGACAAGCTCAGAATTTAATCCAGCAAGACTGTGAGATTGCAGGTAACACACTAATTGCACTTTTTGATTCGGGGGCAACCCACTCTTTCATTGTTATGGATTGTGTGCATCGTTTGAAGTTGTCTGTATCTGCTTTGCCTTTTGATTTGGTTGTTACTACGCCTGCTAAGACTTTGATTGTAGACTCTGCATGTTTACACTGTACGGTAACAATTCAGAATAGGGACTTCTTGGTTAATCTAATCTGTCTACCCCTACAATCCCTCGAGATCATTCTCGGCATGGATTGGATGTCCTATAACTACGTAGTTTTGGATTGCGCTCGAAAACTGGTTCTTTTCCCCGAACCCGGAGTCGCTCGATATTTGACTGCTAACCAACTCGGAGTATCACTGAGAGAAGGAACTCAGGAGTTCTTATCATTGGCTAACATGGAGACCAAGATGGATGTAAATATAGAAGATGTGATGTTAGTCAAGGAATACCCGGACGTATTTCCATCTGAAATTCCAGGATTACCCCCGGTGAGAGAGGTGGAGTTCTTCATTGACTTACACCCAGGAACTGGACCTATTTCAATCGCGCCATACCGGATGTCGCCATTGGAATTAAGCGAGCTTAAAAAGCAGATTGAAGGGTTGCTGGAGAAAGGATTTAACAGACCAAGTGTGTCGCCGTGGGGAGCACCGGTATTGTTGGTTAAGAAGAAGGATGGAAGTTCGCATCTATGTGTGGATTATCGACAGCTGAACAAGGTGACCATCAAGAACCGTTATCCTCTACCACGCATTGACGATTTGATGGACCAATTAAGGGGTGCAGCAGTGTTTTCAAAGACGATTTGAAGTCGGGATACCATCAAATACAAGTAAGAGAAGGAGATATTCAAAAGACTGCTTTCAGAACTCGTTATGGACATTATGAATATCTCGTTATGCCTTTTGGAGTTACGAATGCACTAGCAATTTTCATGAATTACATGAATAGGATTTTCAGCCCGTTTCTGGATAAGTTTGTGGTGGTATTCATCGACGATATTTTGATTTATTCAAAGGATGAAGAAGAACACGAAGAGCACCTACGCCAAGTTCTTGAAGTCTTACGCGAAAAGCAGCTGTATGCCAATTTATCGAAGTGCGAGTTCTGGCTAAAGGAAGTGAATTTCTTGGGACACGTAATAACCAAAGAAGGAATCGATGTGGATCCGGCAAAGATTGAGACCATTCTTGCCTGGAAACAGCCTCAGACTGTCACAGACATAAGAAGTTTTGTCGGATTAGCAGGGTACTATAGAAGATTCATTGAAGGATTCGCTAAGATTGTAGCTCCTGACACATTTAACCAGAAAGAATCAGTCGTTTGCATGGACGGAGAAGTGTGAAGAGAGTTTTCAGTTGCTAAAGGAGAAATTGACAACCTCACCAGTGTTAGTTATGCCACAGCCAGAGGAACCTTATGAAGTTTACTGTGATGCATCTCACCAAGGTCTGGGATGTGTTTTGATGCAGCACAAGAAAGTTGTAGCTTATGCCTCAAGGCAGTTGAAGACGCACGAACGGAACTACCCTACCCATGATTTAGAACTTGCTGCAGTAGTGTTTTCGCTAAAGGTTTGGAGACACTACCTTTATGGATGCACGTTCACCGTGTTTAGTGACCACAAAAGCTTGAAGTATCTGTTCGATCAAAAAGAATTGAACATGCGTCAGAGAAGATGGATGAAGACTCTAAAGGATTTTGACTTTTCCTTGCAATATCACCCTGGGAAGGCCAATGTAGTGGATGATGCATTGAGCAGAAAGAGTGTGTCAGTATCTGCAATGATAATGGCCAAACAACAAGAGTTGTGGGAAGCATTTAGAGACCTACACTTGGATGTGAAGTTTGCACCAGGAGTGTTAAAGTGTGGAATGATAACACTTTCGAGTGGATTACTGGAGGAGATTGCAAACTCGCAAAATGACGCATTGATCCAAGAAAAGAGGAATATGATAGCACAAGGACAGACCACTGAATTCAGCATCGGAACAGATGATATTCTGAGATGTAACGGAAGGGTTTGTGTACCGGAAGTTGCAGAGATGGGAAGAGCAATTTTGGAAAAGGCTCATAAGAGTAAGTTGAGTATTCATCCTGGAGCGATCAAGATGTACCAGGACTTAAGACAAAACTTCTGGTGGCCAGGGATGAAGAGGGATGTAGCGGAATACGTGTCGGCCTGTTTGACTTGTCAAAAAGCGAAGGTGGAACATCAGCGACCTGCAGGAATGCTGCAACCTCTGGATATACCGGAATGGAAGTGGGACAGCATTTCCATGGATTTCATAATAGGACTGCCCAAGACAAGGAAAAAGAACGATTCTATTTAGGTAATAGTGGATCGATTAACGAAGTCCGCACATTTCCTACCGGTGAGGACAACTTATAAAGTAGACAAGCTGACAGAGATCTACATCGCTGAGATTGTGAGGTTACACGACGTTCCGTCAAGTATAGTATCTGACCGTGACCCAAAGTTCACATCTCACTTTTGGGGAGCATTGCACGAAGCTTTGGGGACGAAATTAAAGCTGAGTTCAGCTTATCACCCTCAAACAGATGGACAAACCGAAAGAACAAATCAGTCCTTGGAAGATCTCTTAAGAGCATGTGTATTGGATGACAAAGGGAGTTGGGATGACGTTCTACCGTTGATTGAGTTCACCTATAACAACAGTTTCCACGCTAGCATTGGAATGGCGCCCTATGAAGCTTTATACGGACGCAAGTGTCAAACGCCCTTATGCTGGTATAAGGACGGAGAAAGTACGATTGTCGGACCAGAGATGGTGGAACAGACCACAGAGAAGATCAAAAGAATACAAGAGAAAATGAAGGCTTCACAAGATCGTCAGAAGAGTTATGCAGACAAGCGCCGCAGACCCTTGGAATTCGAGCAGGGCGATCATGTGTTTTTGAGGGTTACGCCTACAACTGGTGTTGGCAGAGCTATTAAGTCAAAGAAGTTGACTCCTAAATTTATTGGGACATACCAGATTACTGCACCTATTGGACCATTGGCCTATCGGATTGCGTTACCTCCAATACTGTCCAACATTCATGACGTATTTCATGTGTCACAGCTAAGAAAGTACATTGCAGACCCGACACATGTAATCGAGCCTGATACAATTCAGCTAAAGGACAACCTGTCGTTTGAAGTATTTCCGGTGAGGATCGAAGACAGGAAGATTAAGCAGTTGAGAAACAAGGAAGTCCCACTAGTCAAGGTGATTTGGAATCCGACTACTGGAGACGCCACCTGGGAATTGGAAAGTAAAATGAAGGAACAATACCCTCAAATATTTACAGACATGTAGTTTCGAGGACGAAACTAATTTAAGGAGGGTAGTATTGTAAGACCCTTAATTTTAAATATTAATTTTGGAATTATTGTCAAGGGCATTTTGGGAATTTTTGTAAATATTTAATATATGTATGTTTTGAGTGAATATATATATAAATATTTATTTTGAAGTATGAATTAAAATTATTGGGTGAAGAATTAAATTAATTTAATTTCAAGTAATTCAATTAATCAAGACCATTAAGTAAGGATTAATGGCTAATTGCAACATATGTATAAAGCTGGAAAATCAGACAAGTGGCAAGTGAGGTGACACCATGAGAGTCTATAAATAGGAGTGAGAAGGATGGTGAAATCAGAACACCATTCCTTCCTCCATACTGCCCATATTGCATGTACCAACTCCATCTCCTCTCCCATTTATGTCTCTGTTTCTGCCATTCCCGAACTGAAATTTGAAGAGAGGGAAATTCCTTCAAACACGTTATCTGAAATTCCAACCATCAAACAGAAAACCCCCAGTAGTAAAGTTAATCCCCACCTCAATACGAAGAGAAAGAACCCAGTTTTGCAGCAGCAAACTCAGGGAACAGCTTCACCGTTTCTGGACGCAGGAAAAGGAACCCAGCAGGAACAAGAGAAATAGCAGAGCACGCTACAAGGGTAAGGGCACCTTCCATCTTTTAGCTGCATTAGGGCCATAAATTGTGCTGTTTCAGTTCTGTTTTTAAATAAAAAGCTGTTTTCGAAAATGACATTTTGAGAGTAAATGCATTTGTTGAGAAGTGATTATTTTAATAAGTTGTTGTTGGCTGTTTTACTGGTAAAATATGTGGTTTACATTCTGTGTGAACGCTGGAAAATGTTTGCATGCCATTTTAGTTATGATTAAAATGCATGTCTTAAAACTGTTTTGAAAAATAGCATTCAAATGCAACATGCATTCTGTTGGTGTTTTGTTGCTCTGTGATGCGTGCATGCTATTTTGATGTTTGAGGAAGCTGAAATGCTTCGCATGTTTATGATGTTAGAGAAAACTGAGTATTTGCATGTTCTGATGTTGAGAAAGCTGAGTATTTGCATGTTTCTGATGTTTGAGAAAACTGAGTATTTGCATGTTCTGATGTTGGGAAAGTTGAGTATTTGCATGTTTTCTGATGTTTGAGAAAAACTGAGCACTTGCATGTTTGTTCTGATGAGTGAGAAATCTGAAATGTTGCATGAATGTGCTGATGGTTTGAAAAACTAGATGATTCTGATTCTGTTGTGGCTTGTGTGATTCTGGTGATATTGAGGATTCTGATTCTGGTTGTTCTGGGTGATCTTGATGATTTTTAAAGGAAAAGTGATTTTAAATGAGGAAAGGTTTTTCTTGAAGAAGTGCAGAATCTGTTTGATGTTGACTGTTGTTTTAAAAGAATCAGTTTTGAAAGGGGTTGAACTCTCACTGGTATTCGAAGGTGTATTCGACTACAATTTGTGTGTATTCGAATACAACCTTCCAGGTTTCAGTTTTATGTTAAAGTTTTCAAACCTGTATTCGAATACGAGCCCCTGTATTCGAATACAGAGGAAAGATTTTTGCTTCAATATTCGCATCTGTATTCGACTACGATCATGTCGCATTCGAATACAGAAGTGAAATTTTTAACACTGTAGTCGCAATTGTAGTCGACTACAGACATGCTGTATTCGACTACAGATTCGAGTTTTTCCAGAAACTCAGTTTTTAGCTTTTGTATTCGAATACTAGGAAGTTGTATTCGAATACAGATTCGTGTTTTCCAGAAAACAAGTTTTAATCACTGTCATGTGAGTTTTGAAGTGTTGAGAAAACTAAGAGAAGGTTTAAATGATTGAAAAGAAGTCTGTGAAATGGTTTTAAAGAGGAGAGAAAGATGTTTGAAAACCTTTAAGTGACATGGGAGAAAAGGCTGAATTTTTCAAAGGTTGAACTCCTGTATTCGACTACAGCCATGCTGTATTCGAATACAGAATGTTAAATTTCAATTCCTGCTTCTGTATTCGAATACAGGGAGTCTGTATTTGAATACAGATTCGTGTTTTCAGAAAATTTCAAATTTTAAGAATGTTTTGAAAAACCCTGAGTGTCTGGGGAATACTGGGAAGGTTGTGGTGAGTTAAAGTGGAACTTTTGATGAGATTTTGAAGTAGTGGTGATGAAGTTTAAAAACTTTACTGATGTAATGAAAGAGGTTGATTTATGCACTAAAATCTGCCTCTGTATTCGAATACAGAGTGTGAATCTGCACTGTTTTTGACTTATGTATTCGAATACAGAAGAGCTGTATTCGAATACAGATTCGTAAATCTCATAAAAATCCCAGTTTTAATTCTGTGTCTGAAATTTTGAGAGGTTGGGAAAACATTTCAAAGTGTTAATTTATGATTGTGATGTTGTTATGTATGACTATGCTGAAATATTTAAATATGATTGAGAGGCATGAATTTCTGTTTTGCATTTTGTTTCTAGAGAAATGAAACACTGCATATTCATGCATTGCATAGTCAAGTGGTACTCGCGATGGGCCACAGAGTAATGCGCAACCACGTGCTGATCTGTTGAGCGATTGAACGAGTGCTGGACTGTTGAGCGTCTGCACTAAGTACTGATCTGTTGAGCGATTGTACTTTGGTATATAAGTGTTGGACTGTTGAGCGTCTGCACTGGTACTGGACTGTTGAGCGTCTGTACCCTGAAATGCGCAACCCCGTGTTGATCTGTTGAGCGATTGCATGAGTGCTGGACTGTTGAGCGTCTGCACTAGGTACTGATCTGTTGAGCGATTGTACCTTGGGTGATGTCAAACGTGCTGGTCTGTTGAGCGACTGCACGATGTGCTGGACTGTTGAGCGTCTGCACTGGTGCTGATCTGTTGAGCGATTGCACCCTGGTCATGAGGGCCGTTGAGATGTGCTGGTCTGTCGAGCGACTGCAACTTGGTGATTCCAAGAAAATTATGCATGAGCATATATGCATTACATTGTAGGATTTGACCGTTGTGTCATGATTGTTTATATGATGAATGTTGGAAATTAATGCGTGTGAGTGCTGTCCAAAATCTGAAATCTCTGAATTTATGTTTGTGTTTTGTTGACGTGTTGGCTGTACTTACCGTATATTCATAATCATTAACTGCTGTTTTGAAAACGCATGAAAGTCATAAATTTCCAAATGAGCATTATTATTTTCCTCATCATCATAAATTATGCCATGATTAGATGTTGTTGTGCAATACATGCTATGTGGATATTTGTTATTTTCGGTTGGTGACCCCCTTGCCATTATATTGTGGACTTTGGGCTTTGCCCTCAGATGCCTCCCAAACCCGCGCCGCCCGTGGGCACCCGAACGACGGAAACGTCGTTGAATTTCCTTGATCGCTACTCGCGCACTGCTTGGGCTTTTGCCCCCCTCTCAAGCAGAGCGACGTATACGGGGTGGCTGGAGCGGACAAGTAGAACTGATGGCGTGGAGGACTTCGTAGAGCACACTCACGCGAGCATAGAGTTTCCCGTGCCTTCTCGCCTGGTGCTAGAGGCGCACAGAGTTTTTGACGACGTGGAGGAGTCTGCTGAGAGGGTTGAGGCGGAGGCCACTGTAGGAGTGGTGACTCCCAACCCTGTGGTTGAAAGGGAGATACATGGGTCTGATGCGGTAGAGGAGCGTGTTGAGCAGAGACCGGTAGCGACTGAGATTCCGGGTCCATCTAGGATTTCCGAGGATTGCTACGAGATTCCGGCACCGCCAAAACGGCCACGAGTGTGTATTGACTTGACTTCGGAGGAGACCGATCCCTCTATGTACGAGGGGGAGGAGGAGGTTACATCGCAGCGAGCTGCAGAGTCAGAAGAGACTTGCGTGGGATGCGGAGGGAATCCGTACTACTGCAGCTTCAGCGCATGATCAGTTAGACTTATTGTATTAGGTTTTGGGTTGAAATTGTAATTTGTCTTATTTTGGAAATTCTGTACTATTTTCCGCTGAACCATGTACTCTGATATTTACTATTGATGTATTATGACAATGATATTTTGGGATGTATTAATGCTTTAAAACTAATTTCCAAGATAAGTACTTAGTGATAATCCTGATGAAGTATTTGGTTTACGTTCATCGAGTAATCTAAACGTACTATTTTACGAAGAACTTTATTTTAATTCTTTTGAAATGAATTTGGGAAAACTTATTTTAATTATTAAATTTAAAAAAAAAATGCACCTGCGATGTGTTTTAAACTCGGGGTGTTACATTCAGGCTTATATAAAAGCCTATTAGGCCTGACAGACCGGCCTATATATATATATATATTATTTATTAATGTTATTTTTTATTATTATTTATTAATATTATAGTTTTCTATTTTAAAGTATATGTATATATATATATCTTATTATTTATTAATGTAATTTATTAATATTATTGTTTCCTCTTTTAAAGCCTATCAATTAGGCTATTTTAATATTATTTTATTATATTAGATTTGATTATAATTTTATTAGTTTTCCTTATATAAAACTTTCTAATTTAGCCTATTTAAAAAAAATGTAAAATATAACATTTAAATATTTTAATGTGAATAAGGCTTTTAAATAGGCTTTCAGGCCAGGCCAGATTTTTAAAAAGGCCAGGCCAGGCCGAAAAAAAAGCCTATGATAGGCCGTAGGCCAGGCTTAGGCCTAAAAAATTAATCATAGGCCAGGCTCAGGCCTTTCAAAGCCTGGCCTGGCCTATTCCCACCCCTAGTCGTCACCCCAACAAAGACTTCAACTTTGCTCAAAAAGTCAGCAATCTTGGTCTCATAACCAATCTTCCTAGCTTCATATTTACATATTTACTCTCGAAGCTCCTCAACTTCTCTGCCATTTCCCTGCTTTGAGCTTGAATGTGGCACTAAAGCTGAGCTCATAAAAGAGACTTCAGGTTATAAAAATATTTCCTTTAAGGCTAGCTCATTTCCCAATCTTCATCGCTAGTCCCCACCGTGTGAGCCAGCAACATCACTCAGAGGTCAACCAATAGCGCTTTCTTACAAACAACATAACCTAAGTCCCCTAAAACTGCAAAATTGGGCGATTGCACATCAAGGCTTGATGAGTTGGAATTCGACTATAAAATTAGGAATAAAGTAGGGCCCATTTCAGCAACCCTCATATCTTGGCCACTAACAATTGAACTTCAAGGCTTAATGAGTCAGAATTCGACCAAACAAATGGGAAGAAAGCGGGGCCCGTTTCAGCAACCCTCAGATCTTGGTCACCAACAGTAGACCTCAAATTCTTGTGTTGGGTATTAAGGTCACCTACAAAAACTTCCTCTGACTCGTCAACTTCTTGAGTCGTCTTTGTATGCCGAGGATTCACGATGATGACGTCCTCCTATTCAGGATGAATCCCTTGAACTGGGGTAGTCGATGTAGAGGTCGAAGAAACCCCCTTCTTCTTTCTCCTTTTCTCCCCTAGTGCAATCACCAATTGCAAAGCCACCATTTTTCCTACAAACACGAATAAATCCCGAATAAGTATGTCATTAAATTAACGTGAAAAACAAGTACATATGAGAAAACACATATGAAGACAAGTGTCAACCTCCCTTTGAGAGCGGCAAGTCACCAGCTCTCGAGTTTCAATAAATCTTTGTTCGAGAGAGACATTGACATTAGGGTCGATACGTTTTGTCTTCAAAGAGCGAATGAAACGACAAAGGGCATTGCGGTATGAGGCTTCAGGAACACTCAATTCCTTCAGTAACCCTCTTGGTTAAAGGACGGACAACGTATTACCTATCCTTGAAACCACGAAGAGAATACATATAAGGAGCGAATAAATGTTTAGGTTTCTTGAAAGAAACCCAATCATGCCTAGTGGTGTCTTCATTCCAAAGAAAACCAAAGATAGAAAAAGACCTATTGTTATATTCGCGTCCATGTAACCACAAACCCATTAGAGAGCTTTCACATAGGAGAGAGAATTTGGGAGGGACACATGTCGAGGTGCTGAAACACATTCTTCTCAAAGTTGTTGTAAGGCAATTAGAATCCCATATTTTTGAATATGATCTCATATACGGGAATAAAGACCATAGGGTATTCCGAGCATATACGTTTGTCGTTAGCTGGGGCTAAAACATCCCAATCACTAGCGTCAATACACACTTCGGTGAACCCACTCTTCTCAAGAGTTGTAAGAATATATACAACCCCAAGGGGTTCACGGGATACCCATGCATAACTCTCTTCATCAGATGGGAGAATCAAGTCATGTAGAAAAGACACCTCCTTTACCATGTCAACCTGGAAGGCAGAAGTGGAAGAGAATGAATTTAACATCCAAATCATCCCTTCAAACGCCGCTCCCGAAGTGAAAGGGTCAATAGGAGAGCCATCATACCAATATACAGTTGGCATGACGAAGCAATGGAGCCATCCAAGCGACATAAGACTGAGAAGGATACATCCAACTCAGCCATCCTAGCTTCTCTCGAGACCATTATGGCTAGACAAGCTCTTCAGGATAGAGAGTCTGCCATTCTTAGAGAATGGATGACTACACAGCTTGCTCCCAAGCTAGGGATTGACCTTCCTCCTTCTTCTGTACATCCGTTTCCAGACCCTTCACGCTCATCTTCCTCAAAAGGATCATCTTCTTCCCTCTCTGTGTGAAGATTCTGCTTTGGATGTTTTTCTGTTTTTTGCTTCTCCTGCCTATTTTTGTAATGAAAAGAGGGAGAAAGTAGTTGAGAATTAATGCTCTTTACTGCTATGTGAAGTTTCTTTTTATATATTGAAACTCTGTCTGTAATCATCTTTTACATGTTAATGAAATATCTCTTATTTTGATCAATCATATATGGCATATTCTGAGGGGGAGCTTTTAAGCTCTCTGTGATTAAAGTTAAAATCAAAATTAAACTATGATTGTCATCATCAAAAAGAGGGAGATTGTTAAGACAAAATCTCAATTAAGCGTTTTGATGAAAAAAAAACAAAGATTAATTAAAGACTCTAATTATGATTCTAAATTATGTATTATTTAACATATGTATTTGAGTGTGATAATCCAAGATAGGTACTAAGTAAAATCAAGCAAAATCAGTTTAAAGAATAAGCTAAAAATGGACTGCCAAGAATCAAGAACGTTCTAGACATTTTCTGGAAAAAACCAAGAACGTTCTCCAAGATTGTTTCACTTCATCAAGACCGTTCAAGCCATATTTTTATGCAAGGAAATATTATGCTTATTTCGAATGGATTACCAATACATATACAAGGGATATGCAACTTTAATAATAGCAAAATAATTACTCTAAAAGATCTAAGGAGAAAAGATTTGAATCAAGGCAAAGTGACATAATCAGTTGAAAACGATCATTCTCCAGGCTCCAGAACATTCTTCAGTTAATGTTATACTGCACCAGAAAGTTATCCAGCATCTGAAGCACATACCAAGAACGTTCTTGAGACTCCAGCATCACATTATGACACATATTCTCCTGATCAAGTAACCTTCAAACAATGTACAAATCAGAAGAAAGAGAATGCACAAAGACCAGAAAGTCTTAAAGTCAAAAAGGGAAAAAGTCCAGTCAATAGCCTTAAATTAAAGACTGATTATTATAATCTGCCCCTTGACCAAGGGAACCCCCTCAAACGGTAACTATGAGCTGACATGGACTTCCTCAAATGTCTATAAAAGAAAACTCACAGCTCAAAGGAAAATACGACATTCACGTGTAAAAGAAAGATCATCAATCACTCACATTCATACTTGAAAGTCTCACAAGAAATCAGTAACATTCAGTTTCGAATTCATTATCATTAGTTTACTGAAACATCTTGTAAAGAATCTAACCTCAAACAAGAGTTGAGATAAAACAGATTCTATCAAACACTTTATCATTATCGCATAAAGCTCAAGACTATAAGGCTTTTTTATAGCTTGAGTGAGTTGTTTTAGAAAATCCTTTTAAGGTTAAAAGGTGAGTTGTAAAAATCCTATCAAGGGTTGATAAGTGACCTGGTTGAATCTCTTTCTGGGTGGAAATGATTGACGATTGTGACAGATCAAGGCTGATATGACCTAGGTGCTGTAAAACCAAGAATGTTCTTCGTTTTTAACACTTAGGTGGAAAATCTCACGGTTGTGAGGACTGGACGTAGCCCGGGTTGGGTGAACCAGGATAAATCATTGTGTAATTTCTCTTCCTTATCTCTGTTTACTTTTAGTTTGTTATTTACTTAAGTTAAAAATCAAGTTTTTTTTTAAAATCAAACCAAGAACGTTTTCCGTTTTCTACAACGTTCTTCGTTTCCTACTTTTACTATTAGGATCATTCTGCCTTTTAAAACTAACCAAGAACATTCTCCATTTTATGTTTCCAGAACCAAGAACGTTCTACGTTTTCTGTTTTCTTAACCAAGATCAATCCTGAGTTATTTTTTAAGTTTTAACAGGGAAATTTTAAAAGACAACTTTACAATTCAAACCCCTTCCTTGTAAAGTGACATTTCTACTTCATGCCTCACCTAAAACCAATGCCCACTGTAGCATAAAAGTTCACCCACCACAGCGGGACCACCAACAACCACTATGAGTTGCCATGAAAATGCAGGTGGCCATGAAAATAAAGAAAATGCAAACTATGAAAAAACTCAGAAAAAATAGAAAAAGTAATAATAGAGAACGATATAACGACTTACTGAGTATAAAGGTGGAGATTTAGAGTCATGAACACACTGAAAACGAGAGACGAGCATTGCCAATGAAGAACGAAACTAGGAAAGGGATTCCTTTCACAAAAACCAGAGGAAACACGAAGGAGAACAAAATAAGAGAAATAAGAATCCCTCCAAAATCTGAGGCAAACCCCTTATATACGCCAAATGATCAAATGGTGTGAATTTAAAGGTCTTAAATCAACGATGGCGATCAAACCTCAAAACAATGCGAAGCCGCAACAAGTACTCTAGTACCTACTCCATAGGGTGACTTATGTCAAAGGAAACCAAAGGGACATCACACAACGTCATTTCACCAACCCCTCAAGTCCCCTCAATTGACAAAATTAAAACACCCACGATCAATCCTTCAAACGAGTGAATTTCCAGCGTCGAGCATTTTCCAACACAACAAAACAAATGAGACTCCCTATTTCTGAGGCGACTATAAAGCTAATCAAATACTCTAAGATATGTCATATATGTATAGTAGTTGACCTACTTTGGCACTGTAACAAATGTCGAATATGACTTACATAACCTAGACGAATTTAACCTATTGATTGCGAACATCAATTGAACACCTTCACAACAATGGTGTTCCTCCATATTAGAGTGTCTATGTAGACGACTTCTCAAGCCATTGCCTCGCCTCCTCAACAAAGACTTGGGGGGAAATTGTTACGAACTGGGCCAAACCCAATACGACTTCTTACTCGGCCCAAAATTGTAACCCTTTTCAGACAATTAGGGTTTTCACCCCAAGGGCCATACATAGCCATTACGAAATCAAAATGAAATTATGTTGTATCCTCTGACAATGATAGCTATTCATCTCTCCCGTCCTTCCTTTGTGTTGAGACTTTTTTATATAAACAGTGCCCCAACACTTGAAAAGGTACACATGCTTTTCTAATTGTATACCTCTTGCTCCTCGAATCAATACTTACTTGAGCATCGGAGTGTTTGCAGGTACCACCCCTTTGTCGGAATCCAGAATTCCTTCCAATCCACTAAGCTGTCCATCGTCTTAGGTCCAATTCGGATCAAATACCACTAGATTTCTCCACCTTGTTTAAAAAATACAAACAATCCTAATTGAATACCTCTGAGACTTATTTTTATTACATTAAAATCTTCATTGAATACCTCAAGACTTTTCCATCACAAAAAAGTCTTTTAAATTCCTTTCAAATCCTAATTCAATACATCCCCTAAATCTCTTTTTTGGTACAATTTTTTTAATGGAAGAATAAATTATGTAATTAAAAAAGTTCAAATAACGAGTGGAATATGTTTTTAGACAATCTCCTAGACAAAGAAGAAAAATTAAAAAATATATACAAAGATCAAGACTATACCTTCAAGAATATGTTCTACCCATTAAGAGAAAGTTGTGCGAAAAACAAAACATGCAAGAAAGTGGTAAAGCAAATGGTTATAAAATTTATTACAAAAAGTTGAAAGAAAAGGTGGAGAATAAAATAAGAGTTATATTTTTTGCAAAAAAAGATACCTTTATTTTCTTCCTTGACTCGTTAAGTAGTGAAATTTGTGGAAAAAAATTACACGCAAGGGATGAAGTAAAACAAAAGGAGCTTAAAAAGGATAGAGAACTTTGAATATTGTACCTTTTAGTTATGGTTTCTTAAAATAGAGAGAAAGAATGGAAAGGAGAATTAATAAGAAGAGTATGTAGAGTGTAGAATGAAAATGAAAAAGGAAGAAAAGAAGAGATAGTGTAGTGTGAGCTTTCTTGTCATTCTAAAAGAGTTACCTGCATAAGTTGTAGAAAGATGATTGAAAAAAGTGTCAAAGTCAAAAAATAGTAAATTACGATATACCCGCTTTTGGTTATATTGCTTTAATAACATATTCACTTTTGCTACCCACACCCCCCTTATTGCTACCCACCAATTTTTTTTAAATCAATATTCCGAAAATACCCTTCTGTTTTTAAACATCTTTTTTTCCCTTATTTACGTCAACTGAGTTAACGTATTTACGTGAACTACGTTCACGTACTTATAAAATTTTCAAAATCGTGTAGTTTACGTGAATTAAATTCAAGTATGTTGACGTCAACTCACTTCACGTAGGTGTTAACTTTGTAAGTAAATCACTCTTCACGTGAACTCAATTCACGGAAGTGTTAAATTTTTAAATGCATATATCATACGTGAACTGAGTTCAAGTACGTTTACGTGAACTGAGTTCAAGTATGTTTAAGTGAACTCGGTTCACGTACTCGTTAAAATTTTAACTTAAATGTCACGTACGTGAACACACTTCACGTACGTTACCGTGATTTGAGTTCACGTACCACGACTTCAGATGACTCCATGTTCACATACTTTGAAGTCGTAAACTCCATTGTTTACGCAACCTCAGTTAACGTATGTTTACGCGAACTGAGTTTACGTAATTTCTTCAAATTCGAAATATACGTTAACTCAGTTTGTAACACCCCGAGTTTAAAATACAGCGCGGGTGTATTTTTTTTTTATAAATAATTAAAATGAGTTTTCCAAAATTAATGTCAAGGGAATTAAAATAAAGTTTTCACCAATTCATTTCCAAATATCAGAGTACGGAATAATACAGCGGAAAAGTAATACATTAATTCCCAAAATAAAATTACATTTCCCAAAACTCAAGACCCTATACAAAAGTCTAGACTGATCATGCACTAAGCTACAGTAGCACGGTCTCCACCATATCCTCTATAATTCTCGTCTTCAGCCAACCGTCCGTCCCTCTGCATTGTCCACGTAGACTTCGTATGTAAAGATCAGGGGAAACTAACGACGCTTCCGTCGTTAGTGTATCCATCGGTAGGACGGGTTCGGGTAACATCTGAGGGCAAAGCCCAAAGTCCACAATATAATAGCAAGGGTCACCGACCGAAATTAACAAATAAGCACATAGCATATATCTCACAACAACACATATATTCATGGCATATTGTATAATAATGATGAAAAGATGCTCATTTTGAAATTTCATGACATGTATGCCTTTTCAAAACAGCAATGAATTAATATGGAAAAACATGTTGTAAGTACAATCACCACTTCAGCAATCACAAACATTCATCAGAAAACTCATATTTCAACAAGTACTTACACACCTTAATTTTCCAATCATCAACAATATCCAAAACGTGACCCACCGGTCAAACACCCAGATGCAATATGCATATGCTCATGTAAACAATTTTCTTGGAATCACCAAGGTGCAGTCGCTCAATAGACCAGCACAATCTCAACGGCCCTCATGACCAGGGTGCAATCGCTCAACAGATCAACACCAGTGCAGACGCTCAACAGTCCAGCACATCGTGCAGTCGCTCAACAGACCAGCACGTTTGACATCACCCAAGGTACAATCGCTCAACAGATCAGTACCCAGTGCAGACGCTCAACAGTCCAGCACTCGTGCAATCGCTCAACAGATCAGCACGGGGTTGCGCATTTCAGGGTACAGACGCTCAACAGTCCAGTACCAGTGCAGACGCTCAACAGTCCAGCACTTATATACCAAAGTACAATCGCTCAACAGATCAGTACTTAGTGCAGACGCTCAACAGTCCAGCACTCGTGCAATCGCTCAACAGATCAGCACGTGGTTGCGCATTACTCTGTGGCCCATCGCGGGTACCACTTGACTATGCAAATGCATGAATATGCAATGTTTCACTTCTCTAGAAACAGAATGCAAACTCAGAAAATTCATGCTCTTTATCATGTTTAAATATTTCAGCACAGTCATAATAATATCACAATCATGAATTAAACAGTCCATTAATCATTCATACTTTGAAATATTTCCCATTCTCTCCAAAAATTCAGACACAGAATTAAAACTGGGATTTTTCTGAGATTTACGAATCTGTATTCGAATACAGCTCTTCTGTATTCGACTACAGGAGTCAAAAACAGTGCAGATTCACTCTCTGTATTCGAATACAGCCCTCTGGTATTCGAATACAGAGGCAGATTTCAGTGCATAAATCAACCTCTTTCATTACATCAGTAAAGTTTTTAAAACTTCATCACCACTACTTCAAAATCTCATCAAAAGTTCCACTTTAACTCACCACAACATTCCCAGTATTCCTCAGACACTCAGGGTCTTCAAAACATTCTTAAAACTGGAAATTTGCTGAAAACACGAATCTGTATTCGAATACCGAAGCAGGAATTGAAATTTAACATTCTGTATTCGAATACAGCATGGCTGTAGTCGAATACAGAAGTTTAACCTTTGAAAAATTCAGCCTTTTCTTCCAAGTCACTTAAAGATTTTCAAACATCTTTCTCTCCTCTTTAAAACCATTTCACAGACTTCTTTTCAATTCATTTAAAAACTTCTCAGGGTTTCTCAACACATTCAAAACTCACATGACAGTGATTAAAACTTGTTTTTCTGGCAAACACAAATCTGTATTCGAATACAGCTTCCTTGTATTAGAATACAGAAGCTGAAACTAGTGAAAATTTGCAATTTTAACATTCTGTATTCGAATACAGCATGCCTGTAGTCGAATACAGAAGACAAAACCAGAATGATCTACATCAAATTAATAGAAAACAGAACCAGAATCAGATCATTAGAAATAGAATTAGAATCAGAATCATCAACACCAGAACATCAGAAACAGAACCAGAATGATGATTAACATCAGAATAGAACTAGAATGATGATTAACATCAGAATAGAACCAGAATGATGATTAACATCAGAACAGAACCAGAATGATGATTAACATCAGAACAGAGCCAAAAAAGATCAACATCAGAAACAGAACAAGAAGGATCAACATCAGAACCAGAACCAGAATGATCAACATCAGAAACAGAACCAGAAGGATCAACATCTGGAACAGAACCAGAAGGATCAACATCAGAACATCAGAGTCAGAATCAGAATCAGAATCAAAATCAGAATCAGAATCAGAATGACTAACATCAGGAGCAAAACAGAAAGACTTATACTAGAATCATCAGAAGCAAAAACAAGATGATTATCAGAATCATCAGAAGCAGAAACAAGATGATTATCAGAATCATCAGAAGTAAAACAGAATAATTCACACAGAACCATCAGAAGATGAATGTATCAGAGGATACATTTTGAATTTACAAAAGATGCATTTCTGGAATTATCAGAAGATAAACCAGAATGTTCAAAACCGACCAGAAGATAACTTTGGAGGCTTATATCAAACAGAAATAAAATCAGAAGAACATTTGGAAAATACCAGAGGGAAACCTGCCATAATATGAATTGCTCCAAACAAGAATGATTCAAATATCAAAAGAAATCAAGAAGTTATACTGATCAGAACATAGTCTGGCAGTGTAATTTCCACACAGTCCATACTTGTCCAGAAGTGACCAGAAGATATCTTTGATGGATTATATCAGAGTGAATAATTATCAGAAGATTCTTTGGACCATACCATTGTGAAGCCTGCCATGTGGAGAGTTGTTCCAGGCCATAAGTTGTCAAAAGCAAGAAGTAATCCAGAAGATAATTTGACCAGAACATGGCATGACAATCGAATTTTGAATAACCCAGACTTCGCCCAGACTTCATCCAGAATTGATCAGAAGAAGCACAGAATGGTTCATGCCAGAATCACCATAAGCAGAAACAACATAATGATTCACATCAGAACCATCAGAAGCAGAAACAGACTGATTTACATCAGAATCATCAGAAGATGGTTAACATCAGAACCATCAGAAGCAGAAACAGAATGTTCAACATCAGAACATCAGAAACAGAAGCAGAATGTTTAGAACATCAGAAAACAGAATCAGAATCAGAATGATTAAAACTAGAACATCAGAAACGGAAACAGAATGATCCACACAAGGATCATCAGAACCAGAAACAAACAGAATGATCCACACAAGGATCATCAGAACCAGAAACAGAAACAGAATGATCCACACAAGGATCATCAGAACCAAAAACAAAACAGAAATGATCCACACAAGGATCATCAGAACCAGAAAACAGAAACAGAATGATCCACACAAGGATCATCAGAAACAGAAACAGAATGATCCCCACAAGGATCATCAAAACCAGAAACAGAAACAGAATGATCCACACAAGGATCATCAGAACCAGAAACAGAAACGAAATGATCCACACAAGGATCATCAGAACCAGAAACAGAAACAGTATGATCCACACAAGGATCATCAGAACCAGAAACAGAAACATAAATTCTTCTTCTGTATTCAACTACAGTGCTCGTAGTCGAATACAAGTTTTGAAAACTTAGGTAAAACAGAAATTTTACAGGTTGTAGTCGAATACACACATGTTGTATTCGAATACACCTTCGAAAACCAGTGAAAATCCTGAAAAGTTTCAACTCTTTTCAAAACTGATTCTTTTAAAACAACAACCAACAACAGAACAGATTCAACACTTTTTTTTCCAGAAGCCACTTCCCTCATTTAAAATCCCTTTTCCTTTTAAAACATCAACACCACCAGAATCACACAAAACAGAAATGGAATCAGGATCCAACCCCAATCATCCAGAACCAGAAAACAGAATGTTCACTCACCAGAATCATTCAGATTTTGAAACCATCAGAACAACATGCAAGCATCACAGCTTTCTCAAAACACCAGAATAACGTGTATAGCATTTCAGCTTTTCAAAAAATCATAACAACATGCAAAGCTTTTCAGCTTCCTCAAACATCAGAATAACATGCATAGCATTTCAGCTTTTACAATCATCAGAACATGACCAATGTTTTCAACCAAAACAGAAATCATAACACAACAGCAAAACACCAACAGAATGCATTTTTGCATTTTTAAAACCATTTTCAAAACAGTTTTATGACATGTATTTTAATCATGTTTAAAATGACATGCAACCATTTTTCAGCTTTCACACATAAGCAAAACAGCATGTTATATCAGCAAAACAGCCAACAACATCCATCTCAGAATGATCACATATCAACAGAATGCATTCCTCATTTTTTCAAAATGACATGCAAAACAGTTTTTCCTCTAAAACAGAAATGAAACCACACACATTTATGGCCCTAATGCAGCTAAAAGGTGGAAGGCGCCCTTACCCTTGATGCGTGTTCTGCTATTCCTCTCGTTTCTGATTCTGCTCCTGTTTGCGCGTCCAAAACCGGTGAAACTGCAGCTTGAGTTTGCTGCTACGAAACTGGGTTCTTTACCTCCGTAATGGTATGGGGAATAACTTTTGTACTGGGGTTTTGGTGTTTCAATGTTTGGATGTTCCAGTAATGGTACTTTGAAGAGTTCCCTTTCTTCCTCTTTTATAACCGTGGCTGGAAATGGGAAGGCAGAAAACAGGGGCAGAATGGGAGGGAAAAAATGGGTTACTATTACATGCAGTATGGGCAGCAAGGAAAGGAGGGATGGTGTTCTGATTTCACCATCATGCTCACCCTACTTATAGGCTTTTGGTGATGCCACCTCACCCCAAAATAATATTAAAATAAGGCTGGGTTCTTCAGCACTTATTTACCTTGTAATTAGCCACTAATCCTTAATTAATGGTCCGATTAATTTAATTACTAGAAATTAAATTAATTTAATCTTCATCCAATAATTTTAATTCATCTTCCAAAATAAATATTTATATATATATATATTCACTCAAAACATACATATATTAAATATTTAACAAAAATTCCCAAAATACCCTTAATATTAATTCCATAAATTAATATTAAATTTAAGGGTCTTACACAGTTCACGTACGATACATGCAAAACGTACGTTAACTGATTTCACGTAACATTTCCAGATTTCTGGAAAATTTAACGCAAATACAGAGCAACAACATTACCTTCTTTGCACACTTTAACCACAATGAGAATATCAGATTAACGGGTTGTAAGCTATGAGTGAATGTTGTGAGTTTTGAATGAGAATGAGTTTTGGTGGGTGAGCTATGGATGATTTTTAGGTTTTTTCAGTTTTATGTTTACAGTGCACTTGAAGAACGGAAAGAAGACGAAGAAGAAAAAAAAGATGTTTAAAAAACAGAAGGGTATTTTCGGAACTTTCATTTAAAAAAAACATTTGGTGGGTGTGAATAGCAATAAAGGGGGTGTGGGTAGCAAAAGTGTAACATATTTCATATGATAGACTTTAAATTTAAATTAGATCAATCCAAAAACTTTACATAACAGAAACAACAGAATAATTTATAATATATAAAAGAAAAATATTTTTTAAGTGGCAATGAAATTTCTTAAATTTATATTATATTAGATTGTAAGATACTTATTCTGTTTTATAATGGATTTCATTCAAAAAATTTACACACGTATTAAAAAATATATAATTATAATAATAAAAATAAAAATAAAAATAAAATTTATTTTATCAAATTATTTATTTTAATTTTTTGGTGAATTTTTCACTATTTTTAATATAAAATATAATAATATTTTTATAAATTATACACATAATAATTATTAAAAAACAATATAAAAAATAATTAAAATTACATTAAAACTTAAAAATAATATTTATTTTGAGATAATTTTTACTTTTTTGCAAAAATAGACAGAAAAGTCACATATTATATTAGATTGTAAGATACTTATTCTGTTTTATAATGGATTTCATTCAAAAAATTTACACACGTATTAAAAAAAATATAATTATAATAATAAAAATAAAAATAAAATTTATTTTATCAAATTATTTATTTTAATTTTTTGGTGAATTTTTCACTATTTTTAATATAAAATATAATAATATTTTTATAAATTATACACATAATAATTATTAAAAAACAATATAAAAAATAATTAAAATTACATTAAAACTTAAAAATAATATTTATTTTGAGATAATTTTTACTTTTTTGCAAAAATAGACAGAAAAGTCACATATTTTACTAAGTTTCAATTTTTGCCTTTGTTATTATGCTCCGCGTGTGAATTGTTATTATACCCTATATTGTGATCTATGGCAGTGACGACGATGCTCTAGTGATATGCATACTGCGAATTTGGGATGAGGCAAAGTGTGCGAGTAACCCTAACAAGGAATAATATTGCTTAACATTAACAAGATAAAAATAATTGAATATTTTATTGTAGAATTTGAAATACACTATGATTAGAGCCTTATACAATTTTTGTTTCGACTCCATTGGAAATTTTAAATTAGATAAAATGAAAAATGAAAAATGTAAATTTTAAATTAATACTATAAAATTATTTTTTGTTTAAATTAATAAAAAAAATAAAACTGATAAAAATAAATTTAAATCTCTTTAATATTATTTTTTGTTATGGGTGATGAAAATAACAACTTCCAAAACACCCAAATTAAAACAACTCTCAGAGCCTGTAGCATTATTATTATTCTTCGACACTTCCAAAGCTCCAACTACTCTGAACAACACAACTTAAAAACACAACAACATTGTTTCCATCGACACAGTTCCAAGGTTTTTTGTTCTACTTCTTCATCCTCTACCCTTAATCTAATACACACTTTTGCCTCTTCACTTGGAACCCTCTCATTTCTCTCTCCCTCTCTCTCTCTCTCTCCACATTGATCCCCTTTGTTGCAAAAGGTAACAGCAACACTCACACTTCCTATGTTCTTCTTCTCGTTCTCATTTGTTTGGTTTCTATAATGAAATTATGTAAATGTTGGTTCTATTGTGAAACATAGCTTTAATCTGTGTGCGTAAAGGCTTATTTTGATTTAAACACTTTTAATATGATCAAAAGGTAGAATTTTTATTTGGATCTAATTATTTAAATTGAAGGTTTTTTCATGTTTTTCTTATTTCTTTGCGGTTAGTATGAAAAAGAATAAGCTTTTGTTGGAACCTGGGAGTAATGTAGTAAATGGCTTTTGTATTTCTTAGATGCATTTAATTGGTTTGAAGTTTTTTGTTTGTTTGTTTTCTTATAAATAAATTCTTAGGAAGTATATGTGAATTACAGTAGTAAACATTGGATAATGAGTGAATCAATTAAAATTAGATGCATTTTGATCTCTTTGAAATTCGTAATATTAGATAAGTTTATGAATCTAAGCTATTAGTATAACATCAAGGTTTATGTTGTGATAATTATAGTTAAAAGACTGCTTGATGTAAAGTTGAAGGCAAATTCTGAAATCAAATATTTTGGGATAAACAGGGAAATTTTCAAGTGGTGACCATTTGAAACTTTTTATCAAGGAGTCCTAATTTATTATCTGAGATTTATATTAAGTGTGTTCAATACAGGGTTTGAAGTAGTGAAAAAGAATTGATAATCTCTCAATGAATGTATTATAGTTTTTTGTTTTTAATGTTAGTTTTTTGTGCAGATTAAGGCATTCTACTCTCAGATTACATTCATTCGAAATGGCAACAACAACAATTTCTAATATTTCGATGGCAATGTCAAGACCTAGGATCAGCTCATCACAAAAGTTTTCAAATTTAGGTCCTGCAGTTCTTGGAAGCAGGATTAAGGTTGGCTCATGTGATAAACTTGGAAGTGTTTGTCATGTTGCATCGGTGAAACCCTTCCAGAAGGCGTCAACATCATGTAGCTTAAAATTTGACAAAATTGTAACAAAGGCGATGTCTGAGTCTAGTTCAGACAAGCAAGTTACAGGATTGCCAATTGATTTGAGAGGTTTGCTTTCTTTTTCGCGAATCCCTCGTATCTATTTTACATATTTGACACAGAAGTTATTTCTAATGCATTTTACTTTTAACAATGTCTATTGTTATCTTTGATTTGACATAAAACATGTTTAATGGTATGGCACATAGTATTTAGTAACCATATCATAAGAACAAAGTAGCACTCCACTGAAAGTAATGTTATGTGCAGGTAAAAGGGCATTCATTGCTGGTGTGGCTGATGACAATGGATATGGTTGGGCAATAGCAAAATCTCTTGCAGAAGCAGGAGCTGAAATTCTTGTCGGCACATGGGTACCTGTAAGTAAAATGATTATTTACCCGAGTTCCAATGTTGTCTGTTTGAACATCATTATATTAGTGCAATGATTTATACAAGTAGTCAGGGACTAACTTTGAACATTTTCATGTAGGCTCTAAACATATTTGAGTCCAGTTTACGTCGTGGAAAATTTGACGAATCACGCAAGTAGAACTTTTAAACATTGCTCTGTATTGATTTTCCTTTGTCATTAAATGTAATATTTAAGTATGTTGTTGACATGTAACTCTTCATTTTTTTCAGGTTACAAGATGGTTCATTGATGAAGATTACTAAAGTATATCCCTTGGATGCAGTTTATGACAGTCCTGAAGATGTCCCGGAAGATGTAAGGGAGATGTTCATATATTTTATCAAAAGATATAAAAACAATCCACAAAACATATCATCTATGTTATTTTGTGAAAATTTTGTAGGTAAAAGCTAATAAGCGCTATGCTGGAGCCTCAAATTGGACTGTTCAGGTATAGATCGATCATTCTGTTATCTATACTTCTCTACAGTTACAAATTTACAATACTCTTTCAATCTCTCTTTTGTGAAATGAGTTTCAGTTTTGTTCCAAAAAAAGATTTTTTATTCAATTTATAATTAACTTTGAATGTATTATTAGTCTTTTCGGCTTGTTGTTTATTTTCTGCTCATAGCTGTTTATTTTGTATCATAAATATTAAGAAATCTGTCATGTGTTAAAAACTTAAGATGTTTTAACAATACCATCTTCTTTTCTCTTATTTTTATTTCAGCTAATAGCTGTTTATTTTGTATCATAAATATTAAGAAACCTGTCATGTGTTAAAAACTTACGATGTTTTAACAAAAACATCTTCTTTTCTCATATTTTTATTTGAGCTAATAATTTTAGCTAAATATGCTTGAAAAGTTATTCTAGATTTACATTGTAAGTTACCAAAAACAATTTAAAAATTCCAATCAAATAGGGCTTATAACATGAAATTAACGTTCAATTGGTGTATATTCAACTTTTCTCGTACAATTTGGAATACATATCTGATTTCTGCTCTACATATGATTCTATCACTTAAAGCTTTTATAATTTCTTCAGTAATGTACATTAAAGAATTTAATTTAATGTCAAGTGGTGAAATGTCAACAAGAAAGTAAACTTAGTTTTATAGAGATGAGAATGTTATGATGGATGACTGAATGACATAAGAAAAGGACATATAATCATTAGAGATAAAACCAGGGTAGTTTGCGTGGTAGAGAAATGGTTCGTGTATGTTTGAAGAAAACCTATAAAAGCATTAGTACAGAAGATACTCCAATAGTTAGAGATATTGGAGGTAATCTTTGGACCAAATAGTAATACACACAACATGGCCTTATGATGTCGATTGATCTTTGTAGCCTACTCTACCTGTTTGGAAAGTCTTGCTTGTTGTTATTGTTGTTACTCTATGATTCATGTCTCAGCTTGTGTTTGGATAAGGCTAGTTCTCATAACTCCACTGTGCATTTGTATTTTCTTATAGGAAGTTGTTGAATCTGTCAAGAACGATTTCGGCACTATTGACATACTCGTGCACTCACTTGCTAATGGACCAGAGGTATCAATATTACAACAATAGATTTCTTGCTAACTTTTGTCTTGAGGTTTAACAAACAAATTGAATCTTATAGGTCAGCAAACTATTGTCTGAGACATCTCGGAAAGGATATCTAGCTGCCATATCGGCGTCTAGTTACTCTTATATTTCTTTGCTAAAACACTTTCTTCCAATCATGAACCAAGGCAAGTTCATTACCTAAGAGGGTTGACATTTTGATTCTTCATCCTTCGATATATTGTTCTCACCATTTGTTTTGGTTATAGGTGGATCTTCGATCTCTCTAACATATATCGCTTCAGAGAGGATTATTCCCGGGTGTGTATGATATGCTAAAGACTCATCATTTTGTATTTTGATAAAAAAATTATTGACAATTTTTGAACTGCCTGATATGCAGATATGGTGGGGGTATGAGTTCTGCTAAAGCTGCTTTGGAAAGTGATACAAGAGTGAGTTTACTTTTTTCTTTTTAAAAACTATGATATTTATGGATTTGGTGCAGTAACTGCGTCACACAGTTTTGGATATCAACCTTTCTATCTCAAATTATTGGCTGATATTGTTTAAAACTGATTTTATTATTGTGTAATCTGAGATTCTGAATCATCTGATCTCCGATCAATTGAAATCGCTTACTGTGTGTAAATGCATGCTTTTCTTACTGCAGAGAATCTGGATTCGTTATTTATGCACATAAATGTTGTTTTGGGTACTTTCATGATCCTAACCTCCATCCTCTTCTCCTTTGGATTTTTTTAATTATATTTATCAGGTGCTTGCTTTTGAAGCTGGTAGAAAGAAAAGAATCAGAGTCAATACTATATCTGCAGGTATTGACGGCTCGTCATAACTTATTTTAGTCAATGATTTTGTCTGTTTTCCTTTTCTTTCACCTGCAATATATCCATGATTTAGAGCATGTGATACCAATTGATACCAAGATAGAGATACGGTGACAAGTCTTGGAAATAAATGGTTTCCGTCTAAGTGGAACTAAATTGGATTATATGGAATGCGAGTTTAGCAAAGGACACAATTTTTAATGTAGTGGTGAAAATTGTAGAAAATACAATACCACAAGTCTCATGTTTTAAGTACCTTTAATGACCAGCTTCGCTGGTTGACTCATACCCTTGAAACCCTCTACTTGGATCCTCCATTTAGGCTTTGTTGTGTAAAATTTAGCTGCTGATAAGTTAGCTTATAGCTGATAAGTTAATTGAAGTGTTTGGTAAAATTAGCTGTTCAATTAGCTTACAAATATAAAATGACATAAAAGGACATTCTTAATCAATAATATGATTTATGTCAATTAATATTTAAATATTTTAAAGTTAGTAATTTTAATTTTTTTATTAATTTAAAATTTATTAATCTAATATATTATTTATATATTACTATTAAATTAATTTTTATTCACTAAAATTTATTTCAAAAATATTCAACACATATATATCAATATTGTAATAGTGAAATAAGCTGCATATTACATAATATAGATAACATATTATCATGAAAAAAGATAGCATAGAAGGTAAATGGAGGAGGAACATGTTGCTGTTCTTATAAAGGAGAACGAGACCTTTCATATTCCAATTATAGCTTATTAGTTTTATTTTAAATTATAATAATTAATAAATAAATAAATTATAAAAAGTAAAAAAGGAATTTAGTTAAAACAATAAGGGTAAAATTGGAAGAAAAAATGATAAGCTATAAGCTCATAAGCTAATTGAAGTAGCTTATCAAAAAATACCATAAACTATAAGCTCATAAATGGGTGTTTCCAAACAAGAGCCTTAAAATGATAGGGAGATAGAGAGATATTGACTATGGCGTTCAAGTAGGGTGGATGAAATGGAGGAATATTTCAAGTGTAATCTGCGATAAGAATATAACTCAAGCTTAAAGGAAATTTCATCCCAGAGATGAGAATGTTACTATGTATGATTGGTTACACAAGGCAATATAAGAATGGAAATGCAATCATTAGAGAGAAAATTAGGATAGCTTCCATAATAGAAAGAAAATCATAGAATATTGTTGTATATGGTTTGAGCATGTATGGAAAAGACTTGTAGAAGCATCAGTAGGGAGATTAAACCCAACAGGACAATCTAATAGTTAGAGATAAAGGAAGATCCAAAAAAACTATAGGTCTAACTATTAAGAGGGATTTAGAAGCATTTTTTGACTGAATATATGATAGGACTTTACAACGTCAATTGATCTAGTTAAACCTACCTATAGTGTTGTTATTAATTTTTCTCCTCCAAGTTGGACTTTTGCTTGTCAATGAATTCAATATATTATTACGTATTTGATCCATGCTATAGAAATTCGATTATGTTTTACATTGGTTGTCGATTGCCTAACACTACCCTCTCTTTTTCCGTTGGTTGTTTTTGTTGTAATGAATTCGGTTTATGTTGACAAACATGTTGACTTAAAATGTTCCCAATGACCAGGTCCACTTGGAAGCCGTGCTGCAAAAGCAATTGGTTTCATTGACATGATGATTGATTATTCATTTATCAATGCACCACTACAGAAAGAACTACATGCAGGTAATATAATATTACCCTTGAGATTCATGATTTTCTGAAATGAACATTTGCCGCATTTTTTGTCTGCAATTACTTACACTTTAGAGTATTTGTAACAGAGGAGGTAGGTAACACTGCTGCTTTCTTGGCATCGCCCTTAGCATCTGCGATCACAGGCGCTGTTATATATGTCGATAACGGACTAAACGCAATGGGAGTTGGAGTTGACAGTCCAGTGTTTAAAGAGCTTGACATTCCAAAAGACCAGCATTGAAATCGAAATTGGACTGATTTGTTTTTCTTCCATTCCAAATCCTAATCCTTCTACTCAACTAAGACTATGCAGCATAGGATGGTGAAAAAACTATTAAGAGCTAGTTTTTACAATTTGAGCTAGTTTTGCATTGTCCTCTACAAAATGTATGATATAATTTCTCAGTCTTATCTTTTGAATGGGCACGCGAAGGTCCCCATAGCTATGGAAGGACTAATTTGATTAACATTTAAAACTTTTTACGGCATTTTTCATTTTTTAGAGACCATATAGGTCTTGTGATCAAATTAGTGGTTGTTTGGATCGGCGTTGAATTTTTGTGAAATTGCGGTGAAATAGCACGACTGCATAGAAGCTTTACATTATATATGTTTAACTTACATTGCGATGCGAGATTTGCAATGTCAACGCTGATCCAAACAATTACTTAGAAATTTTCTCTATTAATGAAAACAATAAAATTCAAGTGAATGAATAAAATAAGTATTTAATTTGTGATTTAAAATCACCTCACGCATAAGCGAACATTTTGCTTTTAATGTTGTTTGACTGAATTTTGAATGGTCAAAAATCAATATTAACTAAAGATCAATGTTCCTAGGTCTCCATCTCATAAGTATTTCTAAATTGAACACACTTAATAATGTAGTTTTTATGTTTTGGACCACTGAAAATAAGATACCATTTATTTGTATATTTGGTAGTATCAATCAATGTTTATAAGTCATTTTTCAAATGTATAATAGTATATCTAAGTTTTAGAATTCCTCTCATTCTTATATGAATTATGTTCATTTATGTGTCTATTTACTTAAAATTATTTCAGAAGCTACTCAATGAATGTCTTATGCACATGAGATTGCTTCTTTAATCTCATTAAACATGGTTAGATTTAAATGATTTATCATAAGAAAATGTTTGGGAACAACCTGCGCCCAATATGCACTGTTCTTCAAAACAGTTCTTCAATATTATATATTAATGTTAAAGGTTGTACTTTGACAAAAGAAAACAAAATTAATTCAAACAATGATAAAAAAAAAAAAAGGAATGTATGGAAAAAGTGAGTTAAGTTGAAAATATGAAATCCTTGAAGGAGTAGTTCAATGGTGGTTTGGTTAGAGACATCAAAAAATACAAGAGGTTAAGAGTTCAGTTCTTGCTACTACCATTTTCCACCTCTAATATATATACCAACCATTAGAATTTGTCAAAAAAAAAAAACACATTTAAATATGAAAATAAAAATATGCTATCTTCATCCAAAAATAATTGATTTATTTGTAAAAAAAATTGTCCTAAAATAAACAACTCATTCAATTTCCAATACACTTTCTTTACAATTGTATCATTTAAGTAATATTATTTATATCTTTTACAATGCACTATCTTCTACTATACATTTATTACATTGATAATACATCAACATTTAACAAAGATAATTTGGTAAAAGTGATATTATCTCTCTTTCATTTATATATTTTTCTTAATATGTATGAAATGAACAAATTATTTAAATATTTTGAGACGGAAGGAGTAATGTTTAATCATAAGTGGTTAATACCAAAGTTAAACTTGAATTATGTGGGTAGTATCCAAGTTTGATCTCAAACTGAAACAAATCCCTCTAAAACTTGGAGGGTTTAAAAAATTATGAAAACAAACTACCCATTTCATGTTAGAGGGGTAAAGTAATTTCATAACTAGCTCAACTCTTGAGATGGAACCACAATTCCTTACTGATGATGTCAAATAATGAAAAAGAGAGGGAATGATGATCTCAAGAAGAGTTACGAGGGATATTAGTGGAGGTTTCAATTTTAAAAGATAAATTAAAATATGTGTGGTGGATGAATGATTTAACAGAAATAAAAATAAAATAAAATTATAACCACTTTATTTTTATTTTCAGCTATTTCCAAGATTGTAATGCATTTATATAATACTTTCATCGGTCTCTTTTTTATAAGAAACAATTGAATTAGAATTAAATTAATGAAAATTAATATATTTAATTTATTATATAATATGAACTAGATACCTTTATTTTTGTTGATCAAATTTTGACTGAACTCTTATAAAAAGGAAGTATTTCCTTAGAAAAATAGTCAATAATAGGAACAAAGTTTCTCACTTTAATAATTTGTGAACAATAAATGAGAAAAACAAAGGTGAAGTAGTAGATCAATGTGTCATAAAATACCCATGAGCTACTATCTATTTGCTAATACACCAACAACTTCAAACAATCACTTCTTCGTTGAAGCCACTTCTTAATGTGATTGACCGATGATTAAGTGATATAAAATGATTATGTGAATTGTATTTATGATAGAGTGTAACTATTAACAAATTAAAATTAAATGATGATATGATGTTGATAATATCTAATTTATGTCTATGATAGTTCTCAGAAAAATGATTTTGGATTTACTGCAATAATAATTTTTCCCAATTAATTGCATTACCCATACAAATGCACGGATTTTCAACTACTAAAAATAATTGGTTCATATGATGTAACTTTCCCAGAATTATTTTATTAAAATAAAGTTATGTCTTTTCATAAAAAATAAAAGAAAACAAAGTTACATCTCTACTAGTATTAGAAAACCTATGATGTAACCATCATGGTTTTTATTAGGCCAACTAAATGCACTAATATGAATTAAAGAAAGACAGAGCAACACAGTATATAATATGACATTAACAATAAATAGTAATTTATAGGTTAAATAGCACCCGTGATCCCTTAACTTAATTTCAGTTAATGTTTTAGTCTTTTATCTTTTCTTTTTTTTTTATTTGGTCATTTATTTTAATTTTAAGTGACAATTTAATCTTTTATGTTTTAAAATGTCAACAATGTTATCCTTTTTTTTTTACAAAAATTCATAAAATTCATCAAAATTTTCAACCAAAACCCATAAAATTAATTATATTTTCAATATAATACAAATTTTATCAAATTCGAAACTCAAATCTTCAAATAAACTCATATTTCCATCTCTAACAACATCAAATAAAGAATGAAATTTGATGAAATTTTTGTATGAGTTTATTTGAAGATTTGAGTTACGAATTTGATGAAATTTATATTATATTAAAGAATATAATTAATTTTATGGGTTTTGGTTGAAAATTTTGATGAGTTTTTTGAATTTTTGTAAAAAAAAAAGGATAATATTGTTGACATTTTAAAATATAAAAGATCAAATTGTCACTTAAAATTAAAATAAAGGACCAAATCGAGAAAAAAATAAGATAAAGGACTAAAATATTAATTGAAATTAAATTAAGGAACCACGGGTGCTATTTATCCTAATTTATAAGGTGTTGAAAATTGCAACAAAGGCCTGGACACTCGGAGACTACATCGTAGCTCCGTCATGTGGTATTGCATTCCCATTTGCGTATCATGAGAAATTGATGTTGTGTGAGTATGTGGATTGAAAGTTATGTTGGGTAATAATATGTTTATATGAGAAAATGATATATGTTTTAATTAAAAGTTGATGAAATACAACTATTACTGTATTTTATGATATCTATGTAAATTCTTGATACCATATTATTCTTGATGTTATGTAGCCATATTTTACCTTTGTTAAATGAAAGTAATTGTCAATAAAATATAATGTGATGATTAGACTTAGATGATAAATGCAAACATAATAATATGCCATGAGTAGATTTAAGCACTAATTGTGGATATATGCCATGATTAGATTTACATAGTAATTAAGATTATGTCATGATATTAATATGATGTTACAATGATAATTAATGTTTGTGTATGTTAATACTTATGTTTATTGTACCATTAATATGATTTTAATGACTTATTCATTTGTTGTTCATATTTGGTGCTGCAATGACGCATATATGTCATATGTTATAGATGAAGTTTAGTGTCTGATGTCAACGTGGAAGCTGTTACAGAGACTAAAACAACTATTGAAAAATATTATAGGAATTAAAAAAAAGAAAAAAATTTATAGAATTTTTTTTTTTAAAATTTATAAAAAAAAAATATTTAATATATCATACCTTTGTGCATTAAAGGAATACCTAGATACCGTAACCATCGTACATAATTCTAAAACTATATGATTATAAATATCAACCCCAGTTATAAATCTCATCCCGTACTTTGATCAAACTTAAGAATCGGCAAAGAAGAAGACAAAGATTTTGGTTCTAGTCTTAGACTTCACCTTTAACGAGAGGAATGAAAACAAAGTTACAAATATGGATTTTACCAGAATAATCCAAATCATAAAAAGGGAACACTTCTATGAATAGAAATGTAGATCGGAATTGCGACCTGATAGATATTTGAAGAAACGGTCTCACCACAGTTCTAACAAAATAAAGAGTCTAAATGAACACCCAAAAGATTTTTTATTATCCGAAAGAATTCCTTAAAAAAATATTATACAAAATAATGGTTATATTGTCCAAACAATAGTAATTGTTATAATAAAAAAAAAAAGTAATTGTTTTTATCAAATAATAATGTACATCATAAATAAAGAGATTAGCAAATTTTTGTGTTACGGTTTTCCTTCTAATTTTATTCTCCGTTTAATTTATAATTTTATTCTTCTTTATTAATTAAATAATTAAATATTTTAAATATATGCACATTTTGAAGGTGCAAACACAAGAAGGGGGGTTGAATTGTGTTTGTCAAACCTTATTTCTTTGCTATTTTGTTGAATGTTAATGCGAATTATTAGATGAATAAATTATCAGACTTAGCAGCCGATAATAACAACATAAGAACACATCAATTTATCCTGGTTCACCATTAACTTGGCTACATCCAGTCCCTTCACTCCGAAGGCTTTAATCCACTAATTCAAAACAATTTGAATTACAACTCCTGACCATCCAAGCCAGTCTTCTCAAACAGCCTGACAACCCCAAACTTTTGAGGAACGAGAACAACTCCTTGACTCTACAAGTCAAGTCTTCTCCTACCAATCTGACAACCCCAGATTGAAGAAGGAGTCTACACCATTATCGGGTTTGATTACAAGGGTTTGGAACTTTGCAAAGTTGCTTTTAGAAAGCTGATTGCTACACTGAATTTCTCTCTCGAAAACACTTAGAAAATATTGTTTTTGCACTCAAGTGATTCTCTCTTTTGAACTCTTGGATTGTGTTGAATATGAAGCTTGAGTTCTTGTATTTTCAATGCTTGATGGTGCTACCTGAAGCCTCCTTTTATAGCTACAATTAGGGCTTTGTCCAAGCTTAAATTCGAGATAGATCTTGCTCAGATTTCCTTTGAAAATTCTGATGGCCAATCCTGTTTCACTTAATTTAAAAACGTATCTTTTTAACTTCAGATTGCACTTGAAAATTCTGTTGACCAATCTTGTTTCTCTTAATTTCAAACCATATCTTTTTTAGCTTCAGATTGCATTCGAATTTCCTTCAAGTCTTCAGTGATTTTTGAATCAAATCCCCTTAATACTTTGATCAAATTTCTATCAAAATTTAATCAAGTCTTCTTCTAATTTTAATCAAGTCTTCACTTATCTGCATCATGATTTAAATTCTGGACCGTATGATCTTCTGATCTCGACCAACTCTGGACCATGTGTTTTGATCTGCACCATTCTGTGATCTTCTGATTTCGACTAATTCTGGACCATGTGATCTGATCTGTACCTTTCTGTGATCCTCTGATTTCGACCAATTCTGGACCATGTTATCTGATATGTACCATTCTGTGATCTTCTGATCTGTACCATTTATCTTATGATCTGGACCATTGATCTTATGATCTGGACCATTTATCTTCTGATTTGGACCATTGATTTTTTGATATGGACCATTGATATTTTAATCTGGATCATTTATCTTCTGATCTGGACCATTGATTTTCTGATCTGGACCATTGATCTTTTAATCTGGACCATTTATCTTCTGATCTGGACCAAGTCTGAACCAAGTCTGGACTAAGTCTTATTTCTGGACCAAGCTATCTTCTGGTCTGGAACAGGTCTGGACCAAATCTGACTTATGTTACCTTCTGGTCTGGACCAAGTCTCCCTTTGACAATCTTCCTTCTGGTCTGGTCCAAGTCTTCTTTTGGACTCTGCTTCCTTCTGATCTGGGCCAAGAAAGATATCCTCTGATGATGTTATTTTTCCTTCCCTTTGATGATATCCTATGATTGATGCAATCCTCTGATGTTTGCCTTTGATGACATCCTTTGGAGGTATTCTCTGGTGACATCCTCTGGTATCCTCTGGATGTTTCCTTTGGCCGAAACTTCTGGTGGCATTTTTATCTTCTGGTGACATCTTCTGATTTTGCACAGCCTTTGACTTTTTCTTCTAAGTCAAAATACGATTTACATAAAATACTTTTGTTAACATCAAAACTTTAATTGAAATAACCAACTTGGTTCCAACACATTTAACCTTTATTTATTCTTCCTTATTTTATTTTAATTTTATCCTTTATTTATATTTTTGTCCTTCTTTATTCAATTTCTAGGGCGAAATCGGGTTCTGGGAAATTGTCTGAGTTGCTGCTGATTTGCCCCAAGACAACATTGTTGTCATATTTAAGGTTCTGCAGAAAATTAGTTACGAATTGGCAGCACAATTTTCCATTTTTTCATGTTGCTTTGCAGCTTGTGGAAATAGATGAATAATAGGGTCTGAAGTTACTATCAGAAGAGCCGAGAGAGAGGCTTGTGCGAAATGAAAAATGGATTTTTTTTATATAACCTATTTTTAACTCATAAGTTAGCTTTAATCATTTAATATATTGTTTAATTAACTAATTACTTATCATCAATTTCATCAACAAATATTTTTTTCTAACAACCTACAATTTTATTTTTATGTGCAGATATTTATGTATATTACAAATCCTACTACATTAATGATAATTGTTTAAAAATATATCAAATACATAAATAACTGATATAATTAAAATGACAAAAAAAAAAGTAAATTACATACATTTATTAACGCAATAAAAAAAAACAGAGCATGCTAGTAACTATATAAAAAAATACTAAATTTTAGTATAATATTTTTTCTTTTAAATTTATTCTTTATAAATTATTTTAAATTTACATTTTTATCATTTTTGAACATTCAAATTTGCAATTGATTTTTTTTAAACAATTGTATAAATTCGGTAAATTTTAATGGAAAGTAGTACTCATATGCACCCTAGTTATCTATAATAATAATTGGATATGGAAATTTGGTGTAGCCTATCTTCTATATAAAATATCTTTAGAATTTTTTCTAATAATAATAATTACTATTTAATATTTAAAATAAAAATATAGTGTAAAGATAGTGCATAACAATATAAAATAATTTTATACTGTGATTTAATTTTAACAATTCAAACTGTTATATCATATTATACAGTTTTTCTTAATTATTTGATATTGTAGTGAATTATGTAAAATAATTTTATATTATTAGTCCATTACTTTTATTCTCATAAAAATATTATAGTAATTTTGTTCTGATATAACATGAATAACATTACATTTACTTATTAGTATAATAAAGATACGGACATAACAAAAAAGGCACAAATTGTTTATCACTAGTAAACTCCCACCATTTAAAAATCAAAACTAGTAAACCCTGCCGACATAACAAAAAGGTCACAATCTGTTGGGCATCTTTCGTAGATTTCAGATCATATAAAGACGAAGTGTTACTCTATATTTTTATAAATTAAAAAATTCTACTTTTTCATTTGACGGTGAATAGAGGTGTACATGGGCGCGGGTCGATCCGTCAGTCTGCTCACCTAATCTATTTTTGATTGAGTTAAGTCGGGTTAAATGGAAAAAATACGGGTTTAGAACTTAACCCAACCCAAAGATAATCAATCGAGTCGGGTATTGAATTTTGTCAAAATTCACCCGACCCAACTCGCATACACCCCTAAAAATATGAAAATTTATCAATTCTAAGCAATGTTAACTTCAAGTCCAAACACTTAACTGATAAGTGTTTGAAATTGAAGTTGACATTGCTTAGAATTGATGAATTTTCATATTTTATTGATTTACTATTGTTGAATTTATTTATGTATTTGAAGATTGTTGGATTTATTTTTTTGTGTGAGAGGTTGTTGACTTTTTTAAATAATTGAATGATGTGATTGAAATTTTATAGTTTTTGAGACATTCAAGTATTAAATATATTTTTATTCAATATATTTTTTCGTAAAATAAAAACATGTTATTATTTATGTATAACCCGCCAACCCAACTCAACTCGTTCTTGATCGGTTCGGTTCGGTTCAGGTTAAATGAAAAAAATACGAGTTTACAACTTAACCCAACCCAAAGATAATCGATCAAGTTGGGTATCGAATTTTGTCAAAACTCGTCCAACCCAACCCGCGTACAACCCTAACGGTGAGTGTTACCTTGGATTATTTTTCATATGGATTAAATAAATTAGTAATAAAGGAGGTATAAAATTGTTTGGTGGTTTATGGGAGATGGAGTGACAATGAGGTTATGAATTTAAATTTCTCTTTTAATAATATTAACCATGAATTATTAATATTAATTATTTTAAAAAAATTAATTATAAATTTTTTATTAATTTATTCTTACTAATCATTAAATGTTAAATATTATCATAAATACATTTTAAAGTATTACAAACTTGATAGTGAAATATATTGATTAAAAAAAAGATATATATACTCCCTTCGTATAAGTCACACGGGAAATTAATTTAGGTGGGTGGAATACTGACATCAATTAAACATTACGATGACTTTATTTTTTGACCTTTTGCATGCTAAAATTAACAAAGCCCTTCAACTCAGATTTCATGACTCCATTGAATTCTCTGTCAAAATTGATACAATCTTGAGAGAAATGGGTGAGTGACATATAGTCTTTTTCAATATTTGTGTACCCCACCCTCCAACTCTTGGCATTGGCAAGCAGCTTTCTTGTACTTTAGGATATTAAATTCCATTGTCTAATTCAGCGGTCCTTTGATTTGGGATACCACCTTAGAAGCTTTGCTCACCATTTCCCCGTTTAAATAAATTGCCCATGATATCCGTTTCCACTTGAATACTGTCAATTTATGCGTATGTTCTTTTAAATTCTCTACAACTTATGATCTCAACTACATTTGTGTTGTCACCTTGCGAATATGTTGCTTCGTTGGTTAGCTGATTAGTCTTTTGCTTAGTTGATAAGAAGCTATGTTGGCTAACTCTAGCTATTAATGATGTTTCTGTTGGATCTTTTGTTGAGGGCATACTGTAAATTTTGAACAAGAAGATGATGAAATTGATGATAATGAATGTTCTACAAATAAATTCCAAAGCGCGTGTATCACTTTTAGCTTTAAATTCGATTTGCCTCTACCAATCTATATATATTGGATGCAAACGGGTTAACGGAAGATTCCCCTTCAGGATACTTTGAAAACTTTGAAGTGTATTGCATATTTACATCAAGCCTATCAATCAATGATAGTTTACAAAATAAAGTTCCTTTATTTACTCTTGTGCACTAGAGAAAAGAATAAATGACACAAATATTTTTACAGAATTTTGACTTATGTAATATGAATTTTGTCTTGTAATTTCTGCCTCTAAAGTATCTCTATTTATAGAGAAATTCATACCAATTGGTGAAAGAAAACAACTCTTGAAAAAGATTGTAACTTTTGGTAACTTAACAGATACATTGGTTTGATGACTAATAGATGCTTAAACTCAATCATTACAACCAATTGACCAAGTGATACATTAAGTTATTTAATTTTGCTACATTAATATAGCTATTAGAGAATTTCAAACATATTTTGGAAATTCCCATCATAATCCCCCACCATTTGTAAAATATATCTAAATCCGTTATTTCAGAAATCTCATGGTTTCAGATAAAGGTATCTTACAATTTGAATCATTACTTAGTAAATTATATTTTTACTGATCCCCAAATAGATTGGTAGACAAGCTTTCAACCAACCATTCATTAGAACAAGTGTGCATAACTCACACATGAAATATCGGTACCATTGATTGAATTATAAAGATGACACGTCTGATAAAGCCCTGTGTCTCATTTTTTTCATGAGAATTTAAGAGTGAAGCCCTTGAACTCTATAAAGTGGTCTGCTTCATTATCATATAGGTGGACTATATCAAAAATGCACCCATAATTATATATTCTAGCAAATATATGTTATATGTCTATTAAGAGGAAACCTCATCCTACCACTTTTATTTTATGGTCCAAATACTTTTATTTTTTGGGATGTATCTATTGTTAAGTACTTCAATCACTCTAACAGTGTACTTTCATCATTGAACTCAAGACTTGATGTTACTCAAGTGTGAGTTGATCGTTTCCACCATTAGTGATTATTTAGATATAGACTTGTATCACATCCCTAATGATGTCTCCAACATCGTGTCCTTTGTCAAACCTTTCGTCAAAGGATCTGCAAGGTTCTTTTCAATTCTTACAAACACTGAATATCACTCCATTAAATCCTTTACATAACTATGTCTTAAACCAAAATGTCTAGATTTTCTATTATATACTTGGCTATATGTTTTGTATAGTGTGGATTAACTATCACATTATATGGATACTGATGCCATTGACTTTGGCCATATTTGTATCTCATACAACAAATCTCTTAGCCATTCAATTTCTTTACTATCTACAGCTAGAGCAATAAATTTTGTAGTCATAGTGGTTTTGGCAATGCAAGTTTGTTTCTTTGAACCCTAAGAAACTGCACCTACATCAAGGTTGAAGATCCATTCACTTGTCGAAGCATGGTCGTCAACATGATTTACCCAACTAGCATATGTATATCCTTCCAAAACTGAAGGATATCCAATATAGATTAAACTATAGTTAATTGTTCATTTCAAATATTTTAATACTTTATTAATAGCATGCCAATGTTCTTTACTTAGATTGCTTGTATACCGACTTAATTTTCCAACAACATATGCTATATCAGGTAGAGTATGAAAGAAAATTCATGTTTTCTAAGACAATCTAAAATAAGATTTGATTCAGATTTATAATTGAAAAAAAATCTTTGATCAAGTTGAAAAAAAGATATGGTCAAGATTTGAAAAAGATATGATCAACATCTTATCAACAATAAGATATAAATTATTTACAAGAAGATTTGATCAAGATTTATCTACATGAAGATATGAATTATTTATAAGAAGATTTGAACAATATTTAGTACAAGAAGATATGAATTATTTACAAGAAGATATGATCAAGAATAAACACTCACAAGAAGATACATTTATTATTTGCAAAGATGTGATTCAGATTTTGACAAAGGAAAAAATACTGAATTGGACTTAGTCATACTTACTTGTGAAAGTTCAAGAACCGGTCAAACACTATGTTCCCGCCTAGATCAAAGCAAGAAATAGGAAGGATGTTTCATCTGAAGAATTTGCGAAAACAATCTTAACAAAATATGAATAATATCAATATGAAAAATTTACAAAATCAATCTTAACAAAATACGAACAATATCAATCTGAAGAATTTACAAACTCAAAATGAACAAAATACGAACATAATCAATCTAGAAGATCTGCTCATATTGGATTCGGAATTACAGAATTGGCTAAATAACACATTATCAAAAAATATCTTGTTCAAAATTATTTTTGAATAAGATTATTGTTGACCAAGCTAGGAATGAAGATACAATTCAGAATTAAACAAGGACTAAATTGAAGCCTTAATTTTATCTATAAATAGATACTCAAGGCAGAAGAAGAATATCATCAAAAAATCATAAAAGAGTAGAAGAACTTAAGTTCAAAATTCCATATTCATCTTAAAGTTCAAAGAGAGAAACAATTGTTCGAATGAGAAATATTTTCTAAGTGTTTTTCTTAGAATGTGATAGTCATTGCTAAAATCAGTTTGTTAAAAGCAACTGCTCAAATTCCAAACCTTTGTATTCAAACCCGATAATGGTATTAGTGTGCCTTCAACAATCTGGCGTCGTAGATTGTGTGGAGAAGACTTGGCTGGTAGAGTCCATGTGTGTGTTCCTAAAAAGTCTGAGGTTGTCAGACTGTTTGGGAAGACTGGCTTGGAGGGTCAAGTGCTTTGTAACTCAAGTTGTTGAATTAGTGGGTTAAATCTTTCTGAGTAATGGAACTGGATGTAGCCAAGTTAGTGGTAAATCAAGATAAATTACTTGTGTCACTTTATTCCTGCACTCCTTAGTTTTGTTATTACTTATACTCCAAGTAAATCATTAAGTTTGAACCAATTTAATCATATAATGAAAAAATTATCAACATAATTACCTCATGTGTCGTTCAAGAAACAGAAAGTGAAACATCTCCAAACATGACACACCCCTCTTCTCGACAAGCCACCAAATTGTTGTAGGTAAAGTTGCCTCGTCCACCTCGACCAAAGTTCATCCAAGGAAGTTGGAAGAGGAGCACTCAAGATAACCAACAACTTTGTAGATGAAGACGACATGGTCGCATATGTAGCTAGCCTTCTACTCTTCTGAACAATGGGAGGAGGAAGTTGAGCGAAAGCTTAGTGAAAGTACGACTAATCTTTGTTTTCTTTTGACTACCACCCTCCAAAATGATCACAAGAGTCAAGCATTTGGATGATTCTCTAGATTTATATTTGAAGCAACAACAAGACTCATTAACTTGTAATAACTGCGATTTCGCAAACGCAGGGCCAAACCAGTCAAACACAAACAACGAAAGAGGTGAGTTTTGAAATCATGTTTATAGTATAATATAAGTAAGAAGAACACAATCAATCATAATAAACCGTATCATTATACAAACATTCTTCAAGAAAAGAAATATCACATTATAAAGTCAAAATCACTAACGAGAAACCAATATATTTCACTATAACATCAAATCATCTAAAAGAAATTATTATCGCACACGGTACATATTAATCACAACAAAACAATCACAATAAGATGCAATGCTATGCATGAGCTTAGACTCTACTTCACAATGTGGTACCATTCTAACTCTGAAGTACTTGGTTAGGAGACTTGATACTATGCCACCATCCCGGTGGACGGACAATTCAAATTGGCCCTGTCCTCATAGATCCGCTCAACTCAACCCGAGACACATATACGCGACAGTCGAGGTAAACGTGTGTTGCATGGTAGCTCCCGACATTAGGAGTGCTATCTCCAAGTCACCTAGGAATTCCCCACCCGAATACCTCCAAGGTCTAACAATCTTGCCCTAAGGCTCAACAGCAGACCGCCACGATCAGGCTCATTCAATTGTACTTCCCCGGAATCACTAGGCTTGTCAGGCCCTACCTATATGGTGACAAAATAATCTCCACTTCAAAAATTCTCAATATTTATTTTCTCCCCTCGTTGGCCTATGATACTCCATTAAAACCATAATCTCAAACACAAATTGGAATCATCATCACTCCATCAATTATGGGTTACTTCAATATCCTCATCACAAATTTATAACATCACAATTATTAATCATACATCATTATCATCACATAAACTCATCACAATGCATCCGTATTTTATTATCACATCACAAAACTCATCTAATCAAATATACATAAAATTCATTCGACATCCAATATCACAATAATATTAAATATCACACATTTAACGAAAATAAATCAAATATCACGATAATATCAAATAACACGCATTTAATAAAATTAAATCAATCAACACTTTATAAATATTTTTATTCCAAATTTTAATCTCACAATTTCCATATTTTCACATTAATCAATTTATCACTCAAAGGGCTACTGCCGTACGTAGCAAGCCCCGGATGAATCGTTGGGAAATACGGTTTTCCCGATCATCTCACAATATATTATACTCATAAATTCAAACGCTCTCTCACCCCTTACCTTACTTAGACGCTTTCTCTAATCACAGAAATCAATGGAAGTTTTCAACAGCAACCGTAGATTGACAACGTACAGCGAGTGAATCCAAATAAACGGCGAGTTCACAAAATCTCTGAGACGTGACTGATAAATTATGCGGAGCATAAAAATCAATGTTAAATAATTAATAATAATTTTTGGAGCAAAAATAGAGTCAAAACGACGAGAAAAAAACTGCAGAAAAAGTCTCACCGACTCGTCGGAGCGCCGGAAGGGTCCGACATCAACTTCACCAAAAAATGCAAATGAGTAGTGCTTCTTGAAAGTTTCGACGAGAGGAATCCAAAAACGATGTCAGTTTTTTGATACGACAAACGTGGTGATCGGAATCGGCCAAAAACAGCTCGCCCAAGAAAAATAGCGCAACTGTTTTTGATGAAACGGAGCCACGATTGATAAAATTGATGCCAAAAATGGATTCAGTGGCCGATTTTGTGTGGGTTAGAAGTTGGGATCGGTTCAAATGGCAAGGAGTTGGTGGGATGAATTTGAGAAGAAGAGGATGTGCGTTTTTTTGTTTGCGTCGCTGGTTCCTTTCGTTTCTTCTTCTTCTTTTCTTATGTGTTCATTTCTTTTCTTCTTCTTCTTCTTTTATTCTAAAACTAATATTTTATAAAATAATTAATCTTTTAAAATACATTAATAACCAAAATTATCATATTTCAAATAAGCACTATAATAATACTTATTTTTCCAAATACTCAAATTAAAATATTACCATCATTAGTGAATAGTCGAAATTATAAAATAAATAAATATAACATCTACATTTTATATTAATTACTAAATCATAATAAATATATATAAAATGTCATAACAAGTATATAAAAATAAAGTAAATCAAACACAATATCACTACTATCCCAAGATAATTATTTATAAAATAAATAACTAAAATAGAAAATAGTTCTAAATAATTGAAATATAAAATCGCATGAAATCTTATTCTTTAAAATATTACACTAAAATACAATTACTTTTAGAAAAGCATATAAAATAATAAAATAAAATATTTATTATTTATATCACTCATTTAATATAATATAATATAATATATATCAAACTAACACATCATAGAAAACATCCATATAACGGAAATTAATCACAAAATCTATCAACATATATTCTAAAATAATATTAATATCAAATTAATTATTTAAAATCTTATTTTATTAATAAAATAGTTTATTATAAAAATTGGGGTGTTACAAAGGCCACCAATTGAGGCAAAATTGCGATCCACCACTCACAAGGGGATAATAATTCCCAACACCTAGAAAACTCATAGAAGTTATAGAAAAAGGCTATGAAAGGCAAGGGGAAGTATGGGAGCAACTTGGGAAAATATATTATCGCTAAAACACTAGACCACCTATGGAGTAGTAAAGATGGTGTTGGAGAAACTTTGCTAATGCATAAACACTCAAATATGTAGGAGAGAAATGTGAGATATTTCTAAAATATTGGTGAATATATGTATGTATAAACGGTTTTAATTGACATGATAGAGAAGTTGGCTCAGTTGTGTGTCCCTTATGTTTAATGGCAAGGTCCTGAGTTTGATTTGTATGTGTGCCTTTTTTTTTTTAATAAATTGTTTTTGAATAAAACAAAAAGGCACAACTGTTGGATTCGAACTCAGTTCATGAGCAAAAAAAGACACTGATCAACCACCAGACTGTTGCAACTATTCAAGCAAAATATGAACGTTATCTATATATACCTTTTCAAAACCTGAATGGCAGAACCAAGATTTGTATTTCTTTCTCAAGTGACATTATTTTTCTATAAATTGTGTCATTTTGTACATAATGAATACGAAAATTTGGTGATATCTATCCACTTTGTCTCATCCATTTTTATATTCTAAGTCATCTTATTCTTCTCTAATGCATGAGTGAAGGATAGAAAATATTCTTTTGTAACATACTATTGAAAGATACTTTTGGTGTGTTAGTGCAAATCATATCAAAGTTTTCCAAAGTACCCTGAAGGAGATTCGTTGTTCATCCCATTTGCATTTGGTTGGTGGGGGCGAATCGAACCTAAAGGCTAGTGTAACAACACGCTTTGAAATTTGCTACATATAATCGTCATCAACAACTTCATTATTAAAGTCTTGCAGCAATTGTCACCAACATATCCAACAAGAAAAATGTCAAGAAACGTAAAAATTTGAACAAAAATGACAACCTAGGGTATTTAAAGGCATTGTTGGGGTAAGGGTGACCAAAGGTTTAGATTAAGCTAAGGAATCCAGTGGTCTTGAAATTGCTTTCATAGAAACTCCATAGGACACTCAAGCATTCCAAAGGAAATTGGAAAGCCTAAGAACATAAGGTTCGCATGGCAAATGAGAGAAAATACCATTGTTTCAAATCACATCAATAAAGACATGTGTTACTTCACATGTATGAAAGAAAGCCATGTCGGCGCAACTTTTAAAATTTTATGCTAAGAAACTTATGCTCTATGAACAACAACCATTTAAATGTTTAGATTAATTTAAGGAATCCAATGGTCCTGAAATTGCTTTCATAGAAACTCCATAGGACACTCAAGCATTCCAAAGGAAATTGGAAAGCCTAAGAACATAAGGTTCGCATGGCACATGAGAGAAAATACCATTGTTTCAAATCACATCAATAAAGACATGTGTTACTTCACATGTATGAAAGAAAGCCATGTCGGCGCAACTTTTAAAATTTTATGCTAAGGGACTTATGCTCTATGAACAATAACCATTTAAATGGCATCAACATGAGTAAATCTAACTTTGGTCACAATAGACAATTTGTCACCTCACAAGTCCACTCCTCAGCCACACAAGCCAAAGGACTTCGGGGTAGTTTTTCTGGAGTGGACTCCAGCCCAAAGTAACTAAACTTGAGTGTTAAATAGACCTCAATCAATTGTCTCACAGATCCACATATTTCAGTGTAGGACAACCATGTAGACTCGCATCACAACTTAGCATGTCTCCATGATCAAATCCTCACCATTTGATTAACATTACTCGATTTTCTAACAATCCCACTGATGATATCGCAACAACCTAACTGCCTCTAAGAACACCTCATCAAAGGATTCTCCATATAAAGAGTCCGGTACCTACGAAGCCCAGATACGTAGTACGGGTGCATGTGCGATACAATACGAATACATGGATACGTGAATTTTTTGAAATTTATGATATGATTCAGCTTGGATACGTTAGAAAAAAAATTATTAAAATATTTTATACACGTAGAATACTTATAAAGAAATATGTTTCAATCAATCTTCATAAATATATATATATATAACTACAGTAATCATAATTTTTATAATATATTTTAATTTAATTCATGTGTTAGGATATCAACAAAAATATCATTAAAAAAATTTAAATAAATAATGATTTAATTCAATAGCTAACAATTTAAAAGCATTTTTAATTGTCTTATCTATAAAAAAAACATAGTTTCAAAGTCTCGTTCATCAAGAGATAATTTTTCCAATTCAAGAGTAGTAACATCTTAAAGTGAGTCGTGTACATCTCCATTGATGTCTCAAAAAAGTTGACTTACCTTCTTTATTTTCCTTAATTTTCATAGGATACATATTTGTGAAGTATCCCAAAAATATCGAATAAATTAATTTTTTTTAAACAAAAATAATAACTTTGATGCTTCTAGGATATGTATTCGATACAGGTACGTCTCTATTTTTGATATCGGAGCTTCATAGTTATGTACTTTAGGTGCAAGGTACACAATTCATTCTAGAGTTTAATTATTATGCATTGTTAGTGTAAAAAACTTTACATTGTCAGTACATCACAACCATTCATAGGCATGACTTTAGAGGTATTTGTAAAAATTCAAATATCTTTAATGATTCAACGGTTGTGATTGACTAACATTATAAAGTCTCTTTATACTGACAGTGTATATGAATTAAACTGTCCATTCTAACCAAAAAAATACCTTTCATTCCTTCTAACTTTCACTGATTTGGACGTTTAGCAAAAGTGGTTTTAGCTACAATCATTTGGTTCATATTTGGATGATAACAAAACAAACAAATAAGAACAATTATCCCCTAACTGTATTTGCTAACTGTGCAAATTAAGTTAGAAGACAAAAATTTATATTAATGACTATCTATTTTAAGGTAGCATAAATTATGAGTAAATTAGATATGATAATCAAAGAGTTTTTAACACATAATATTATCATCTAATAAACAAGTAATTATGTTTACCAATAGAGAAAGTCATAATATAGAAATAAGAAGCATTGCAACAAGCATATGATAATCTACAGTTCGAGTAGTAGCAGTAAAGACATAGAAAATATAAGTCAATGATTGAACCTTTAATCATAGAGGAAAAGAACGCTACATTGATTATCTGCCTCTGATTAAAGACCTATGTTGATCCACTGACTCAAAGATCAAAAGAAGACATCTCTAAATGAAGCCTCTGACTAAGTCAAATTTTTCAGTACAAGTTAAATCCTTTGATGAAAAGAAAGAGAATTAACTAATCAAGTGCACTGTAACTCTGAAGAATATGTTGAAGTTGTGTCTCACTCTGTTAAACATGCCTTTGTTGAATCTGATTGCAAGCACACTTTGATTGATTTTGCGTATGATAATTCTAGTAAAACAGTTGATCGTCTGGTCAACACTCTGATAAGAAGTCAACATAAAATCCTCTGCTCATCATAGTGGACTTATCTTTTGACTGAAAAAGCGCATAGCATCCTCTAATAGTATCATCCTCTGAGATATCTCTTCTTATATCAAAATACATTGAATTAATTATGAAGATATATATGGGTATGTCTTAATGGCTAATTTGTCTTAAATGTTGATTCAAGGTCTCCCATGGTATTATTCTTAACGGATGCATTTCTACTTTATTTAAGTAGAAATTGATCAATAAGAAGAAAAAAAAAGCTACTAAAAGAATGAAAAAGGAAACATGTTAAGAAGAGTTTATGTAAAAGCCTAGAACACATCAAATGAAAAGAATTAATGTAAAAAATCCTCTCAGTAGAGAGTTATTAGAATTGATGTAAATCAATCCAAGTGTTTCATACACTTGACTTGATATAGGACTTGAAATGTAATATCCTCTCAATCAGAGTTAGAATCCTAGAAACATACTTTGTTTCCATTTAGGCACAAACTAGAACAAATGTAAATCAGTCCGATAGTGGCTACAACTCTTTCATCCATAAGAGGTACCGAAAGAAGTATAAAAATACTTATGAATCTCAACGGAAACTTGCCAGAAAGTTGAGAAGGATGTTAATGGTAACTTCCTATAGAGGCATAGGAAAAATACTTAAACTTTGAAGAGGCAGAGTAAATAATACTTGTATGCTACTGTTTAAATGGTAGTTTAAGTCCTCGATTGTACTGAGAAAAATCTCTCTGATAAGGGGAGGACTAGATGTAGCAATAGTCTGTTGTGAACTAGTATAAAAATATGTGTCATTTCTCTCTCTCTTTGTTATTTCAATCTAAATTCTTTATGATTCAACTTTATTTTTAAAAAAAATTTATAATCATAAGTTGAATGATTTGATAAAGAATATATGTTTTTGGTTAAGCAACTCAAATAATTTTTAGAAATCACAAAATACAATTCAGACCCCTCTATCGACACCTAATTTTGTCCGCTCTTTTTTTACTATTCACAAAATAAATAACAAAAAATGGTGTTTTGGAACTTTTACCCTAACTTTTTATTTTTTATTTTATTTCAAGATGTATTTTCATTTAATTTTTCGTAGGATATTCACTTGTTATTAAAAAGATATATATGTTAGGCTTTTATGTATTTTATTTATTACTTTTTGGTTTAATAATAACATGGTAATAATTCAAAATTTTATATTTTTATTTAATATAAAATTAATAAATATGAGATTTTTTGGAGTAAACTAAATATGAATGATTTTAATTTGATTGATTTATATTTAATATAATTTTTGGAATTTGAGGAAAGTTTTTAATGAGAAAATAAAATTTAAAAATTCAACTTAATTAGTCATAATAGTAGACATTTATTTCTAAAAATTACGTAACTTTAATTAGTTAATATAAATAAAATTGTTATGAGATTCACATAGAAGGAGGAGAGAAGTTATTAGAAAATATGGACCGATATTACACAACCTTCTCTATAATCACCCATTCCAAAAAAAAAAGATAGAGAAATATTTGAATTCTCTCTTCGGGGAACACCATAGTTTTTCGTGTGCCATTCTTACCCAATATCCTTTATAACCATCCACTTCAACTCACACTAAAAAATAAGATAAGGAAGAAACATATGCCTAAAGGAGACAACTATAGTTCGTGAATTTGGTATGATGTTTTGCTTTTTTATTAAATTTTGATACTTTCTATGTATTATTATTTGCCGTCTAATTATCGATTTTAATTTTTATACAAACCATGCACCTCTTAAATTGATGCAGACCGTAAAAAATAAATTTTGTTTCAGAAAAATTGATATATATATATTTTTTTTTCCGACTATTTGGTAATTCTTTTTATTTCTCACTTATCATTATTAATCTATTTTTTAATAATAAATAAAATTGAGTAATAATAAAATTAATTACTCAAGGTGTGTTTTAATTTTCCTATTGTACCTGAGAATATGCAGGAGCAAGGTATTCTCTTTGTCAAACTAAATTAATAAAAAAATATTTTTATTCTTTTATTAATATAAATAATTTATTTCCTTTTTTATTATTCATTTTGGGATAAAATAAATAATTAAATAAATAAATAATTTTTATACAATTAATTATAAGGTAACCGTTTTAACGGACGATGTAGGGTGGTAATACTTTTTCTACTCGTAATCGATTCTCGAATCTGAATTTTTGGTTCAAAATTATTATTTTAGGTTATATCTAATTTTTTCTTTAATAAAATAAAATTAGTGACCACTCTTTTTTTTACATATAAATCAAACGCAACACCCTCTTTATTATGTTTTCCATCAACTTCAATACACTCTACATATCTCGGTTGTCATTGAAATTTCTACTTCAAATCATAATCCATCAAAATAATGTGTATAATAAGGATTTAATGGAGAAATGAAATATTAAATGTCTTAATAAAATTATAAAATATTACATTTTATTGAAAAAATAGTAAATTATATGGACTCATGCATAGTTTAATAAAATGATGTTTAAGAATGTATGAATGAAAAGGAAGAAGAAAAAAAAAGTAAACCATATTCACAAGAAGAATTTTCGCATCCCTGCCCATGCATGCAGCGGCATCTAGTCAAACAATACAGGTCACACAATGCCGAACCCAATCGGTTCATTGAACCAGGTTCTTAGCTGCTTAAATTTAGACCACCGTTTTCCGTTACTCATTAAAATTATTGATGGGACCCATATCTTTCTCCTTCTTAAAATTTATGTGGGAGAATGACACGGACGCGCCACGTGCCGGTAGCCAGCACCTTACGTGTACACGTGTAAAAACTCGAATAATGCGGCAAAGTGCGACGGCAGAGCAGAAGCTAATCATAGAAGCAGGTGCAGCTAACTACAAGCTAATAGTAGAAGCGGATGCATCTAACTACGACCCCCGGTGGAAATAGGTTACACAAGTTAAGCTTTAGAAGGTTTCAACTTGCAATACACATATTAGACTTAAATCTATTTTATTATCTATTAAATGTTTAATTTTAAGGTGTGACTTTTTTTAAATTCTAAAAAAAGTTTAAAAGTCTGTTTAAAAATTTTATGAAAATTGCTCCACTAAAATTTTATTTCAATTATATTTTAAAATAATTGTTTTGAATATTTCAAACATTAATCAACAATATGTTTAAATTACATAAAACGTCAACAAATTTATAATTTAATAAAAATAAAACTCAATATTATAATAGTAATTGTAATAATATATTTATTTATATTTAATTAAGTAAGTCGATTTAGTACGCCTAAAATGCTTTAATGGTCTTAACATGACATTTTTAGTTAAATTGACTTTTAAAAACTTATTAGCTTGATTTATATAAAACAAAAGTTTGGCCTAACTTAAGCACGTGGAAGACTAAGTCATATGGCTTTATCGATGAGTCTCGCATATTTTTACCTCTACACTACGTAGATAAATAATAAATAAAATAATAAAACATTATTTTATAGTGTGTTTATTACATTTGTTTTTAAATAACCATTTTTGTTTTAAAAAATAACTTTTGAAAGTTTTCATCTATTTGTTAGTGCTTTTTAAAAAAATGAGAATCTGAAAAGTAATCTAAAAATTACTTAAACAACAAGTTATATTTAGTAACTTCTAAAAAAAAAAACATTTTTACAATTGATACTTAAAAAAATAATAATAATTTTCACTGCGACAAACAAATATAAAACAATTTTTGTTTTGCTTAAAAAAATTTAAAAAATAATCTCTAAATTATTGAATAGTAAAATCACCTTTAGTCTCTGAAAACATAATCTTAATCTTTAAATTTCCTTAGTCTGTGTAAAAAACAGTGAAATCCAATTTAGTTTTTTAGAAAAATAAAAGCAATTTTTAATTATTAAAAAAAATTAAATTAGAATAAAAGTAAATTTTATCATAATTTATTTTCATATTCTCTTTTATCTAACTATCATAATTCTATTTTTTTTCTCCATTTTTATTCATCAACCAAACAAAATAGAAAAAATGTATGGACTAAGTTATCTCAATTTAATTTTATCATGAACTAAAATGTGTTTCACGATTTTTCTTATGGACTAAAATGAGTCTTCGTCCTAAATAAAATAAAACAATATAAAGAATTTGAATAAATTAAATTTTTGGTGAACACACTCGTATCTTTCATTTAGTTGGATATATTAGTCAACAACTAAAATCACGTCATAATTTTATATTTAATTAGTTTTTAATAATTTAAATTTTGAGTTAATTTTGTCTTAAAGATATTAATATCCAACCGAACTCGCGGGTACTTACCAAATTATCTAAAAAAATTCATTTAATATGAAGAATAACACCAATTTTTTACGGTCAATATATTAGTATTTTCATCTTATAGTAAATGTCACATTTAAATTGTGCAAATTTTTTAAATAAAAAGTTTAGGTGATCAATGTGAAAGTAGATATTAATAACTTTGGAAGGGGTGTATATAATAATAATTAGATAATAAAATAAAATAAAAACATTTAAAATCGCACTGAAAACTAAAGAGTCAATTGTTTTGTGAAATTTTTTTCTATTTTTATTTCTTAAAATGTATGTTTATTTTACCTTTATGATAGACTTTTGAAGTAAATTATTGTCATTAGGATAAAATTTTAATGTTAGATAATGAATATTCATTTTTAGAAATAATGAAATTAAATTTTTTGACATTTTCATTGTTTTTAGAAATGTAAACAATTATTTACTTCAAAAATCTTTTACCTTTTTATAGTAAAATTTACACAATTTTAAAAAATGAAAATATGAAATTTTTCACAAAATAAACCATCTCTAAAAATGATTATCTTTTTAGGATAAATTTACTGTTGTAAATCCGACAATTATTATAGAATGTAAAGAATATTTAAAACATAAACTTTCTTTTTATAACTAAAAACATAAATTTTTTATCTAGATTTTTGTTATATAAAAGAATGTATATTTTGATGATAGAAAAAAAAATTCTAATAAAAGTGTAATTTTTTTAAGCAACCAAATGATATATTAATAAAGAAAAGAAAAATTTTCAACACAAGATGTGCCGAGAATAACAAATATAAAAGAGTTACATATTTTTGCCGACAAACAAATACATGTGGCGCCCAAACAACATAGCCATCATAAAAAATATTGAAACAAAAAACTCTAGATTAAACCACTAAAAAACTAACTCAAGCATTGAATCAGATTTGACCACCATTGATTGAAATCACACTTAAACTTTTTTCCTTTATACATATGAGCCAACACCATCAAAGAAACTTAGCGCGTTTCGTCACCTCGATAATGTTACATTTTTCACGTCTAAAGATTATATGATTCCTCATTTTCCAAATAGGACTGATGCATGCTTGCCATATGAGATTGAAAAAACGACGACTTTTTTCTACCAATCGCACCTAACCCACCAAATTGTTACGCACGGGCCTACAATAAATTAGAAAATAGCCTCTGAATGTTTAACCAATTAAGAATACTTTGTCATACCAATTCAAACGAGGGACAATTAAAAAATAGATGTCAAATAGTTTCTTCAAATCCACAACCACCCACAGACAAGTCAGAAGAGCTATCCAATATGTCTCTCTTCAGCAAGTTATCTTTTGTAAGCAACCGATTGTGTAACAATCTCCAAGCTAGTAGAGACACTTTATGTGGCACCATCTTTTTCCTAATAATGTGATCAAAGGAAGAACGATCTACATTTAAGTTATGTATCAACTCAAGATAAGTATCTTTCATAGAGTACACACCAACAAAATAATTTTTTCAAAGCCACGAGTTATTCACATGATCCTACAAGTGAACGTTCACAAACAAAGACACACACTCTACCACCAACTCGTTCTCCCAAATAAACATAATTATGACACAATCCCCCTCGACATCCCACCCTAATCGACACATATCTGTCGCTGATATATATATTTATCTTGCACCACCCCAAACAAGTGCCTAAACCTGCTACCTAAAGGTCCATCGTCCAATCAAGGATCCGGCCAAAACAAAATATCCACTCCATTAGCTACTTAGAAAATAACATATCATCAACTTTTTTTGACTCTAAGTAAAAATCAACTTACAATTACATATCGTCAACTTTTTTTTTTTGAAGCAATCATATCATCAACTTAATTTCACATAATATCACACTTGACACATGATACAAATTTAGCCTAACTAGAGCTGAACATCGGTTGGGTGAGTGTGGATTTAGGTCCAATTTTGTTAAACTGCTTAAATTTGAATATGCAATTTAAAGATTCTATTCCGACTGATTTTGCATCGATTTAAGTAGGTTTCGGTTAGTGTAAGTTTGCAGGTATGGTTCCTGGGATGAACTTTTTATTGAAATGTTCATTTTCTTTAAATTTTTGTTTATTTTATTTTTAAATTATTTTAAAAAAATATATATTAAATTTTTAATATTATTTATCAATGCGTAAATAAATTTTTATCAAACAATCCATATATCACAATGGTAGTGTGATGACTAAGTTAGATTAAATGTTTAAAGACAGTTGGGTTTTAATAACTGTAAATCTATTTTTCTAACCCACATCCGACCATTCAAATTCACGTAAACTCACGTTTGTGTACTACTAAATAATTCTATATTGAACCAACTGATTTTGTTTGGCCTTTAAGTCTAACCACATAACTAGAAAAAAAATATAGTTGAGAAAATGTATAAAATATAAAAATCTGGAAGACCAGAATTATAAATTTTAAGATTGACAACCAAAATTCGAATAAGATAGAATAGAGGGAATAAAATTGTACCTAAATTTTAATAAAAAAATTGTACTTAAATATAATTTAATTTAATCATTGTAGCATGTAACATCCAACATTGGTCACGCATGTAGCAGAGAAGATCCCGGTGGCGGAGACGAGTACAAAGCAAGTTTTATTTTACCCACGCGTTATGCCAGCTGTTAAGTACGTGGAGTCCGTGATTGCGTGCAGAATTGACCTTGTGGGACCCACCTTTTCCCCTCACTCCGCTGCACTACACTACACACTTTCCTTCTCTCATTATACAAATATTAATTTTTATAAAATTTAATTGATAACCGTTAATATTATAAAATTGAATATATATTTTTTATTTTAATTTGAAGTTTCATAATTATATGTATAGATTTTAAATAGTATTTGCCATTTTATTTATAGACAAAGAAACAAATACTAATTTAATTTATTTATGTATACATTTTTTTTATGACTAATTATATATTGTTCTATGTGGTGTTTATATTTTTTTTCTTTCTATTTTCATATTTTTCAAAATGAAAAAAATAGGTGGATGAACTATCACTTATCTGTCATGCTGGCCAGTACCCACTTCCCTTACTTGTCAGCAATCCAATAAATAATACCATCAGGTTTTTTCTTTTCTATAGTTCTATTCGCTGTTTTTAATTTGTTTTTCTTTTCATAAGGAAATTATACTTCCAATCAAGATATGGGTTAACTCAATTGGCATGCTACCATCTTCAAATGCAAGTTTTGGATTCTTCTTCCACAGTGCTGAATGAGACTAAACATCCTTTATTACCGACATTATAACCTAATTCTCGTCAAAAGAAAATTACATCCTTTATTACCGAGATTATAACTTAATTCCAATCAAGAAAGATACTATGGTATATCACACCTTTCATTCTCATCAAAAGAAAATATCACACCTTTCATAAAAAATAATATTTAATATCATAAATTAACTATATTATTTTGTTAAGATTATGATTATAGGAAATTTTATGGTATATATATGTAAATTAATATCTTTTAATTATTAAATTAATTGATAAATAGTTAAATGACACGACTTTAATGAATAAATGTGATCATATTATGGATTTAACACTAACAAAAATTTTAAGTACAAAATTTTGAATCTATTTTGTTTTGTTATGATTTTTTATTATGAAAATAATTGTTGGAAATTAAATCAATAAACAAATGTACCTCTTCTATTAATTTAGTCAACCTTTAATATGTAATATATGAAATCTGATATGGATGAGTTTATAAGAAACTAACTCAATTATTAGTTAAAATTTTGATAATAGCAGTATACTCTTTTTTATTCATAGTACTGTAGAAGTTGTCATGATTATAACCTAGCCGCAGCCTCTGCTTTCTCATTTCCTTTCTTTTGATCGGTTTCTACTTTTTATGAAAAAAAAAGAGTGGTTTAGGGCCAACTTTTGGTATGAAATCACTATATAAATTATTTTTATTCTCTTTTATTTAAATAAATGATTTTCGCTCATAATTAGTTTTCATTTCGTGTTTTTTCATGGTTTTGTTCCATTTGTGCAACATTATATTTGTTCGTCGTCTTGGTGTCACATTTTGGCTTATTGTCTTGTTGTATTATTTCATTTAAATTGACAAATCAGCTTCGATCAAGTGCAAATTCAATAAGTAATTTTGGCATCATCAACATTACAACTTACGAGACATGGGTATTCTAGACACCTCAATTTTATTATATTTGTAGGCTTTGTCATATTAATAGACATTTTTCTATTTTATGTTATTAATTTGGATATTGTGAGTTTTTTTCGCAAATTCATTCTTTTTTATTTTAGTGACTTTGAATTGTAATATTTTCAATTGATGTAATTTCTATCAATTTTAGAGAATGAATATCATTTTTATTAGTAAAATGAAAAATTAATGTTCACAAAAAAAAAACTATATATCAGTTTTAAAAAAATTACATAAATATTTAATCATATTTAATTATTTTTTAAGTATTGGTACAATACTAATTGTTTAATTAACTTTTTAACTTAAAGAAATGCAATTAAGTCTTTTTGTAACTCTCTTATTCTCGGGGGAATAAAAGTTCTAATAATCTCGAGTTCGGTCGAAAGTAAGTATAGTCTGACAAATAATTATTTTAGTTGGGATTTAATTGTTGATTCTCTTGAATGATCCATTCCTACCTGAAATTTATTAATTATTTGAGCTAAATTATTTAATTAAATATAGTTCAATTTTTAATTATGGTTATATGGGAAAATGCGTATTGAGATTTAATACCTACTAATAGTACTGTCAAAATAAAGTTGTGTAGAGAAATTCTTACAAACGTGAATATGAGATGTGCTGATATATTTAGTTTTTAAATTAATAGTTAAATAAATTTAAAAAATTAATTTTTATTATTTAAAAATTATAATAACTAAATATTATCTGTCAAAATTGTTAGCAAAATAATTTTTTTTTGAATTTTTATTATTCATAACAGTATATATTAAAAAAAAATTTATGATAAAATATAAAAAATTATTATAATGTTTATAAACAATGAAATGATTTTTCTTAGAACACTAAAGTCAACAAATAGTTATTTGATTCATAAAAATAATCATTGATTTTTTGATTTAGAGAATAAATATATCAAAACTCTTTCATGTATGAATGTACGGCATGTAAAAGATTCCAAATTTCCAATAAATAAATACAATTATATTATTTATTGCCATAAATGTTTTGGTTAAACATAAAAGAAAGAAAAAATTGGCCTCTATAACTTTAAGATTTGGTCTAATGATAAAAAGATAGGTCTTGAATTTGGAGATTATGAGTTCAAGTTCCGCTAATATATTAAGAAAAATTTAAATGTAAATCTCTTTATCTAAAATAAAAATACATTTTTTTTATAAGTAGATAAAAAAGACTTTAAGACTTACTAAATAATTATCTATGTATATATTATATGCAAAAAATGAGACATTGGACCCTGGCTCAAGTGAAGCTAAGGTTTTTTTTTGTTTTCTTCCTAAAATTAGGGCCGATCCAACACATTTGGAGGTTTAAAGCAAATTTTAATATGAGGTTTAAAGCGGATATTTTAAATTTTAATGACATCACTAAATTAATATAATTGATGTCATATAATATTTTTTTTAATTGATTTAATATTATTGAGACAAATATTAAATTTAGAAAATATTTGCATGTTTTAATTTTAAAAATATTAAAATCTGAAGTCTTTTTATTAAATAAAATTTTTTTTGAAGGCTTTTTGATAAAGTAAATTTTTTATTTTCATAAAGACCTAAAATAGTTGTATTAGTGGCCTTACCTTCAAATTGATCACGTCTAAAATAAACCTCCAAATTATTTTAGTCATATATATTAAGAGTTTAACAAAGAAGTTAATGAATTATTTATTGTTCAGCGGTAATATTCTTTTCCTTAAGGAAGAGGTGGTCAATGAAGCTAATTCCATCTTTCCTATTTTTGCTTTTCACTTTGCCAATTTCTTAAATTACTTTTTAAAAATTGATCACACTACACTATTTTTAAATGGCTACAATTATATTTAATTTTCTTTTGAGAAAATTATATATAATTAATCAGTCAAAAAAATTATATGCAACTTTAATGTGAGTCATTACTTAATTATTTTGATTTTAAATAAATTGGTCAGTCCCACTATTATCCATGTTGAACAAAAATTTACATTAACTATAAAAATTATGCTTTTAAAATTATAAAATTTAATAATAAAGATAAAATATCCAAATTAAATTCTACTTATAATAGTGTCACACCAGCCTTAAATATAAATAAAAAATATTTGATATATATTTTTCTTATATTTAATACCTAAGGGAATAGAAACAAATGATATGATAATTTCTTTTATCAAGTCTCGTAAGTGGAACTCAAATGACAAAATTTGCAAAAATATCTGATGTGTTACATTTCTTTGGTCGTAGTAGTGTACGACTTATCTGAAAATATAATTATATCACCCTTAATAACTATAAAAGAAATCGGTTATTAAATTTCAATTTAATTAATAAATATTGACATTATGATGTTAAATGTCTTATCTTGAGTTTAAAACTGAAATTTTATAATTATGCAGTGAATTTATAAAAATTTATAATTATACAGTCAATTTATAGTAGTATATATTATTTATTCCACATAAAAAAAGTATAAAAAAAGTCGTACATAATTTATTAATTACACTTATTTTCCATAGACTAAGTTAAAAATATAAATTAAAAAGATAATATTTTTCTATCAAGAAAAACTGACGTAGATATATATTATTGGAAGATTTTTTCTAACCACTAACTAGAGTTTAACTTTTTTTTATGGAACTATAAAGTTTACTTGTATAAGTTACAGTCATTAAAGAAATTACTCATGATAATAAATTAATAATCACTATTTCTTTGGTTTCTTTTTAGTTACTGTTTGAATGTTATTTACGTACATAATTAAAAA
>JBBPBO010001986.1:17822602-17936535 GCA_037974295.1 Cicer cuneatum | reverse complement strand
AAGTAAATATTATGAATTCAATTATTTTATCGGTATATAAATATTCTTTCTCAATTTTAATGAAGTTTTAAAATTTTAAAATACATTATTCTACGGAATGAACATGGTTAATTAAGAGAAGTAAAAAATATATATAATTGATGTAATTTTTTAGTTTAAAATTTAAATTAATAGAAGTAATAAAAAATCATCTATGTTTTAAGAGATAAATTATATTTTAATTTAGTATGTCAAAGTGAGCCAATTTTCACACTAAAAAAATTTATATTATTAATACATCATATTTATACATTTAGGTGACTTTTGTAAAAATATTATTAAAATTTAAATATTATTAATGATTATAATTTTTTGAAGATGTAAAAATTCTTTACATCCACTAACAATGTATATAATGAAACGACGTCATTCAATAACAGACTCATTAGATTTCGTTTATAAAACTGATTTACACTATATTAAAGTTTATTATTACTGTCTATTCAATAAATATACTATTTAATGCCCAAAATATATATTAATCATTTTGCATTCTTTTATCTATGTTCTATTGTATAAAAAGTAGCATTGAAAGGGTGAATTCATTAGCTATTTAATAATCTCATTCTAGAAGTAGAAACCAAGTTACATATCTAAATATCTAATCTTTTTCTATTTAAATATCTGATGTGCATTATTATCATTTTAAATAAGAAACCAAGTAAAATTAACCAATAGCACATGTGAAACTTGGTGGATAAGACCAAAAGGAATATAACCTTTTTCTTTCCTTCTCTTTCACTTATTTTGGAGTGAATAACTTGTTGATCAATTATGTACTCGTATTTATAAAATTAATTTATTTTAATTTTAAATAAAATTTTAATTTTTTAATTAAATTTTAATTTAATTATTTTATTATTCTATTATTTTATATTTATAATAATTAAAATACATCAATAAATAATAAAAATAATTTAATAAAATCACTATATTTTTTTACTTTTTTTTAATTCATGAAATAGTCAAACAAGATGGTTATTTATGACATAGTGAATATAAACAACAAAGTCTAGTGAGAGAAAAACTAAGGTTGAAGTAGTAAGTGTGTGTCTTTATGGTATAATGTTTTCTTTTTCTCTTAACATTTCTTTGTTACTAAGAGAGAGAGAGAGTGTGTATGAGAAGATGTAACAGAGTGTTTCCACTGAAATTCTCTGCTTCTCCATTCTCAGAACAAAATTGAATATTTTATTTTTCTGGGGTTATTTGAAAATTCAATCTTTTACCTCTGATCCATTTTTGGATCATAACATGGCAAAACCAGGGGTATTAGATTCTGATTCAGAAGTGATGTTAAAGAAAACCTTAGAGTTAAAGAAGGAGTTACAAAGGCTTGTGAATTCCATTGTTGATGATGAAGATATAAGCATTGAAGCCATTGATAAAGCAAAAGAGAGTCTTTGTGTTCTTAAGGAGTTGAAAATTAGAAAGAAATCTTCAATGTGTTTGAAGATAAACAAGAACGTTGTTCATTTTCCAGATGAATTTAAATGTCCACTTTCCAATGAATTGATGAGAGATCCTGTCATTGTTGCTTCTGGTCAGGTTAGTGTCAGAAATTTGGTTTGTTAATTAGTTTTGATTTTTTATGCTTTTGGTTCTTAGAAAATGTTTGAAATTGAAAATTGGAAATAGAAAGAAAAAAATTAAATTATAACTGGCATGTTACTTGTTTGATTTTGTTTTATTCTTTTATGTAAATAAAAATCTGGTAAATAAGGGATAAAATGTTCCTAACAGAAATGGATCGATTTTTTTAATTTTAATTTTAGTTTAATTTAATTAAAAGGAAGATATTGATTCTGGTTTTGGCTTTTTGTCTATCTCTTTAGCTGGAATTTTTTGTACTATTATTCTATGTTAGGTGGCCATAAATGTGTGGTAAAGATAGAAAAGGAATATATTCAGTTCTTTCCTCATCCAGAACCTTAGAAATGTATATTTCTATACAATGATCTTAATAATAACATAGTTCTTATTAGTTTTTATAAAAATGTGTATGTGAAGATAAATCATTTCATTTTATGGAATTGCAGCTTTCTCTTATTAAATCTCAAGTAATTTTTGTTATGTTAGCTTTTCTGCATTTATATTGCAAAAAATAAAATGAAAATTGTTAGTATTTTCATGATTAATATATGTTTTGTATATTGATGGAAAGAGAAAGAGTGGGAAATAAATAAAAAAGCATATAAGTATTCTTTGTTCTTGAGTCACTCTTGAGTGAGTGGTGGTGATAATTGATTCTTTGTGTTAAACTTTTGACTGAATTTCTCAAAAGGGAATAGTTAAATTATAATGTTCTTAACTTTTTTATATTTATCTTTTTCCCAATTTCTACATTGATGCCTTCCCCCACCTAAACTACCTTTTCTTTTTTATGTCTCACTCTTTTTTGTGTGCATTGATGCTTTCATATTTGTTTTGATTGAATCAATAATTACTTGAAACAAATTGGATATTTTATTTAACATTTACCTTTATATTTAATATATGATAATTATTTTGGTTTAAATTATTATGCAGACATATGATAGATTTTTTATTCAAAAATGGTTGAATGCTGGAAATAGGACATGCCCTCAAACTCATCAAGTTCTCTCACACACTTTCCTTACTCCAAATAACCTTATAAGAGAAATGATAGAAAAATGGTCTAAAAATCAAGGAATTGAATTGTGCAATGTTATAAGCTATATAAGTGATGAAGGTGCTAAAGAAAGTGACAAGAATCACTTTTTATGTTTGCTTGAGAAAATGTCATCTACACTTTCTGATAAAAAATCAGCTGCAAAAGAACTTAGATTGTTGACAAAGAAGCACCCTTGTTTTAGAGTACTTTTTTGTGATTTTGAAAATGCAATTCCTCAATTGCTTAAGCCAATTTGTGAAGGAAATTCAATTGGTAATAGTAGTAGTAATTCTATTAACCATGATCTTCAAGAAGATGTTATCACAACACTTCTCAATATCTCAATTCATGACAACAACAAGAAGATAGTAGCCGAAACGCCAATGGTGATTCCGCTTCTTATGAAGGCGTTGAGATGCGGAACAATCGAAACAAGAGCTAATTCTGCAGCGACCCTTTTCACGCTTTCGGCTCTAGACTCAAACAAAGAACTTATAGGCAAATCAAACGCGTTAAAACCGCTGATCGGCCTATTAGAAGAAGGACATCCTTTAGCCATGAAGGATGTTGCATCAGCAATTTTCACATTATGTATGATGCACGACAACAAGGCAAGAGCCGTGAAAGAAGGTGCGGTTAGAGTGATTATGATGAAGATGAAGAACCGAGTGCACGTCGACGAATTACTAGCTATACTTGCGCTACTTTCAACTCATCAGAAGGCTGTTCTTGAAATGGCAGAGCTCGGAGCCGTTCCTTGTTTGCTAAGCGTCATGCGAGAGAGCTCGTGCGAGCGAAATAAGGAGAATTGTGTAGCAATCCTTCAAACTATTTGTCTTTATGATAGGTCTAAGTTGAAGGATATAAAAGAAGAGGAGAATAGCTATAGAACAATATCTGAACTTGCTAAGAATGGAACATCAAGGGCTAATAGAAAAGCTAGTGGAATTCTTGAGAGATTGAATAGGGTTGTTAATATCACACACACTGCATAATGTCTCTTTCTCTCAAGGTATATTTATTCATCTATGTATTTTTTAAGCTATTGTTGAAGGTGAAAATCTATAAGCAATTATGTACATTCTTTTCTCTCAATGAAGTTATTCTCATGTTAATTTTTCAGTTACTGAATAATGTGAAGCTATAAAGTTCTTCAAGTATATTATAAATATTGTATTTACATTTTTGACATCCTCATTTTTTACATTTTTTATGTTATGTACAAGAATATTATGATAGAAAATATACATTCTGTGAAAACCTTATAGCTCTGCACCTGCTTAAGTAATATCCACTTGTACAAAGCTTTGAAAATTCACACCCAATAAATAGTTTCATAATTTTATGAGTGATAAAGTTCTAATTCAAGAGTTTTTAACACTGTTTCATACCTATGACTTATTTTGATTGAATAATTTGTTCATCGATTTTTATAGACAAATGTTAATTGTTAAGATGTTAAGTTAGTAGTTAGAATTTAAACCACAGTATTCCTTCTCAACCTCTTTCGATTGTCTTAGCTCAACCACTTAAACTACGTCTTAGAGATATTTTAATTGTTAAAGTAGCAACACACTTTTAACTATGAGCAATAGGAATTGGGAGTCATAAGGGGGCAAAGGGTTGAATGTCATTGCGCTAAACCTATATAACAGAACACCAAGTAGAGGAAATTAACTATTCCACGAGAAAACTAAACAGTTGCAGACAAAAATGATATTAAACTCTAAAGTCAAATTTTAACTCATGTGCACTGTATCTAAATTTGTGTTTGAAAAAGTTTATAGTTGTACAATTAAGGTATCTAGAACATAGTCTATTGCTCTTTAAGCAACGGAATCAAACGCCATTGTAGTCCATCAATGTGCATGAATTACTCTCTTCGTTTTATAATAAATGTTCATTTGTAAAATCAAGTTATCATAGAATGGATAATTTTTATTTTATTTTTAATGTAAACTTAATTATTTTTTCTAATTGTAACTCTAATTAGTATATCAATGATGTCAAGATCTCGATCTTGACAAAGATCTGGAGAGGAAAAAAATATCGCAACAACTAAGATAACAATTAGGATCAGAAGAACCTACTCTGATTATGTAGGATTGAGAGGCGGTAGCAAGAACGCAAAATGTAAGATTGTAACAAGGTCAACTATAAAAACGAGTTCACCAAACAAATATGTATCCATTATGTTTGATAACACTAAAAGAAAAATATGAAGTAGCAATGTCAATTTACAAGAAAGGAGGGTTTTAATTGTAAATTCGCCTTTTTAAAATTTCATGTTAAAAACTTAAGAAAATAACTCAAGATTGATCTTGATTGTGAAAACAGAAAACGGAGAACGTTCTTGGTTTTGACCAGAATACGGAGAACGTTCTTGATTAGTTAAAATTAACAATTTAATTTATCTATTTAACTAAATAATCAAACATACTGAAAGTAAATAGATAAGGGAAGAGATACCACACAAAGATATATCCTGGTTCACCCAACTCGGGCTACATCCAGTCCTCACAACTGTGAGATTTTCACTAAGTGCTAAAACGGAGATCAATCTTGGTTTTACAAAAACAAATCCTTTCTACCCAAAAAGGAGTTCAATCAAATCACCTATCAATCTTTAGATAGGATTTTACAGTTCACCTTTTAATCATAAAAGGATTTCCAACAAGCTTACTCAAAACTATACTTCACACTATAGCCTTGAGTTTACAATGATATGATTTAAAGTGTTTTGCCAGAATCTGAGAAGGCTCAACACTTGTTTGAGTTTTGATTCTTTGACAAAGAAATACACGAGAATGATTCTAGGAATCGAATAGGAAAAATCAGAATTGACTCAATGTATGTGAGTGAGATAAATTCAAGTATGATTGAAGTGAATAATGAATTGCTTAGTACTTGAAGCTCTTATTTTGGACAGAATCTGAGTATGCTCAACTCGTGTTTGAGATTAGATTCTTGACAAAATAATTCAGTAGAATGATTCTGATATGAAGAAGAAGAACATAATTGAATCTTTTTGTTTGTGATTGAGAAGCTTTCAAGTATGTAAGTTGTAAGACCCTTAAATTTAAAATTAAATTATGGATTTAATATTAAGTGTATTTTGGGGAATAATTGTAAAATATTTAATATATGTATATTTTGTGTAAATATATATATATATATATAAATATTTATGTTGGAGGTTGAATTAAAATTATTGGATGAAGGATAAATTAATTTAATTATGAGTATTATTGTTGGATGAGGTGGCACACATATATGCCTATATATATATGAATGAGAAGGAAGGGCAAAGGCAGAAACATTTCCCTCCTTCCTTACTGCATGTGCCCTTCTTCTTCCTCTCCCCATTCTGTTTTCTGTTGGTAGAAAAAAAAAAAAAAAGCATCCTCAAAAGTGAGATTACTTGGAAATCCAAGCACCAAACCAGAAAGTGTCCAATACAAAAGTTGTTCCCCTCATCGTTACGGAGCCAGTGAACTAACTTTCGTAGCGGCGAACGCGAACGGGGAGTTTCGCCGACATTATCGTGGTAGTATAAACGAGCGCCGAAAACGTAACAGAGGTAAGGGGCACCTTCCACTTTCTAGATTGCATTTAGGGCTGTAAATGCATGCTGTTGTGGCATTGATGATGTTTTCGTTGCTGTTTTTGAAGTGAAACTGCTTTGCATGTCGTTATAACTGATCAAAATGCATGCTGTTGATGTTTTGATGATTTGTGATGTTTGCTGTTTTGACTGAATACATCAATGTTGTTCTGTTTGTGTGAGAAAGCTGGAAAACGCTTTGCATGTTGTTTTGGGGATGATCCAAATGCATGAGTTGTTTGTGTTGTACTGTTTTGTGGTTGACTTTCTGTTTTGGGGATTAAAGAAAACTGTGAGGTTATTCTAGTGTTGGTGATTCTGTTTTCTGTTATGTTGATAACAATCTGGTGTTGATGATGGTTTCAAAAGAAAAGGATTTAAAATGGTGGAAGTGTTTTTCTGGAAAATCTGTTGCTGATGAAAAATGTTCTGAGTTTTGTGGTTAAAGAAAAACAGTGAGGTTATTCTGGTGTTGATGATTCTGTTTTTCTGTTGTGTTGTTAAAAATCTGTTGTTGTTGTGTTGATGGTGATTTTTAAAAGAGAATGATTTTAAAATGGGTGGAGGTGTTTTCTGGAAAATCTGTTGTTGATGAAAAATGTTCTGAGTTTGGTGGTTTTTCAAAAGAGTGGTGATTTTGTTTTGGTGTTATGTTGGTTTTCAAAGGAAAAATTTTGAAAATGTGTTGAAGTTTTCTGGAAAATTTCACTGAATTCGAAGGTGTATTCGAATACGGCATGAGTGTATTCGAATATAGCCTGCAAAGCTTCTGTTTTATTCAAATTTTTGAACTTGTATTCGAATACGGGCCTCTGTATTCGAATACAAATAAGGGATTTTTGCTTCTGACTTAACATCTATATTCGGCTACGACCCTGTCGTATTCGAATACAGGATTGTCATTTTGCCACTGTATTTGCATCTGTATTCAAATACAACATTCTTGCATTCGAATACAGAATGCTGATTTTTCACTATTTCAGCTTCTGTATTCGAATACAAGGGAGCTGTATTCGAATACAGATTAGTTTTTTTTTCCAGAAATTTAAGTTTTAAACATTGTTTTATAAACTTTAAGAGTTGGGGAACATTGAGAAGATTTGTGATGAATTAAAATGGAGTTTTTGAGATGGTTTGAGGTGGTGATGATGAGGTTCTTGAATTCCTTATTGATGTTGTGAAAAATGCTGATTTTGCACTGCTTTAGCTTATGTATTCGAATACAAGGAAGCTGTATTCGAATACAGAGTGTTTATTTTGCACTGTTTTAGCTCCTGTATTCGAATACAAGGAAGCTGTATTCAAATACAGACTGTTCTTTTTCAGAAATCTCAGTTTTAAACATGTGTTTATGAACTTTAAGAGTTGGGAAACATTGGGAAGACTTGTGATGAATTAAAATGGAGTTTTTGAGATAGTGTGAGGTGGTAATGATGAGGTGCTTGAATTCTTTGTTGATGTGATGATAATGAAATTATTTGGGTTGGGATGGTTTTGAGGAAGTGATGGAATGGCTGAATTTTTGCTGATGTTTGCATACTATTTTCAGTGAAGAGAAAACATTGCATGTCCATGCATTGCATAGTCAGGTGGTGACCGCGATGGGCCACAGAGTTGATGCGGTGACCGTGATGGGCCGCAAAGTTAAGTAGTAACCATGGGTTATAGAATAGTTCTGCGTGTATTAGACGATCTGTTCTATCCAGGGTCAAAGTAGTTCCACGTGTATTAGACGGTCTATTCTACTCGGGCTACAGAGTGGTTCCGCGTGTATTAGACGGTCCATTCTATCCGTGTGAGGATTTAACTTCTGTATGTTCTGGTCTGTGAGAGGCTAACATACGTGAAACGTGCTGGTCTGTGAGCGACTGCACGAGTGTTGGTCTGTGACTGACTGCACTGGTACTGGTATGTGAGCGATTGTACCTTGGTATACTTGAAACGTGCTAGTCTGTGAGCGACTGCACGAGTGCTGGTCTGTGAGCGACTGCACGAGTGCTGGTCTGTAAGCGACTGCACGAGTGCTGGTCTGTGAGTGACTGCACTGGTACTGGTCTGTGAGCGACTGTACCTTGGTATGCGTAAAACGTGCTGGTCTGTGAGCGACTGCATGTGTGTTGGTCTGTGAGCGACTGCATTGGTGCTGATCTGTGAGAGATTGCACTATGGTCAGGATGGCCTGTTAGAGTCTAACATATGTAAATCATGCTGGTCCGTGAGAGACTGCACGTGTGCTGGTATGTGAGCGATTGCACCTTGGTAATTCTAAGAAATTATGAACATTGGCATATACATATTGCATCGGGGTGGTCGACTGGTGAATTATGATTGGATATGATGTTGACGGGTGGAAATCGATGTGTGTAAGTACCTTATGAAATTTGAATTTCTGATGAATTAGTGTGATTGCTGAATTGATATTTGTACTTACTACATGATGTTCATATTAAATTGGTTGCTGTTTGAAAAGGTATAAATGTCATGTAATTTCAAAATGAACATCCTTATTTATCATCGTTGTTATATAACATGCCATGAATATGCTTGTTATTATTGACATAAATGCTATGTGGTATTTGTTAATTTCGGTCGGTGACCCTTTACTATTATTGTGGAAAATTGGGCTTTGCCCTCAGATGATACCCGAACCCGTCCCACCGACGGTTACACTAATGACGGAGACGTCGTTAGTTTCCCCTGATCTTCACGTATGGAGTAATTCGTGGACAACGTAGAGGGACAGACAACTTGGGTGAAGACGAGACTTGTGGAGGAGGTGGCTGAAATCACTTGCTACTGTAGCTTAGTGCATGATCAGACTAGACTTTTTGTATATGGCTTAGTGTCGAGGGCTGTATTCACTTATTTTGGGATTATTGTATATTTTCTTTCCGCAACTCTGATAATATTTTAGTTTGGGATAATTGTATATTTTCCGCACTCCGATAAATATTTTGGTGGGTCCAGGATATAGTTTTTGATGTATCTTTATTTTGGTATATTTTGAAAATCAATTTCCCAAAATTTTCTTACGTGGTTATAATCATGGCGTAATTAATTAATTACTTTTAGTCGTTTTGGATTACGGAAAATTATTTTAATAAATGACTTAATATTATTTTAATTCCTTTGAATTAATTCTGAAAATTCTTTTTATTTATTTTGGTTAAAAAAAATACACTCGCGTTGTGTTTTAAACTCGGGGTGTTACATAAGTGATGTATTGATTTGAACTTGAATCTGATTATGAATGATGAAATAATTATTTTCGTGAGTTCTGGTTGTTGCCTATATCTTGAGTTCTCTTTTATAAACTCAAAAAGTGCTTTTGACATCTCATTTACCCGTTGGGAATAGCTGGCTTGTCCTTTGTCAGTGATTAGGTGAGAGCAGGCCAAAAAGCAAGAATGTTCTTCATTCTGCTTCTAATGTTCAAGAGCAGACTTGATTCTGGAAAATGAGTCTTGATAGTAATGCGTATTCTGGGTTGTTAAATCTGTAGAGGAAACCTCTGGTGATATCTTCTGCTATCCTCTGGAGGTATCTTCTGGTGTCCTCTGGTGGCATCATCATCTAGAGGTATCCTCTGGTGGCGTCATCTTCTGGAGGTATCCTTTTGTGACGTCATCTTCTGGAGGTATCATCTGGTGACGACTTCTGGATGTATCCTCTGATGATGTCATCCTCTAGTGACATCCTATGATGATGTCATTGTTTCTTCCAAGTCTTCCGTGATTTTTGAATCAAATCTCCTTAATACTTTGATAATATTTCTATCAAAAATCAATCAAGTCTTCTTCGAATTTTAATTAAGTCTTCACTGAAGGTGCAAACACGAGAAGGGGGGGTTGAATTGTGTTTGACTTAACTTGAATACTTTTCCTGTTTTAATACTTTCAAAACAAAACTTGATGTATAATTAAAACAAAGTTAGCAGCGGATAAAAATAAAAACTCACAGATTTTATACTGGTTCACCGTTAACGAGGCTACGTCCAGTCCCTTCGCCTTGAAGGATTTCACTAATTCAACCTTGAATTACAACCTTGCTACTGACCCTCCAAGTCAGTCTTCTCAAATAGTCTAACAATCCTAGACTTCTTTGAAGAAAAACAACTCCTGTTCTTCAGCCAATCTGACACCCCAGATTGTAGAAGAATTCACAACATTATGAATCTAATTGCTAAGTACCTTGCTACCCTTTCTGAATCCCTCAGTTTGTAGACTCTACTTCAACAACTTAGATACAACCCTATCTAATTGCCAAGTAACCTGCTACCTCTACTGACTCCCTCAGATTGTAGACTCTACTTCAACAACTTAGATTTGCCACAGTGGAAAGAAAATAACCGAGTACTTGCTTCTTGAAAGCTGAAACTCACAATTGACTTATATGAAAATTTGAGAGTGGTTGCTTTGGAAGTGTATGACTCTTTTGTGATTTTCGATGATGAGCATTCTGCCTTGAGCCTCCTTTTATAGATGCAGATTTGGGCATCTTCCAAGCTTAATTTTGAATTGAATCTTGCTGGATTCTCTTGCAAAAATAACTTGACCAATTGGGCTTTATTTAAATAAAAAACATATCTTTTTAAGCCTAAGATTTCTTTCATAAATTAACTGGCCAATCAAATCCTTTTATTGCTTCCCGCCATAGCTTCTGACTTCCATGCTACTCCACTTTAATTTATAACAAATCTTTTCTAATACTTTGATAAAAATAACATAAGATCTTCACCTTTAATCCCCATGATCAAATCTGCACCCTTGGATCTTCATGCGATATTCCACAACTGGACCAACCTAATTGATATGTTGTGATCCTCTGATTTCGGCCATTCCTGGACCACACATCCTAACCCTCTGATCTTCTGATTTCGGCCAGCCTGGATGCGCGCTTGATATGGTGAATTCTTCTGGACTCGGCCATTTCTGGACTTGCACATCCTGTCCCTCTGATTTCGGCCACCACTGGGCCATGGTCTGATTTTCTGATCTGGACCATCACTGGACTCAAAAAATTATTTCTGAACCATTGATCTGGAAGTTTTTACTCTGATCTGGACAGATTCTGGATTTTGGTATGGAACAAACTGAAATTAACTTGAACAAAAAATATTTCAGTATGGACATTTTACCTTTGATTTTAGATCAGGTCTGGATCATTCTGGAAATCATTTCTTCTTGTCTTGACTTAGTTTCATGCCCTGAATCATGCTATCTTATGGTCTGGGTCATATCTGGATTGATTCTCTTGTTCTGGACTCATAAACATACCTTCTGGTCAAGTCTGGAACAAGTCTGGACTGTGTAATTTTTCATTGCCAGGCCATCTTCTGGTCAGAATAACTTCTGGAATAAAATTGATATTTGATTCCTGTTTTTCTGGAACAACTCTCCTTCTGGCAGGCTTTCCAATGGTATGATCGATGTTTCATTCTGATTTTTATTCCTTCTATATGGGCCATCAAAGATATCTTCTGGTCATGTTTTGACATTCCTGGAGTATCTTCTGGTCATTCCAGAATTCATTTTTCTGGAATCCTTTGATCACTGCTTCTGATTCCTTCAGTTTATGGGGCATTTAACTTAATAATTCAAAGTACAAAATAAGTTTACATAGAGTACATTTGTAAGCATCAAAATCCTAAGTACTTAGAACCAACTTGGTTCCAGCATTCACTTGATCTGCATCATGATTTAACTCTGGACCATATGATCTGCTGATCTGGATCAAATCTGGACCATGTGAACTGATGTGTACCATTTTGCTTCCTGATCTGGATAGTGTAACCTTCTGATCTGAACTATGTGATATTCTGATATGGACCTGTGATCTTCTGATCTGTATCATGTGATCTGTTCTGGATCATGCTATCTTCTGGTCTAGACCAAGTCTTCTGTTATGGACGAAATCTAGAACATGTCTTCTGTTTTGGACTGAGTTATCTTCTGAACTCTGTTTCCTTCTGGTCTGACCAAGTCTCCTTCTGGACAAGATTACCTTATGGTCTGGACCAAGTCTTCTTCTGGACCATGTTTTCTTCTAATCTGGGCCATGAATAATATCCTCTTATAATGTCATTGTTTCTTCCCTCTAATGATATCCTCTGATTGATGATATACTTCAAGATCGTTCAACGTTCTTGGCAGTCAAGTTGGAGAAGGATGTAACAAGGCTGGATAATGATGTTCAGTATGCTGGAGAATGATTGTATCATTCTGGACTGATGTTATCATACTGGAGGATGATGTTTGATCATTCTGGAGATAGTTGTTAATCATGCTGGAGAAGGATGTTTAACATGCTGGAAAATGATAATTATTCTGGAAAGAAGATCATTTTGGACAACATATCATTCTGGACATTCTGGAGATTGATCTGATCATTCTGGAGATTGATCTGATCATTCTGGAGATTGATCTAATCATTCTGGACATTTCTGGAGACTGATCTGTCTTGTTGGAACAGTTTGATTCATAGCCTTTTTCCTTAAACAAAACTCAAGTGCAATAATTAGTAGATTACCATTCATAAAACTCAATCATTTAATTCAAAAGGTTTGTTGTCATTAAAACATTTATCAAAATGGTTTTTTCCTCAACAAAATGAGTCTTAGGGTGACCCAACAAAAATAGTATTATCTTAAAACTCACACAAAAATGTGTTTTGTTTTTGTTTCAACTATTTGATTTCAGCAGAAAGAAGTTTTAGTAATTCAGAGTTCGGCCGAGAGGTAAGTAAAATTTGATCAAGAATTATTCCAGCTAAGATTCATTCATTAACCACTTGAGGCCAATCACTAGGTCAAAATGTTAATTTTTTCCTAATATATGTTTCCTCACAACCATTATCTTTTCAAAATAAATGAATTCATGCAATAGTTTATCAAAAGAGGATAAATGATTGAGTAAAAAAAACAATAAATGCTTGTATCAAAGAAAAAAAATTATTTTGGCTATAAATGGTTGATATTCTAGTTTCTATAATTCTTATCTTTTAATAATTGATTAAAGGTTATCTAAGTGGGACAATTGTTGGATTTTATTTATAGATTAATTTTAATTAATAATTAAAAATAAATAATTTTATCAACTTTTAAATTCTAATTGCACTTAATTATAAATAAATGAATATTGTTTATTTGGATTGTATTACATCAATGATGATTAGTAATAGGTTGAATCATTCTATTAGTTAATTTGCTTATAAGTTACCACTTTTATCTCATAAATATATAAACGGACTATCCATTAGATGAGTCTTAACTAGGTCAGCCATTGATTCATTAATAGATGACAATGATTCTCTCACATTCTTCTATTCTCAAAGACAACTATGATTTGTATTTATGACTACTCTATTAAAATTCTATCTTGCACCAATTAAAAATTGTGGCATGGTGAGTATGACCTAAGTCAATAGCTGAGCATGAAAGTTCTAATTAAGTAGATAAAATCAATGAAGTTTAACAAAATTTTAAAAATTAACTTTTCGTTAAATAATTAAGGCTTATTTGATTCTCTTTTCAGAAACTCTATTTTAGTTTTTTAAAATTTAAAAATTAAAAAACTTGTTTGGATTACTTGTTTTTAAAAACTGTTTTGTAAAACTATTTTTAATATTATACTTTTTAAAACTAAAAAAAGCAAAACAGATAAATGATGTTTTACTTTTCAATTTTCAACTTTTTAAATTCTCTAGTCAAAAACTATTTTAAAGATTTAGGGCTTGTTTGATTCTCTTCCCAAAAATTCTATTTTAGTTTTTTAAAATTTAAAAACTAAAACACTTGTTTGGATTACTTGTTTTTAAAAACTGTTTTGTAAAACTATTTTTAATATTATACTTTTTAAAACTAAAAAAAAAAAAACAGATAAATGATGTTTTACTTCTCAATTTTCAGTTTTTTTTAAATTCTCTAGTCATAAACTATTTTAAAAATTTAGATTACCAAATAGGTTTTCTCTTTTTCTCATATTTAAAACTGTTTTTAAAACAAGTATCTCAAACAAGTTTTTTCTTTAATTCTATTTTTAAAACAATTTTTAAAATCAAATTTATAAAATAATTTTTAAAAACTAAAATGCAAAAGTGTTTCAAACAGGCCCTTAGATTACCAAATAGGTTTTCTCTTTTTCTCATCTCTAAAACTGTTTCTAAAACAAGTATCTCAAAAAAGTTTTTTCTTTAATTCTATTCTTTAAAACAATTTTTAAAATCAAATTTATAAAAATAATTCTATTCTATTTTGAAGATCAACATAACATTTTAGACCTAACTTTATACAATATCTATTTAAACTCTATTTTATATTAATACATTTAAATATATAAAAAATTAATATAGATTAATATACTTAAATTCCATAAAAGGTTATTATATTAATGATTTAACACAAAATACATAATTTAATATAATAATTTATTTATATTTACTTAAATCAATCCGTCTGATCTGATAGTGATATATTTCTTAATCTTTGTATTAATTTTTTTAATTTTATTTTTTTATAATCTGACTTGAGTCGGACATAAATTAGCTCATAAATGTATCAAATGAGCACCCATATGTCCAATCAAGTTTGTTTGTTAAATTAAATAAACAAATCCAAATTTGAGATTTATTTTAATCATTTAAACGACTCAAACTCGAGCCTTTTGAGTTCAACATGGGCTCACGAATAGCTTGATTAAATATACCATTATACTGTTGACTATAAAAAGTTCTAACTTGTTAGCACATAAAAAAAAACCTTATGCCAAAACCTAAAGCATCTTGTTTTCTTATTTGTTTATTTTGAAGTGGAAGCACCTTGTTTTGAGTTGTCTTCTCTTTGAGTATTTCGAAATTCTAAGTGAATATTTGGAAATAAATCATACTGCAAATAAATGATACTCCTTTCGTTCATAAATATAAGTAAAATGAGTTAAAGAAAATTAATGTATTTGATCATAATTTTAGATAAAATACATTAATTTTTGTTGACCAATATTTTCTTATATTTGTTACTAGAGTATTATGAGTTTTATTAGCATTTTTTTATATTATTAAAATATGCCAAACTATATTGAGACTTCGAAAGTTTTGAAGTGTTCTTCAATCCTAACTCAACTCGTAAATGCTGATATTAGGTTGGATGTCTCGTGTAAGTTTATGGTACTATTTACCATATCTTTTTTAAACAAAAAACATAAAGAAATTATAGTTGCAACAAACAAAAAAATAGTGAAAAGTTCTGAATTCTTGTTTATTTATTTATTATTATTGGATTATGATGAAGTAGTCTTTATTTTAGGCTAAAATACTCTTTTAGTCTGGTAGCTTATTTTTTTTAGTTTCACTTTAGTTTACTAATTATTTTCCGTTTTGTTTTGACATTTTAACTATACTTCTGTTGGTCAAATTGGTCATTTCTGTTAATTTTTACCAAAAAACGTTAAGTTTTGTCATCTCAATCATTTTCAAACCCATAAACTTAGAAATTAATGATCTCCTTCAATTTAAGAACCCAAAAAATTCATCAAATCTATGACTTTCAAACCTATAACCTTCAAATCCATAACTTACAAACCTATGACCTTCAAATCCATAACTTACCATTTCAAATCCATAACCTTTCAAACTTAGAAACATAAAAATAACAAGCATGACAATGATCAAAATCTCATATTCACAAAAAGTGTCAAGAAGTGCTAAATTTGTTGAATCGACTGTGATAATTCGATCTTTCTTAAATTGAATATGAACACATGTATTGGGAGTGATTACAAATTGAGATGGATCAAAACAAGAATAAACTAAGTTATTTGGAAGTGAAATCGTAGTTTAGCTTGGTAATCTTTGAAGGCAAGAGATTGAAGTAGTGATGTTGTGGAAATGGAAAAGTGAGTTTTAATTTTTAGATTTTGTAAAAGAGTTATGCCTAAGAGAGATAATAGATTTTGACAAAAAAGAATTTCTTGTGTTTCTGTTTTAGGGATTTTTTGATTTGAAAGATTATGGTTTTGAATTTGTAAGTTATGGATTTGAAATGTTATGAGTTTAAAATTGTAGATTTGATGAGTTTTCTAAGCTTTTAGATTGAAGGAGATAATAAATTTTTGGTTTTATGCCTTTGAGGATAAGTGAGATGACAAATTAACGTTTTTTTGATAGAAATTAATAGAAAGAATTAACTTGACTAATAGAGATATAGTTAAGGAGTCAAAATAAAACCAAAAAATAATTAGGGAACCAAAGTAAAATCCAAGAATAAATTAAGGAACTAAAAACAAGTAATTTAGTCTTTTTTTTTTTATCTCAACCCTTGATTTTCATGAGAAATGACTTAGGTCATGTAGACATAATTTGACTAAACGATAAATAAAGTTTGGTTATAAATTATTTCAACTAAAGATAAAATTTGGGTATATATTGTACTTAAGAATAATTTAATAATATTTAGTTAGCCATTATTAAAAAAAATTAGTTAGCCTTATTTAAATTAAGAATCAAACTCAAACTTAACTATTTGTAACAAATCAAATTTTAGCTAAGTTTATTTAAATAAATGGGTTGAAAATGAACCATTGAGAAGGAAGATGATAATTAGATTCATATCTATTCGCAAAAAATATTTGTGTTAATTAAGGTAACGATATACACTATAGATACTTATACAAACACGGTGATTATCCGCAAAATAAATAAAATATTAAAAATATACTCTATAGATACTTATACAAACACAGTGATTATCCGCAAAATAAAGAAAATATGAGTATATATATATATATATTATATTAAATAAATCAATTTTGAAACATTAAATTAATTTAACATTATTTCTTGTTTTTTAAGGTCTAGTTTAACAATTGTATTGATATGAGCTAAAATAGCCCCAACCCAGCTTAGCAAATTTGGCACGCACAAGTTCTATTTTAAACTTTGGATCTAATCCAATGGTGCAATCCACATCACAAAGGATTGAATTCTGAAAGCAATTGATTATCCGAGTATCAAGAGACGCTGTCGGTTCTCACCTAAAGACTAGTAATAACGGTTACATTATTAACTGATAAGTCTTCATTAGTTCTTATTTTTAAGTCATTTTTAGTTAGCTTTAATTATATTTTTATTTAATTTCAAATAGTTTTTAGTGTCATTTAAATAAAGAAAATATCTCTTGATCTTCTTGAATCGTCTTAGATGTTTTGTTACTAATTCTTTCTATGTAGATAAATTCTCATAGTGAGTTCTTCTTTGTTTTTAGCTTGACAGATTGATGACTTTAATGAAACTTACACTCAGGGAATTAAATAAGATTACCACAGACTCAAGATGGTTTTTGGAGTGCAAAAGGTCATTTACTGAAGTCTAGAGCGCAATAAGATATTTTCAAGGCACATTGCACCAGTCCATGCATTGTAGTTCACTTCCTAACACATCTTTATGTTTCTGAGCGCAACAAAGGTTGTTTGCAGCACAATACACTAGCTAGATGCACTTAGTCAGCTAACGTCGTGTGCCAAGAGTCAGTACAATGCGCTAGCACACATTTCAAAACCTTATTAAGTTAAATATTGTTATTTTACAAGGGTTCTAATTTTGGATGCATTGTAGAGGAGGTTGCTACAATTTGGAGGCTCCATTGTTCACTCTTTATTTGTAATTTTTACATCTCTTTGTATCTTTTATAAAAAAACCATTGCTAAACGACTTTCAATTAGGCTATTTGCAACGTAATACAATAGCTAGATGCACTTAGTCAGCTAACGTAGTGCGCTAAGAGTCAATACAATGTGCTAGCACACATTCCAAAACCTTATTTAAGTTAAATATTGTTGTTTTACAAGGGTTCTGATTTTGGATGCATTGCAGAGAAGATTGCTACAATTTGGAGGCTCAGTTGTTTACTCTTTAATTGTAATTTTTACATCTTTTTGTATCTTTTATAAAAAAACCATTGCTAAATGACTTTCAATTAGGGCATAGATCCTCCTCCTTATATATATGTGTGTGATTTTGGTTTTTATATACTATTTGTACAATTATCCTTTATGTGATAATTCATCTATTTTCATTCTTAATGCTTGTTTGTGATTGATCATTATTGAATTGAACTTCAGAATTACTCCATTTTTGAAAAATAAGTTGTAATAGCTAGAACTAAAATAAATGTTCATATTTCAATATTGTTATAGGAATATAAGATATTAATACGTGCCATTAGAAATTAACGATCTTACAAGGTTTGAGTAACAAGCTAGATCACCCAAGGGATTATGGTTCATTGTTATGAAAAAGAGATTTTGAGCTAAGGAATTGATTTTAATCTAGTTGGTTAATTTGACATAATCAAACAAGTTAGATTGTTGCAATAGTGAATCAATAATTACATAATGAAAATGAGGTGATTTGAATATCTAATCGTTTTCTCAATATTATTATTTTATCAAGTTAATTTTAATTCCTTTGCAATTAAACGACCATTTATAAACCTTTTATTCAGCTAAATGTTTACACCTTTGTTGCGTGGTTTAATTAATCACAACCCATGTAGAGATGATCTTCTTATCAGTGTTATTACTTGAACGATTTGGTACACTTACCAAATATTTATCTTTAACAACTTTCACTTGCATCAAAGAATGTTCTAAATAGTTCTTATTGTGATTGAGCTGCAATGACTCTCAAATCAAGATAAGATTTGCATAAGCAGACTAGTGAGAGGGTTTTAATTACTTAATAACTCAAGGCCCACAACTACTATAAATATGAGGGAGGAGAGGACCCTAGGTAACATGCCTCATATAAAATTTTGACATTATAGTGTCTTTGTTGATAGACCTCCACTTTTGCATTGAAGCAGAAGCCTTTCGAGAAGTCAATGAACTAACATCAACCGATCATCATTTCGAAGTGATCAATTATGTATTTTCAGGGAGGAACAACATTATTTCTAGACGTAATTGTAGTTTTGGTCAATTTTATTTTTATCGATTCTTTGAATTGTCCCTCTATTTTAAAATCCAATAGAATTGGTCTCTCCTTCAAATTTTTCAACTAAAAAATAGTGTTGTGACATATTTTAAATAATACGGCTTATGATATAATGATGTTGACGGATCAATATCCATAAAATTGCAATAAAACACTCCAAAAACTTTAGTTTCAACTTAAAAAATGATTAATTTTTGTGATTAAATTAATAACATATAAATAATTAAATCATCCAAATTTTTCTACATAATAAAATTGTATGTCATGTCATTTAAAATATGTTAAATCATAGTTTTTTTAGTTAAAAGATCTAACAGAAAGACCAAAACTATTTGGTTTTAAAATAGAGAGACCAACTCTAAGAATTGATGAAAATAAATATATCAAAACTGTAATTAAACCTTTTTTTTTAGACATTATTTTCTACATTGACATTGTAAAACTCTCGATGTCGTCTAATAAGATTTTATCTTTATGTGTATCATCTTCCTGTAAAAACTAAAAATTAAATTAGTTCCTTAATCTTCATCGTTCCTTTTAAGTTGTAGAGATTTTTGTCTTCCCTCTTTGTTGGTTTCTTCTGTGTTACATACAGAGAGTCCACTTTTTTTTTCGATAGTAAAAATTAGGAATGTACAGACAAAAAAGATTAAGAATGCAACATAACAAAATTTTCCATGTATCAATTTATCAAAGCATGTCAACAACACTTTTATTTTTTCTATAGAAGAGATGATACAAATTATCATAAACTCACACACAATTTAAAAGTTTTGCGTTCAAACATAAAATAATATATTTAATTTAATAATATTGATATTTATCAATTAAAAACTTAAAACACACATGAGACACTCTATTACTAACAAAAACTACACATACTATCTATGAAAAGCGTTGAACTGAAACAAGACTAACTAAAAGAATAATGGTTATTTAAGTTTTTTATATTTTAAGATGACATAATAAAATTTAATTGAATGATTGTATAAAGTAATTTTACATTATGAATTATAAGTAATAAAACTAATTGTACATATATTAAGAATAATAGTTAACTTTATTTATTTATTTTTATGCAATTAAATAAATAATTTTATTTCTTAAAAATTATCCTTACTTTTTAATTATTATTTTTTTCTAAAATAAATTTAGGGCGAAAATATGGTGACTAGTAAAAATAATTTTAGAGTTCACTGAACAATTATAAAATAATTTATATCTGTCTCTTTCTAATGATATTAGTGGCGATCCTTAGACTAAACCATTAAAGTTATTTTTTATTTGTAGATTCGATCATTAGGCATTAGTGAACAATTACAAAATGATTTACATTTGTCTCATTCCAGTGACATTAGTAGCAATCATTTGCCTCAATCTGTATGTTCATTGTCTATTTTTTTATTATTAGATTAAACTATTTTTATTTAATTTTGTACATAAACACAATATTTTAATAATAATAATAAATGTTTCATTGGTGAAAATAGTTACTTTTACTTTTTTTTTTGTCTAAATAAAAATAATAAATATTATAATAATTAATTTGCATAACTGATATGTCCGAATTCAAACTCAAAATATAATATTTCAAGTAAAAATATCAAAATTCGCTACTTGAGTTAAAGTATACTTAAATTTTACTTTTAATCACCAAAATGTGACTTTTTTGTTTGTTTGTTTAAATTGGACTCCTTAGCAAGCAACAAATCATCAATTTGTTTTTTTTTTTTTTTTATCTCTGAAGACTGAAGTTTCTGCCCGCGATTACATGAGCAAGTGTAGCACTCTACTACTCTGGCTTCACCTTACTGATTTCTATTTATTTGTACAACCTATAAACTCAGAGGTTTTATGCCACTAACCACAACACTTGAACATTAATCATAGCTTCCATGAAAAACTATTTCACTCATGGTTTTTGCTTTAAAACTTTTCAACTTGTTGATTTTCCCGTTCCCGTTGAATTTGCATGAATAATAATGTACATTATCGTATATCAATCATCACACTGAACATGACTCTCACATTGTTTCCACTTCGTTTATTCCTTCTAAAGTCACTAATCAATACAAAAAGTTTACAACTTGCATTCAGATTCACCTCTTCCATCGCTTATCTTCCAAACCCACACGTCTCACCCATTAAACATGAAGAAAAATACACTTTTTCCAACCCTTTTGTGATATTGCGTGATTACAAGTTTTCAGGGAAGCTCAACGCTAGGAACACAAAAATCTTGCATGCCCATTTGCTTAAAACTCATGATTTACAATGTGATATCTTCTTCGTGAACTCTTTGATTGATTTCTATTGTAAATCTGCTGACATGGTTGTTGCTCACAAGCTGTTTGATACAATTGCTGTTCCAAATATTATTTCTTGGAATGTTGTGATATCTGGTTACGATCGTAATTTGATGTTTTTGAAGTCGTTGGAGATGTTTTGTAGGATGCATTTGTTTGGTTTTGAGCCTGATGATTTTAGTTATGGGAGTGTTCTTTCGGCCTGTGTTGCTTTGCAGGCTCCATTGTTTGGTACGCAAGTTTTTTCACTTGTTCTAAAAAATGGCTTTCTTTCAAGTGGTTATGTTCAGACTCGAATGGTGGATATGTTTTGCAAAAACTGCAACTTTAGGGAGGCTTTAAGATTTTTTAATGATGCTGCTTCATGTGATAATGTGGCAAGTTGGAATGCGATTATTTCTTTGGCAGTTAAAAATGGTGAAAACCAGGTTGCTTTGAATCTGTTTCGTCAAATGTGTCGTGCGTCTTGGATGCCTAATAATTACACATTTCCAAGCATCTTAACAGCGTGTTGTGCGCTTAAAGAGATGCAGATAGGGAAAGGAGTTCACGGGCGGGCGATCAAATGTGGTGCAATGGATGTCTTTGTGGAGACCGCTATCGTTGACTTGTATGCAAAATTTGGATGTATGAGTGAAGCTTATAGACAATTCTCCCGAATGCAAGTCCGTAATGTGGTTTCTTGGACTGCTATAATTTCTGGGTTTCTGCAAGAGGATAATAGTATTTTTGCACTAAATCTTTTCAAAGAAATGAGACAAATAGGGATGGAGATAAATACTTATACTGTTACTAGTGTACTTTCTGCATGTGCTAAACCTGGGATGATCGAGGAGGCAGAACAAGTTCATTCCTTGGTATTAAAATTAGGGTTGATATTGGATGTTAAGGTCAGGGCTACTTTAATCAACATGTATGCAAAAATAGGAGAAGTTGGACTATCCGAGTTAGCCTTCAGCGAGACAAGTAATACGAAGGATTGTGGCATTTGGGCATCCATGTTGTCTTCTTGTGCTCAGAACAAAAATTCTGGAAGGGCAATTGAGTTATTCACTACAATGTTAGGAGAAGGAGTGAAATCTGACGAGTATTGTATTTGTAGTTTGTTAAGTATTATGAGCTGCTTAAATCTAGGGTCACAAGTGCATGGTTACATTTTGAAATCTGGTTTAGTCACTGACGCTTCTGTAGGCTGTTCGCTTTTTACAATGTACTCGAAATGTGGTTGTTTAGAGGAATCTTATGAAGTTTTTCGGCAAGTTCTTGTCAAGGATAATGTCTCGTGGGCCTCCATGATTTCTGGTTTTGCAGAGCATGGATATCCAGATCGAGCTCTTCGACTATTTAAAGAAATGCTATATCAAGAAATTGTACCTGATCACATTACATTAATCTCGACTCTAACTGCGTGTGCTGATCTTGGTTTCTTGCAGAGAGGTAGAGAAATTCATGGCTATGCTTTTTGTTTAGGACTAGGAACCAACACAGTTGTTGGTGGTGCACTTGTAAACATGTATTCTAAGTGTGGAAGCTTGAGTTTGGCAAATAAGGTGTTTGATATGCTTCCCTATAAGGATGCATTTGCTTGCTCTTCCTTGGTCTCGGCGTATGCTCAAAAGGGTTTAATCGAAGATTCGTTTTCGCTATTCCATGATATGCTCCTAAATGATGTAACAATTGATGCTTTCACAATTTCATCCATTCTTGGGACTGCTTCACTTTTGTGTCGATCTGACATTGGAACTCAATTGCACGCCTATGTTGAAAAAGTTGGGTTACAAGCCACTGTATCGGTTGGAAGTTCGCTGGTGACAATGTACTCAAAATGTGGAAGTATTGAAGATTGCCGTAAAGCGTTTGATGATGTTGAGATGCCTGACCTTATAGGTTGGACATCCATCATAGTGAGCTATGCTCAACATGGTAAAGGTGCAGAGGCTTTATCTGCATATGAACTTATGAAAAGTGAAGGAATCCAACCTGATGCAGTAACTTTTGTTGGGATTTTATCGGCTTGTAGCCGTAGTGGCCTCGTTGAAGAAGCCTTCTTTTATCTTAATTCAATGCTTGAAGACTACAACATCATGCCGAGTCATCGTCATTACGCATGTATTGTTGATCTTCTCAGTCGATCGGGTAGACTAAGAGAAGCCGAAAGTTTCATTAACAACATGCCTGTTGAACCCGATGCTTTAATATGGGGAACTTTGCTTGCTGCTTGTAAGGTCCATGGCGATTTTGAGCTCGGGAAGTTAGCGGCAAAAAAAGTAATGGAATTGGAACCAAGTGATGTTGGTGCTTATGTGTCTTTTTCAAACATTTGTGCAGATGGAGGACAGTGGGAAGAAGTCACAAAAATTAGAAGTTCTTTGAACAAAACTGGGATGAAGAAAGAACCTGGGTGGAGCCTCGTGTGAAAGCAAGGTTGTCCTGATTTGGGACTCTTCATATCGGCTAATTTGATCTCTTGGATTCCTTTACACGAACATATGGAAACATAATAGTGAGCTGACATCTGAACACTAGATTATTTAAAATTTGTTGATGGAACTTGTAGAATCAACTCAATTCCATTTCATCTAATAATGACTCAATTTTTCTCCCCACAATTTTGGAGTATAGGGTGGGAATAACTTGTTTATTAATCTCCCATCCATCATGTAATATCCAAACAATGTATGATAATTTTACTTGTCTTCTCTCAACCAAACATATGTCATGTGTATCCCTAACATTGAATTATGTCAATGATCTGAATATACAATTCATGATTATACCTCTACAACCTTCCTCGGTCGAAAACATTGTTTGGAAGTTGAAACTTTAGTTTGTTTTAGTATTCTGCTATTTTGATTTAGTACAGCTTAGAAGAGATAATTATCCATGGATCTCCTTGGAAGCAATATGTGTACAATCCCAGCATTCACTACCTCAATGAATGCAGCTCCACCAACCTAACATTTTTGTGATTTCCATTTCCTATGCTAATCTTACAAACTTTTGCATGAAAAATATTTATTAATAATTTACATATTTGCATGGCAGATATGTGTTGGTAATTTAGGCCTTTAATGTCGCAGAGAAGAAGCTGAAGCAAAACTTTCAACTATTCAGAGAAATTGTCTCTGTCAAAATCCATGCTTGCAATGGATGTTTTGTTTTGCTCAATTTGAGACTAGGGCTTCTTCTCTGTAGTCTTTTTAAGCATGTGAAATTTTAATGTGAAATATTTTGAAACTAAAAGGCTAACTTTTTACACGTTGCCTTCCAAAGAAGATTGTTCTAGTATTGATTTTGTTCCCTTTTTGTCTTGCCATGCTTTGCTGTAGAAAAATATTTGGTGTTGGGACATGTGGAAGATGAGTCTAGATTCTATAGAACAATCTTGAGATTGTGAAGATGGTGCGTGTTAACCTGTGAATGGCCAATGTGGATCATTGATTGCATATTTGAAATCACAGTAACTACAACGAAATCATGGTAGCACTATGGTTTTGTTGAAATTTAAAAATGTAGTTTTTGTCAAAATCACCGTCTTACACTGTATATCTGTTAAACTCACCGTGCATCTAATCATGTACTAAGAGTTCTATAGTGGGCTAATGACAGAAAATGAATCAAAAAATTGATGATAGATGTCATATGTAGAGAGATACAGTTGTTAAAGAGTTAGTAAAGACTAATGATGAATCTTACTTTGGAATTAATTTTTTGAAGAATGTCAATTAGTGTTCCATCAAATGTTTGTGTAGACGATCATTTGTATTTGAAGTTTAGGCATGGCCTTGACTAATATTTTATGACCATTAGCAACATTTGTCCTTGTGATGACAATCACGAACTTCTATTATAATAGTTTTTATCTAAGTGTTAATAATATTCAAGTTTGTATATGAATGGATTTAAGTTCTCTGATTAGCTCAATAAGTAGCTGACATGTGGAGTATTATTATATTTGTGCTAACTGATTAATAACATGATTCCAAGTCAATGAAGTGTCTGCTCTGGCTAAAGTCAAGGTTATGAAGCGTATGCCTTTATTTATGCATAAATGCTGGCTTTGCACAAAAAAGTCCAACAGTTAAGTTGTCTAGTTTTAAATTTAGTGTACATATTGCTGTGGGTCCTACAGAAAACTTATATGAGTAATCAAAAGATTACCTATCAACAAAGTCTTCATTCAAGATTTTGAATTCACGTGGAATTCCTTACTAACTAGATCAAATTTAGTTAATCAGTAAGATGATAAAATTGAACTTATACTCATTGTAAAATATGTTTTATGTATTTTTTATGTGTCTCAAACAAGATTAAACATCTTCTATTTACAAAGAGATTAAAATAATTACATTCAAATACTAGGAACTTGTATTTGACTAGGAGTTCTACCAATGAACCTAAGAAATTGTACGGTAAAAAAATAATAAATAATTCTTTGAATTCTAATACTCCTTCTCAAGCTGAAGCATACATATCATATGCATCAAGCTTGTTACATATAGATTCAACTCGAAGACCCCTAAGTGACTTAGTGATATGTCAGCCAATTGATCATTTGAGCCAACAAAATTAGTTGTGATTTCTCCAGAAAGATCTTTATCTCTTACAAAATGACAATCGATCTCTATCTGTTTTGTTATCTCATGGAAGACCGAATTACAAGCAATATGAAGTGCAACTTGGTTATCACAAATTAGTTTCATTACGCTGACATCTCCTAACTTGAGTTATTTGAGTAACTGTTTTAGCCATGCAAGTTCACAAGCCGCTGCAGCCATAACACGATATTCTACTTCTGCACTCAATCTTGCGACTATGTTTTGCTTCTTGCTTCACCACGATATCAAATTACTTCCAACAAGGACACAATACTCAGAAGTGGATCTTCTACCTGATGGTGACCCTGCCCAATCAGCATCAAAGTAGCCAACAACTTCCTTGTTACCCTTGTCTTCATAAAGTAATCTTTTGCCTGGTGCATTCTTGATGTACCTAAGAATATGAATCACATCATTCCAGTGACTATCACATGGAGTATTTAGAAATTGATTGACTACTTACAACAAATGTAATATCAGGTCTAGTTTCTGTAAGATAATTAAGTTTGCCAACAAGTCGTCGATATCTACTAGGATCTTGCAATGGCTCCCCCTAACCTAGTAGGAGCTTGACATTGGGATCCGTAGGAGTATCACGTGGGCGACAATCAAGCATGCTTGTTTCTTCAAGTATATCAAGGGCATATTTCCGATGAGTAATTGTTATACCTGTCTTAGATTGAGCAACCTCAATCCCCAAAAAATATTTTAGTGGCCCCAAATCTTTAGTCTGAAAGTATTGAGACAAATGTTGTTTGAGATGATGAATGCCAACCTGGTCATTACCTTTGATGATGATGTCATCAACATAGATAAGCAGGTAGATGCAAGTGGTTTGTGATGAGTGCAAGAAGAAAACCGAGTAATCAGCTTCACATCTAGTCATACCATACTTCTGGAGCACGATATTAAACCTCCCAAACCAACCACAGGGAGATTGTTTTAGGCCGTATAGAGATTGATTGTTTTAGGCCGTATAGAGATCGACGTACCAAGTAAGAGGTACCGCTAACAGTGAAGCTTGATGGTTGTATATACACCTCCTCTTGTAACTCTCCATGCAGGAAGACATTTTTTATGTCTAATTGATGGAGAGGCCAGTGATGAATAGCAACTATGGCAAGAAAAAGTCGGACTGATGCGATTTTGGCAACCGGAGAAAAGGTATCCCCATAGTCAAGGCCGAAGATCTGTGTGTAACCTTTCGCCACAAGACAAGCTTTTAAGCGATTAGTCTTTCCATCAGGCCCAACTTTGAATGTATAGACCCAGCGACATACCACTGTGGTTTTGTCATTAGGTAAAGGTACTAAATCCCATATCCCATTGGAGTGCAAAGCAGTCATTTCATCTATCATTGCCTATTGCTAGCCAAGATCAGACATAGCTTCACCTGTAGTTTTTGGAATAGACACAAAATTCAAGGAAGTCACAAAAGCATAATAGGATGTAGATAATTGATTATAATTCAAATGACAAGCATATATAGGATTAGGATTTCAAGATGACCTGTGACCTTTACGCAGAGCAATGGATAGCTCTGGTGTAGGATGCGGAGATTGAGAGTTAGGTAAAGCAGGGGATGAGTCTTGAGGTGCGGGTGGTGGATGGGCCTCTGTTGGTAGGTGCGTAGGGTGATGCCAGGGGTGGGAATAGAGATAAGGATGGGTGCAATGGGGATATTAAGAACCTTTCGAAGGAGAGATTGTGATTGACCAAAATCATTGAACTCTTCTACAGTAGAGAGAAAGAAGGGGCGAGTCTAAAAGAAACTAACATTGGTAGATGTTGGAACCAAGTTGGTTCTAAATACTTAGGATTTTGATGCTTACAAATGTACTCTATGTAAACTTATTTTGTACTTTGAATTATTAAGTTAAATGCCCCAGAAACTGAAGGAATCAAAAGCAATGATCAAAGGATTCCAGAAAAATGAATTCTGGAATGACCAGAGGATCACAGCATATCAATTAGGTTGGTCCAGTTGTGGACTATCACATGAAGATCCAATGGTGCAGATTTGATCATGGGGATTAAAGGTGAAGATCTTATGTTATTTTTATCAAAGTATTACAAAAGATTTGTTATAAAAATAAAGTGGAGTAGCATGGAAATCAGGAGCTGTGGCGGGAAGCAATGAAAGGATTTGATTGGCCAGTAAGTTTTTGAAAGAAATCTAAGGCTTAAAAAAAAGATATGTTTTTTAATTAATTGAAGCCCAATTGGTCAAGATATTTTTGCCAGAAAATCTAGCAAGATTCAGCTCGAATTTAAGGATTGGAAGAGGCTTAATCTGCATCTATAAAAGGAGGCTCAAGGCAGATTACTTAGTATCGAAAATCACAAAAGAGTCATACACTTCCAAAGCAAACACTCTCAAATTTTCATAGAAGTCAATTGTGAGTTCCAGCTTTCAAGAAGCAAGTACTCGTGTTATTTTCCTTCCACTGTGTCAAATCTAAGTTGTTGAAGTAGAGTCTACAAGCTGAGGGAGTCAGTAGGGGTAGCAGGTTACTTGGCAATTAGATTCATAGTGTTGTGAGTTAAATCTAATTTGTTGAAGTAGAGTCTACAATCTGAGGGAGTCAGAAGGGGTAGCAGGTTACTTGGCAATTAGATTTATAGTGTTGTGATTTCTTCTACAATCTGGGATTGTCAGATTGGCTGAAGACAGGAGCTGCATTCCTCAAAGAAGTCTAGATTTGTTAGACTGTTTGAGAAGACTGACTTGGAGGGTCAGTAGCAAGGTTGTAATTCAAGGTTTGAATTAGTGAAATCATTCAAGGTGAAGGGACTGGACGTAGCCTCTTTAACGGTGAACCAGTATAAAAACTGTGAGTTTTATTTTTAATTTTATCCGCTGCTAACTCTGTTTTTAATTATACATCAAGTTTTGTTTTAAAAGTATAAAAACAGGAAAAGTATTCAAGTTAAGTCAAACACAATTCAACCCCCCTTCTCGTGTTTGCACCTTCAATTGACATCAGAGCTCGGTCTCAAGGCTGAGCACTTAACAGTGTTTGAGGAAAGGTCCAAGGGGTTCAATATGTCAGAAGAATTGGGAAACAACATCAACAGACCACCACTGTTTGATGGAGAAAGGTTTGAGTATTGGAAGGACAGAATGAGAAGCTTTGTCATATCTCAAGATCCTGAACTATGGAAGATGATAGTTAAAGGATACACTGCACCTACTGATCCAGAAGATCCAACTAAGAAACTAGACATGGATGATATGAAACCAGATCAGAGCAGATTACACAAACTTCATCACAAGTCCAGAACCATCATGGTCAGTGCCATCACATTCAAGGAATATGATAGATGCACAAATAAAGAAACAGCAAAGAGTATATTCGACAATCTGGTTATGACCTATGAAGGAACCAAGCAGGTTCAAGAAGCAAAGGCTAACATATTGGTCAGAAAGTATGAGCTGTTCAAGATGGAAGAGGATGAAGACATTGACACAATGTTCAGCAGATTTCAGACTCTGGTATCAGGTCTAAAAGTATTAAACAAAAGCTACACCACTGCAGATCATGTCTTGAAGATTCTGAGAAGTCTGCCAAAGTGGTGGAGACCAAAGGTTACTGCAATACAGGAAGCTAAGGATTTGAGTACCTTGAGGCTAGAAGATCTAATCAGCTCACTCAGGTCTCATGAAATAGAACTGGAAGAATATGAACCTAAGAAGAAGAAGAATCTGGCTCTGAAGTCGAAACAGAAGAAAGCTGCAAAGGCAGTATCAGAATCAGAGGATAGTGACAGTGACTGAGATGATATGGCTTACTTAACCAAAAAGATGGTTAAGATCTGGGAAAACAGAAAGAGGAGAGGTTCCCAGAAGAAACATAACAGCAAGGAAGAATCTGACAAGAAGAACATCACCTGTTATGGATGCAATGAACCAGGACATATCAAGTCAGAATGTCCAAATCTGGAAAAAGGAAAACAACACAAGAAGAGTTCCAAATACAGAAAGAAAGGTCTGATGGCTGCCTGGGATGTATCAGAATCAGAGGAAGAATCTTCTGATGAAGAAGAGGCAGAAACAACAAAGATAGCTCACATCAAGTCTGCTTCTAGACCTTATAAAGGCACGAATTCCAGAAGGAAAACAGGTAGAAGGAAGAATGATCGAAGCAATCATTCTGGCAAATCTGGAAGCACATCAGAGGAAACAATTCTGTCTCTGATGGCTCATACCAACTCAAGTTCTGAATATAGCTCAGGCTTTGGAACAAAATTAGAAGATGAAGACAATGAGGTATTTTTTGATCTGTCTAAATCTGAATTAATTGAGACTTTAAAAGACTTGTTAAATGCAAACAATAAAAGGTCTTTAAAACTGAAAACTCTTAGGGAAGATAAGGAAAATCTAACCAAAGAAGTCCAAGTTTTAAAGAATCGAAATTCTGAGTATGCAACTGAAAACAAAAATTTTAAAACTGATGTTGCAAGACTCAAATCTGAAAACCAAACTCTGAAAAGTAATAATTGTTCCACTTCTGAATCTGTTTGTAAATCTGATATGCATGAGCAAGTTTTTCAAAACTTTATTTCCAATGGAATGGAAATAAGTAAAAATGCATCTATGATTTATGGAAACAGTAATTCTGGAAAAAGAGGTCTTGGTTTTACAGAAACAATTACTGAAAATAAAGTTGTTCATTCTGATGTTTTATGTAGTGTTTGTGCCAAGAAAGGTCACTCTGAATTATCTTGTCCAATGGTAAAATCTGAACAAGATCAGAGAGCTGTTACAACTAACAAACCTGGACCCAATCAGTTATGGGTACCAAAAGATCAAATTGTCTATGTTGCAGATATTCTGAGCAACCAGAAGGAGACACCAACAATGGTGCCTGGACAATGGATGTTGGCAACGCACAAGCAGAAGAAGGTTTATGTTCCAACATCTACCAAACAGAGGCAAAGTAACTCTGGTAGAAGAAGAACTAGTCAACACAATCAGAACGAGATCCAGAATCATAGGAGGAACATGAAATATCAAAGATATAACACAAATCAGAACAGGAACTGGAACTAGTATCAGAGGAACAGGAACTGGAACCAGAACCAGAACTGGAACCAGTACCAGAAGCACAGAAACTGGAACCAGAACCAGAACTGGAGGTACAAAAACTAGAACCAGAATCAACACTGGAACCAGAATCAGAATCAGTACCAGAACGAGAACCTGAACAGGTATTAGTATCAAAGGTTGAGGTATGATCATCAGAACTACTCTAATTATCAGAATCAGTATAATTACCAGAACCACCATAAGTTCCAGAATCACCAGAGGAATATGGTGTATGAGCCAAAACAGAAATTAAAGAATCAGAATCAAGAGAGTTCTTCAAACTCTCCAGTGAGATTCATCAAGACTACAAACCTGGAAGGGAATTCAAATTCCCTCATCCAAACCATGTAATCTCAGAACATATAGATTAGGAATCTGAAAATCAGAAGCAAGTGGATTTTCAGAATAAAACTGAGGCTACATCTTGCTGTAAATACTATTATTTAATATGTATGTTTACTGTGATAATAAGAAGCTTGATCTTAACAAATCAAAGCTAGATAAGCATTCTACAGGTTTTCAAACTGTCAGAGGAACCAGGTGATTCACACGAATTGAACACCCAGAAGAAACAACATTCCAGTGGTTTCAAAAACAAGCAGAAACCACCAGAAGCAGAATTAATGGTTTGGCTGTACTAATTTCTTTTTTTAAATTAATTGATGGTATATGACAAACTGCTTGACAAATCAAAGCAAGATAAAGATAGTACAGGTTCATCAGAACCAAAAGGAGCAGAAGCAGAAGCAGAACGAATGGTTTGGTTGTATTGAGTTAAATTTTAACTTATTTGATTTGCATTATGTAAAATGACAAACTGCTTGATCTTAACAAATCAAAGCAAGATAAAAATAGTGCAGGGAGCAGAAGCACAAGAAACAGAAGTACCTGGAAAGGTAAAGGATACAAGCAAGTCAACAACACATGAAAAATCTTCAAAATATAAATATGATCAAGTCAGAAATAGCCAAGATTAGTCAGAAGAGAAATCTGGATATTTACCAGAATCAGAAGCTGTTACAGATTCACCAGAACCAGAAGCTGATTCATCAAAATCAGAAGCTTCCAGAACCAGAAGTTGATACGAACCAAGCAATGTTGATGAGTTTTGGCAGAAGAAGATTGGATACTTGCAATGCAAGAAGAGCTGAATGAATTCCAAAGGAATGATGTTTGGGATCTGTTACCCAGACCAAACAAAAACATTATTGGAACCAAGTGGGTTTTTAGTAATAAACTCAATGAAAAGGGTGAAGTGGTAAGGAACAAAGCCAGACTTGTAGCTCAAGGATACAGTCAACAGGAAGGTATAGATTACACTAAGACTTTTGCTCCAGTGGCTAGGTTAGAAGCAATAAGAATTCTTTTATCATTTGCTGCTAATCATGATATAATGCTGTATCAAATGGATGTCAAAAGTGCATTCTTAAATGGCTACATAAGTGAAGAAGTCTATGTCAAACAGCCCCCTGGTTTTGAAAATTCTGATTTTCCAGACCATGTTTCCAAACTTAAAAAGTCTCTATATGGTTTAAAACAAGCACCAAGGGCATGGTATGACAGACTTAGCAACTTTATGCTTAAGAATGAATTTAATAGAGGCAAGATTTATAATACACTATTTAGGAAATCCATTAAACATGATATTCTGATTATTCAAGTTTATGTTGATGATATCATATTTGGATCCACTAATGGCACTTTGTGCAAAGAGTTTTCTGACCTAATGCAGAAGGAGTTTCAAATGAGCATGATGGGAGAACTTAAGTTCTTCCTGGGAATTCAGATTCATCAAGGAAAATCAGGTATACTCATTCGCCAATCTAAATACACCAAAGAACTTCTTAAAAAGTTCAAGATGAGTGACTGTAAGCCTATGGCCACCCCCATGCACCCAACCAGCTCACTTGAGAAAGATGAAACCAGTCAAAAGGTAGACCAGAAAACATACAGAGGTATGATTGGATCCCTTCTATATTTAACTGCTTCTAGACCTGACATTATGTTTAGTGTTTGTGTCTGTGCCCGTTTTCAAGCTGACCCTAGGGAATCCCATTTAACTGCTGTCAAACGAATTTTAAGATACCTCAAAGGAACCATCAACCTTACCTTGTTATACAAGAAAACACCCACCTACAAACTCTGACTTTGAGCATCCAGTTTGTGGACACTGATCATCAATGGGCTGATATCTTCACCAAGGCATTACCAGAAGATAGGTTCGAGTTCATCAAGAAGCATCTCAACATTACCTCCATATCTGACTAGCTCAAGTAGTCATCTTAGGAGTTTTTAAATTTCTTGTAATTTTATTTTTTGTCTTTTATTTTCTGTTTTACTTTCTGTAATTTGTAAAGAGAAAAACAAAAAATACAAAAATAGTAGGACCACTTTTTGGCTGATGACAAAAAGGGGGAGAGAAAGAAAAAGGAGAAATAAGTAGAAAATGAGAGATAAAAAGAAAGGAGGAGCGAAAAAGAAAGAGATGAAGAGGGAAGGAGTTGAAAAGGAAAGAGAAAAACAAAGAAAGAAAAAGAAAGAGTGAAAACAGAAGGAGTTGAAAAGGAGAGGAAATGTGAAGAAAGAAAAAGAAAGAGAGCAAAAAGAAGGAGTTGAAAAGGAGAGGAATAGAGAAGAAAAGAAAGAGAGAACAAAGAAGGAGTTGAAAAGGAGAGTATCAGACTTAGGGGGAGAGATTGGTCTGAGGGGGAGTAATTCAAAGTCTTTGAGTCATAGGTTAGCAAAATAAGTTAAGGTTTTGTCATCATCAAAAAGGGGGAGATTGTTGGAACCAAGTTGGTTCTAAGTACTTAGGATTTTGATGCTTACAAATGTACTCAATGTAAACTTATTTTGTACTTTGAATTATTAAGTTAAATGCCCAGAAACTGAAGGAAACAGAAACAGAGATCAAAGGAGATTGCTTCGATCATTCTTCCTTCTGCCTGTTTTCCTTCTGGAATTCGTGCCTTTATGAGGTCCAGAAGCAGACTTGATGTGAGCTATCTTTGCTGTTTCTGCCTCTTCTTCATCAGAAGATTCTTTCTCTGATTCTGATACATCCCAGGCAGCCATCAGACCTTTCTTTCTGTATCTGGAACTCTTCTTGTGCTGTTTTCCTTTTTCCAGATTTGGACATTCTGACTTGATATGTCCAGGTTTATTGCATCCATAACAGGTGATGTTCTTCTTGTCAGATTCTTCCTTGCTGTTATGTTTCTTCTGGGAACCTCTCCTCTTTCTGTTTTCCCAGATCTTAACCATCTTTTTGGTTAAGTAAGCCATATCATCACATTCACTATCACTATCCTCTGATTCTGATTCTGCCTTTGCAGCTTTCTTCTGTTTCGATTTCAGAGCCAGATTATTCTTCTTCTTAGGTTCATCTTCTTCCAGTTCTATTTCATGAGACCTGAGTGAGCTGATCAAATCTTCCAGCCTCAAGGTACTCAGATCCTTAGCTTCCTGAATTGCAGTAACCTTTGGTCTCCACCTTTATGGTAGACTTCTCAGAATTTTCCAGACATGATCTTCAATGGTATAGCTTTTGTTTAATACTTTCAGTCCTGATACCAAAGTCTGGAATCTGTAGAACATTGTGTCAATGTCTTCATCCTCTTCCATCTTGAACAACTCATACTTTTTGACCAATATGTTAGCCTTTGTTTGTTGAACCTGCTTGGTTCCTTCATAGGTCAGAACCAGACTATTGAATATACTCTTTGCTGTTTCTTTATTTGTGCATCTATCAAATTCCTTGAATGTGATTACACTAACCATGATGGTTCTAGACTTGTGATGAAATCTGTGTAGTCTGATCTGATCTGGTTTCATATCATCCAAGTCTAGTTTCGTAGTTGGATCTTCTGGATCAGTAGGTGCAGTGTATCCTCTGACTATCATCTTCCATAATTTAGGATCTTGAGATATGACAAAACTTCTCAGTCTGTCCTTCCAATACTCAAACCTTTCTCCATCAAATATTGGTGGTTTGTTGATGTTGCCTCCCAATTCTTCTGACATATTGAACCCCTTGGACCTTTCCTCAAACACTGTTAAGTGCTCAGCCTTGAGACCGAGCTCTGATGCCAATTGAAGGTGCAAACACGAGAAGGGGGGGTTGAATTGTGTTTGACTTAACTTGATTACTTTTCCTGTTTTTATACTTTTAAAACAAAACTTGATGTATAATTAAAAACAGAGTTAGCAGCGGATAAAAATAAAAATAAAACTCACAGTTTTTATACTTGTTCACTGTTAAAGAGGCTACGTCCAGTCCCCTCACCTTGAAGGATTTCACTAATTCAAACCTCGAATTACAACCTTGCTACTGACCCTCCAAGTCAGTCTTCTCAAACAGTCTAACAATCCTAGACTTCTTTGAGGAATGCAGCTCCTGTCTTCAGCCAATCTGATAATCCCAGATTGTAGAAGAAATCACAACACTATAAATCTAATTGCCAAGTAACCTGCTACCCCTTCTGACTCCCTCAGATTGTAGACTCAACTTCAACAACTTAGATTTAACACACAACACTATGAATCTAATTGCCAAGTAACCTGCTACCCCCACTGACTCCCTCAGCTTGTAGACTCTACTTCAACAACTTAAATTTGACACAGTGGAACGAAAATAACAAGAGTACTTGCTTCTTGAATGCTGAAACTCACAATTGACTTCTATAAAAATTTGGGTGTTTGCTTTTGGAAGTGTATGACTCTTTTGTGATTTTCGATTATTGTGTATTCTGCCTTGAGCCTCCTTTTATAGATGCTGATTAGGGCCTCTTCCAATGCTTAAATTCGAGCTGAATCTTGCTAGATTTTCTGGCAAAAATATCTTGACCAATTGGGTTTCAATTAATTAAAAAACAAATCTTTTTAAGCCTTAGATTTTTTTCAAAAACTTACTGGCCAATCAAATCATTTCATTGCTTCCCGCCACAACTCCTGAATTCCATGCTACTCCACTTTATTTTTATAACAAATCTTTTGTAATACTTTGATAAAAATAACATAAGATCTTCACCTTTAATCCCCATGATCAAATCTGCACCCTTGGATCTTCATGCGATATTCCACAACTGGACCAGCCTAATTGATATGCTGTGATCCTCTGATTTCGGCCATTCCTGGACCACTCTTCCTAACCCTCTGATCTTCTGATTTTGGCCTTCCCTGGACGCGCACCTGATATGCTAAAATCCTCTAAATTCGGCCTTTACTGGACTGCACAGTCTGTCCCTCTGATTTCGGCCATCACTGGGCCATGGTCTGATTTTCTGATCTGGACCATCACTGGACCAAATAATTATTTCTGAACCATTGATTTGGAAGTTTTTTACTCTGATCTGGACAGATTCTGGACTTTGGTCTGGAACAAATTGAAATTAACTTGAACAAAAAATATTTCAGTCTGGACATTTTACCTTTAATTTTGGACCAGGTTTGGATTGATTCTGGAACTCATTTCTTTTGGTCTGGACTTAGTTCCATGCCCTGAATCATGCTATCTTATGGTCTGGGCCAAATCTGGATTGATCCTCTTGTTCTGGACTCATAAACATACCTTCTGGTCAAGTCTGGAATAAGTCTGGACTGTGTAATTTTTCACTGTCAGACCATCTTCTGGTCAGAATAACTTCTGGAATAAAATTGATATTTGATTCCTGTTTGTCTGGAACAACTCTCCTTCTGGCAGGCTTTCCATTGATATGATCCATATTTCGTTCTGATTTTTCTTCATTCTGATCTGGGTCAGCAAAGATATCTTCTGGTGATATTTTTGACATTCCTGGATATCTTCTGGTCAATCCATAATTCATTTTTCTGGAATCATTTGATCTCTGCTTCTGTTTCCTTCAGTTTCTGGGCATTTAACTTAATAATTCAAAGTACAAAATAAGTTTACATTGAGTACATTTGTAAGCATCTTGCTGCTGCTGATATACTCAGCTTCTGTTGTTGACATGTGATAGAATCATTGGGCCTAAGACTAGTGAAAGGCCCAAACCTGCTGTGTGGAGAACGTATGTCCACAAGGGTAAAAAAGAGAAAACTCATTCTATTAATAACAGGGCAGAAAAACTCTCTAAATGCTAGGAATTTCAGTTACACATGGGGGAATAAATTAAGAAGGGTAGTAGAGCGTTACTGGCAATAATTATTGTTATCATTGTAATAGGAGAATATTATTTTCTCTGGAGGAGCTACGCTCTGGTTTATACGTTGTATCATAACATTCCCTAATTTCATAAATCAATAAATCCCTATTTCACCTATAATTTTACTGTTTATCGATTCTTGTTTTCTTGCGAATCTATCATTGGTCCGACCTGCCGGATACTCGAGAAGTACCAGTGATTTTGTACATTGTACATGCCACCTAAGTTGTCAGATCAAATGGAAGCAGTTGAAGCAAGACTCTCAGCGGTGGAAGACTCTGTTCACCAGGAGTTGAGGGAATTTCGCGAAAGTATGATGAGCGAGTTCACGAGGTTGCTACAGCAACGACCAATTGGAACGGTGGAACAATATGCGCAATCTGAGGAATCAGTGACAGAGTATAAGATGGCAGTTAAGAAAGTTGAGTTACCATCATTTGATGGTGACGATCCTGTGGCCTGGATCACACGAGCTGAAACGTATTTTGAAGTTCAATGGACGTCGGAGGAGGTGAAGGTTAGATTGGCAAAGCTAAGCATGGAAGGAGCAACAATTCACTGGTTTAATCTGTTGCGTGAGACAGAGGACGATTTGAATTGGTTGAAGTTGAAACGAGCTTTAATTTAAAGGTATGGTGGAAGACGAAGTGATAACCCCTTTGAAGAGATGAAAGATTTGCAACAAATGGGAACGGTTGATGAATACATTACCACCTTTGAATATGTGTCGTGACAAGTAGCAAGGCTACCGGAGGAGCAGTACCTTGGGTACTTCATGGGAGGACTCAAGAATGACATTTTCCTGAAGGTGCGTACCTTGAATCCACAAACCAGAATGCAAGCGATGAAGATTGCTCGTGATGTCGAAACAGAATTACGTGGGTCCCTGATTTCAATAGGAGGTAGTGTAGGTGGGCTTCGCAATTGGAAGGGAAGCGGACCAAGTGGATCAGGGTCTAATTGGAAGAAAGGGTCTGGATTCCATTATAACCCGGGTTCAACCAGACCTGGAAGTGGGTTTAATAATAACTTAAACGGGTCAGTGCACAGCAAAACCGGTTCGGCTTAATCTACCGCAACCGTGGCCTCAAGCATCTGCCGTATTCGGAACTGATGGAGTGGCGGACAAGAGGGTTGTGTTTTCGTTGTGGGGAAAAATACCATCCTCTTCACCAATGTGCTGAAAAGCAGCTCCGATTGGTGATTTTGGGAGACGACGAGATAGTTAATGAAAAGGGTGAAGTGATTGCCATAGAAGCCATGGAGGATGAGGATGAAGTTCTTGATTGCAATTCCATGGGATTGTTTGATAACATTTAAGCAAAAAAAAGAGAAGATAATACTCCTCCAACCACTTTGCGTCTCAAGGGAAGTTTAAAAGGGGTTTCCATCGTGGTTTTAATTGATAGTGGCGCCAGTCACAATTTCATTTCACCTCGTGTTGCTACTGCGTTGGGGTTAACAGTGGAACAAGGAAGATCAATGGGAGTAAGGTTGGGAGACGGCCACCGTGTGTCCACTAGGGGGAAATGTAGAAAATTGCAAGTACAATTAGATGATTTCACCACTAATGTTGATGCCTTTGTTTTGGAATTGGGTGATTTAGATATGATTTTTGGGGTGGCTTGGTTGCAAAGATATGGGAAGGTGACTTTTGATTGGGAGAAAATGACCATCAATTTTCAATGGGAAGGAAAAATGGTGGAACTACAGGGTAGTTCTTTACCACTAAAGAATCGGCCAATTCTAAAGCACTTCAAGCACAAACTGAAACACTGCATAGCTTATTGGAAGTAGAATTGGTTCAAACATCAAATGAAGAATTACAGGAGCTAACTCAAGACCAACAACAAGAGCTTCAAGACTTGTTGGAGAATTTTAAGGGAGTTTTTGAAGAGAATACAGGGCTGCCTCCGGAACGAGATATAACTCATGCGATTGAATTGAAGAATGATGCAGGTCCTGTGAGTGTTAGGCCATATCGTTATCCTCACCATCATAAGGAAGAGATTGAAAAATAAGTTCAGAGCATGCTGACCCAAGGTATAATTCGAAACAGTTCTAGCGCCTTTTCCAGTCCTGTCATTTTAGTTAAAAAGAAAGATGGGTCATGGAGGATGTGTGTTGATTATAGAGAATTAAATAAGGTTACAATGCCGGAATTTCACTCATCTCCAACTGGTGGCCATTCAGGGTTTCTGCGCACGTATCGAAGAATGGCAGGAAATCTTTATTGGGTAGGAATGAGAAAGTCAGTTCTGGAATTTGTGCAGAGTTGCGACGTATGTCAACATCAAAAGTATGCTGCGTCATCTCCTATGGGTTTGTTACAGCCCCTCTCAATTCCGGAGAAAATTTGGGATGATATTTCGATGGATTTTATCACTGGTCTCCCAAAGTTAAAGGGATTTGAAGCTATTTTTGTAGTGGTGGATAGATTATCTAAGTATGGACATTTTATTCCCTTAAAACATCCATATATGGCGAAGAAGGTGGCTGAAATTTTTATTAAATAGGTGGTGCGTCTTCATGGGGTTCCACGATCCATTGTTAGTGATCGTGATCCATTGTCTGTGAGTCTATTTTGGAAAGAGTTGTTTCGCTTACAAGGAACGTTGTTGAGTATGAGTTCGTGATATCATCCGGAGACGGATGGGCAAACAGAGGTGGTAAATCGGTGCTTAGAAGCATATCTTCGTTGTTTTGCATCAGAGCAACCGAAGGAGTGGGCACAATGGATTCATTGGGCTGAATTGTGGTACAATACCACATTCCATGTGTCTACAGGGACTACACCATTTAAGGCAGTGTATGGAAGAAAACCACCCACCATGGTTAGATATCTACAAGGAGAAACGAAAGTAGTAGCAGTAGCAGCTGAATTGGTTGATCGTGATGAGGTCTTACGTCAACTTAAGTACCATTTGAACAGAGCCCAAGAACAAATGAAGAGATATGCAGACAAGAAAACAAAAGCATATTCATTTGAAGTGGGTGAGTGGGTATTTTTGAAGCTCCGGCCCCATAGACAGCAGACGGTGACTAGAAGGATTAATTAGAAACTGGCTCCACGGTACTTTGAACCATTTCCTATCCTAAAGAAAATAGGGGCAGTATCCTATAAGTTGAAGCTACCTGAAGGAAGTAGAGTGCATGCAATGTTTCACATCTCACAACTTAAGAAAGCTATTGGAGACTATTCTGCTGAACCTCAACTACCAGACGGGTTAGAAATGGAATCAGAAGAATGGGAAGAACCTGAAGAATTACTGGTTGTAAGATCAGTGATGAAAGAAGGACAGCTGGTGCGACAATGGCTGGTGCGTTGGAAAGGAAGAGCTGTAGAAGACACAACTTGGGAGGATGAGTTATTACTAAAAAGTCAATTTCCATCCTTCAGCCTTGAGGACAAGGCTGCATCTTCTGAAGGCGGTAATGATAGAATCATTGGGTCTAAGACTAGTGAAAGGCCCAAACCTGCTGTGTGGAGAACGTATGTCCACAAGGGTAAAAAAGAGAAAACTCATTCTATTAATAACAGGGCAGAAAAACTCTCTGAATGCTAGGAATTTCAGTTACACATGAGGGAATAAATTAAGAAGGGTAGTAGAGCGTTACTGGCAATAATTATTGTTATCATTGTAATAGGAGAATATTATTTTCTCTGGAGGAGCTACGCTCTGGTTTATACGTTGTATCAGAACATTCCCTAATTTCATAAATCAATAAATCCCTATTTCGCCTATAATTTTACTGTTTATCGATTCCTGTTTTCTTGCGAATCTATCAACATGGCAATGGTGCTTTGTCTTTTACTTGACCAAGAGATCAAGTTATCACCTAAGAATGTGCAGTTGCCACTGGTACTTTTCCTTTCCAACTTGTCTCCAGCATAGTCAGAATCACAAAAACCTTTGAGTTTGTAGGTGGGGGTTTTCTTGTATAACAAGGTAAGGTTGATGGTTCCCCCTTCTTGTGTTTGCACCTTCATTGGTAGAGACAAAGTATCGTCAAAGATATGGCGAATAGCACTGATAACCTTTCTGCAGACGAGAGTAGCCGAGAAAAAGACACTCAAGGGATTTTGCAGCCAGTTTAGCTTTCCTTGGAGACTGGAGTAAGGTCATGAACAAAACATGTGCACCCAAAGATGCGGAGTGGTAGGGTATAAAGATGTTGTTGAGGAAACAAAATAGAATGTCGTACCTTGTTTTCAAGTACAGAGGAAGGCATGCGGTTGATTAAGTAGCAAACTGTGAGAATTGCATCTCCCTAAAAACGAGGAGGTACATTATTGTGAAGGAGCATGGTACAAACCGTTTCCACCAAGTGTCAGTTCTTTCTCTTAGTGACACCGTTTTGTTGAGGGGTATGAGCAAACGAAGATTGATGGAGGATACCCTGTGAAGTAAAAAAGATTGAAAAGACGTAGACAAATATTAGCAAGCGTTATCACTTTGCAATATTTTTATCTGAGTACCAAATTGTGTGTTTATTTCTGAGCAAAAGGTTTGAAAAATTGAGAAAACATCTAAGCAGTTTTTCATTAAAAATATCCAAGTGCATCGGAAAAAAAATCATCAATAAAAATAACAAAATTTGAAAACCCAAACATGAAACAACACGACTCGGACCCCTAATATCAGAATGAACTAAAGCAAAAAGAGACACAACTCTTTTATTAACTATGTCAGGAAATAAACTCCTAGTATGTTTCTTGAACTGACACGACTCACACTCTAAGGTAGGCACTTTTGACAGAATTGGAACCATAAGATTCAACTTTTGAAGGCTAGGATGGCCCAAACATTGATGGATAATATGTGGAGACTCGACGATGGAACATGCAATAGGCGTTGTAGGTGCTGAAAGGTAATATAAGCCTTGAGACTTATGCCCTACTCCAATCATTGTCCCAGTACTCCGATCCTATACAAGAACAGAACCATTAGCAAATGTAATAGAGTAAGGTAGGGTACGAGTGAGTTTACTGATGGATATTAAGTTAAATGGACAACCAAGGACATAAAGCACAAAGTCCAAATAGAGTGTGGGTAGGGGATTTGCTCGACCAATACCATGACATTTGGTTTGTGACCCATTAGTCAAAGTAATACTAGTTAGTGTGCCCATATAAGTCAAACATGAGAAAAACAACTTATTACCAGACATATGATCAGAGGTCCAAGTGAAGAAGATTGTGTAACAAAGGCAATTTACCGATTTGAGCAACAAAGGCAACTTGTGTGGTAGTTTGCGTTTGCGCCTTCAGCTTGATGTACTAATTATATTTTGTGGTAGAAAGCGTGACTTGATCACTAATGTCAAAGGCCTCAGTTTGAGCAACATTGGCAACTTTGGGTTGTAGTTGATTAGCTTTGGTGCGACATTGTGCTTCAACGTGGCCAAAACGGTTGCAATAGTTGCATCGAGTTCGACCACGATTATGTCCACGTCCTCCTCCTCTACCACCTTGTTGATAAGACTTAAAGACAAGTGCAGTAGATTCAACTGACAATTGAGAGAAGCAAGGGCTGGAGTAGGAACTGAAGGGGCCGAAAGATGCAGTAATTATTCACAAACAGTTTCATATGAGGGAACAGTAGCACTAGATAGAATTTGGTTGCAAACTGAGTCAAGATCTGGTGTAAGACTCGGAAGGGCCATAACCATAAAGAGTTTTTCACGTTGTTCAGCATGTGTTTCGGCACTATCAGTATAGGGCATAAGTGCATCAAAGTCAGCAATCAAACTATCAAGCTTACCTATGTAGCTTTGCATATCCATTTCTTGTTTCTTCATGGAAATAAGATTAGAGACTACAGTGTATAAACGATTAACGTCATTGGAGTATGTCTTCTTCACCTTTGCCCAAACACCATAACATGTTTTAAACCAGCAAAACTAAAATTGAAGTTTGACATCAATTGAAAATCAAAGAACGCTGGATAGAGAGGCATCAATCGGTTACCAATTGTCTTGATCCTTAGCAGCGACGTCCTTGGACCGTTTGAGCAAATGGTCTTTACGACCTTGTCCTTGAAACCAAAGTTCAACGACAGCTTCCCATCCTGCATAATTGGCAACACCTACCAATTTTTTGCACGGGATCAAAGGAAGCATAGTGAAACTGAAAGCGGAAGAGGAGGCAGCAGCAACTTCGGTGCCAGACATGACAATCAACGTTCGGTGAAAGAGAAGAAAAGATGTTGAAAAATCACCAGAAGTTAAAAAGGACCTTGGAATGTGCTGTAAGGCCCTGAGCGACGGTTGGCGTTAAAAAGATCACACATGTAAAGGCTTTGATACCATCTAAAATATGTTTTATGTGTTTCTTGTGTGTCTCAAACAAGATCACACATCTTCTATTTATAATGAGGTTACTATAATTACATTCAAATACTAGGAACTTGTATTTGACTAGGAGTTCTACCAATGAACCTAGAAAATTGTACAGTCAAAGAATAATAAATCATACTTTGGATTCTAACACCCATGAAGGTGAGTTCATAATGGGATTGACAAGAGTGATTCTCATATTTACTTGTTTCTTGTTTTTTTTTTTTTTTTTTTGTCTGTAGACAGTTTGACAAACACCATTGGAAAATTTATGCAGACAAAGAGATCTCAGTTTGACAAACATCTACTTGTTTCTTTCTACCATGAGATTGAAATGAAACAAGAAAGTAATGTTTTAGAGTCAAATTTTAAATCGTTATCTTTCTTCTTCCTCCTTGCATTAAAGAAGCTTTTGCACTTGCACCAATGGATGCTATTTTTTCGCACATTGCAGATAAAAAGGTTGTCAATGGAGGTTAATAAAGGTCTTAGAAATATAGGCCGCTTGAGATATGAACTAATTTTTCCCTCTTTGTCATCAAATACCACGCAAGCAATGGTTAGCAGCGTCAACTGCCAAGTAAGCAATTTAATGTGTCATAATTTAAATTTCTCGAAGAATGAAACTAGAGTTTGTTTTTCATATAGACCAACTTGAATTTTGAGTTTTTCTTTTTCATTGACCAAATTAAGCATTTATTCTTATTTTATTTTGACGTGTCAATGTTGGGGAATTGGGAGGCTCAATAAAAAAAAAACTATATGATTAGCTTGTATTTGGATAATATGGAAAGCCATGAATGATCATGTATTCAAGAACGAAGAATTGAGAGTGGATCAAATAGTTACTAATGATTTTGGGTAAATTTACTCCACAAGAAACAAATAAAGAAAATAACCTGACGAAATTGATTGATAAAAATTGAGAGTGCAGAGAGGAAATCACAAATTTGGATAATCTGATATCACACTTTGTGCATAGAAATATCAACAAACAATTATTGAAATCTCACCTCTAATAATTCCTCACACAAAAAAATTGACTGTACACATACACATACACATACACATACACATACACGAGAATTGATGTATGCACAAAATATCAAGGGCTTGTATCATTCCTCTAAATGAAAATAATAATGTTACAACAGATGAATAATGCCACTAACTTTTACTTGAACAAAAATCTTCATTCTTACTATCTTGGCAAATGTCTGATACCAGCAACTGTTCTTGAATACAAGCTGCAAGCTTAGAAACTTTCTCATCATCTAAATTAAGGGGACGCCTTAGCAAACTCTATATAAACAAGGGATTTTATTATCAATTAGTACTCAAAGTGCATAATAATAGGATCATGATGCGCTGCTGTAAAAGAAACACACCATTACACACACTAAACAATTTCTGCTATTAATTCGAAATTAGATGACTCAGAATCTCTGCCATTGATTTAGATTGGACAGTCGAGATTGAAAACTGTATGACGCGGTTAATGCAGGGAATGCATTTCAATAATAATAATATGTATATTAGATAAAACATGAGATAGAAATGAAACATTACCTCAGAAGTCCACAAGCAATCGTATGCTTTACGGGGTATTATGTGGATATGAGTCTGAAATGAACATGTTTTATATTGTAAAATAAATCAAATTTCACAATTTGCGAAGTAAATGTATAATTCCACAAAATTACTAGTAATAGTAGAGAAAATAAATCTTACATGAAATATTACTTGGCCAGCAGCTTCTCCATTATTAATCAACAGGTTGAATGAATCTGCAGAATTCAAACATCTGATGAAACACTATGGTGTAAGATATTATGTCATATGAAAGGAAATGGTACAAAAATGACAATGCGCAGGGTGATGATAATTTTCTCCGAACAACAGTTTGATACACTGCATGACAGTGTTGTCAATTGCAGATAGTGGAAAATAGTAGTTTATTCAAATTTTGTTACGCCATAATGCTATATTATCACTATAGCCTCAATTTGACAATATTTTGTACTAAATAGCATATTTTGGAACAAGAGCTATCCAAACTCTGTTACACTATAACACCTCTATAGCTACTATTTCACAACATTGCTGCATGAAAATGGTTATCCTATGAATGATCCATACGAACTACATTATGAAACAAGAATCTAGCTATATATGTTGGAACCAAAGAATTGGATTCCAAGGTGTTACATTATTAGAAAGTATCTTAAAATATCTTTATATTATATTGGTGTATCATATTTCCTAGGATCAATTTATAATCATAGAGATATCTCTCATTATTATTATTATGATTTGTTCCTGATTTAGGATTGAGTCTATGTTTCTTTATAATTAGAGATTAGTATTGAGTCTTTTTGTAATCAAGTTAGCATAAAGTTATTATCAATAATATTCAAACCCTTATTATTTTCTATTCTCCTTTTCTTTAAAATCCCACAACTTCAACACAAGGATTTAGAGAAAGAACACTAGTATTAGAAAAAAGATAAAAAAATAATAGGAGTGAATCTTTCCAAGAATAAGATACACAAGAGCGAATACATTCTTCAAGGACGAATGCACCCTTCAACCAGAATACTGGTTAAGAAAATTCTGATTTGTAAAAGATACTTCCATAAGGGATGGAACCTTTATTTATAGGGAAAAGGGTCCCAAACTACCTATTAACAACATTGCAGTCTAACAAACACCTAATTATTCCTGTAACAATCTCAACCAATGAACTGCTTCTAATTCTACCTAACTAACTCTCCTATATATAAGTCCTAACAATATATATATATGTGTGTGTGTACACACAGAAGTTAATAACTTTTCATCATTGTTGCCAGAAAAGGCATGCGAGGTATCTGTTGGATATCTACCAGCAGAGTTCCCCAAATCAGTGATATACAAAAACAAGACAAAGCAAAGCAAATGTAAGATAATGTATGCGTATGAGTATGGAACTACATACTGCAGCCAGTAGCCTTCATGATTGCATTGCTGATGAAGGGCACTTTGGAACACATTGCACCTATCACCTGTACCATAAGTCAATCAGCCTAAGCAAATAAACAGGACCATTGTCTCGCATGTACAACTATATTTAAATTTAAATTGGTTAAAATCACAAGCACACAATTTTGCGTATCTTTCAGTTTTTCACATCACTGAGCAACAAATTTAGCAGAGTTTTCAAGCTTGAAGACATTGAAAAATCGAAAGGAATGAGGGGTTATGACTTATGAGTCTCCAACATGTGTTTTATATGGTCATCCACAGTCATCATGCCCTATTCATGCATTTTCTGTGTCTTGTAATTTAAGTTGTTTGTTTTACTTAAGACAAATCTACCACAAAAAACCTTTGTAAATGAACTTTCCTTACGGAGAAAGGATTTACCAACTTAAAAATAAAATCAGTATAGCCGGTAAAAAAGTGAGAGCAAAAAGAGACCCAATCTCCTTGTACCTATTGAAAATTACTTACTGATGAAGGAGTAGCATCCAATGAAGGGAAGTGAGATTTCGGGATAATGAGAGAGTGCCTGGTAAACAAAATGCAGAAGTGAGATGTAGATAGATATACAATGGCAAACAGAATAGTTGAAAAAATGAATTGAAATTGGATTGTCAACTTGTAGGCATGATTTCTGAATCAGACAATATGCCATTGACAAACTAGGTAATTATCCAACATTTAACCAATTCATTCAAAATGGAATAATGGATATTTCGACGTTCTTAAACAAAACTTTACATATTTTCCTTTCCCTTCTGTTCCACATTTAACTTGAATATAAACAATATCATGTTTCAAGGTATAACACAGCAAAAAAAAAAAGGCTGAGTGGTATTTTTGTAATTAATTAAAAGAATTACCCTTCTATGCTAGTATGCTTAAATCTTTTACCTTCTTCCTTTAAATCTTCTTGTTATCTTACTTTATCCTATTCCCCCTTAGAACAGCTATCTATTATAACACTAGTGTTTTGTAAGGTTGCAAACAAAAAGGATTGTGCACATTTGAAGCCATTCTAACTCTTTGTGGTTAACACTATTCACTATTCTCATGTTAACTTTTTGTTCTTAGAAACGTAGTCATGAAACCATAACTACATTAGACGGTTTCACAATCTAATCTTTTTCACTCTCGCTGCTCATTTTTAGTTAATAATATTAGAGGTTTAATAAATTTAATTTTGTTTACCAATGAGCCATTTGAAATATTTGAAAAATATATATGTATAACTTATAACTATTTCTTAGATGTGTTCTCATACGTTACAGGACATGGGAAGAAAAATTAGAGGTATCAAATATTAACTTATACAAGTATATTTTATATTCAATGCCACAACTCACAATAGATAAAAATTCAAATGCATACTTCTTACATACTCCATGTATAGACAAATGTACAAGAGCAGCCAATATTGTGAAATAACACAACATTAAACGTATAGAATTGAAACTAGGACATATGATACCTTACCCATGACTCAACGGATTTGTATCCAATATGCATAGGCACATGTCATCTTCATAAAGCTGTTAGAGTGACAAGATATTAAAAAGAGTCAAGGTCAAGACAAAACTTAGTTGGATTGTAAATCAATAATTAGTAATGAGTATAACAACAGCAAGCAAACCTTATGTCACATGGTAGGGTCAGCTAAGTATAACTAATAATGATTAATAACAACAAAATTTATGTTGAGCACAATGGTTGAAAACGTAAACATGTTAGGAAGGATTTCAAAGAGCATGATTCACAATTTCAAATAACTTTGTATGCCTAAGCATTGAAGCTAAGGGCAGCCTGGTGTTAAAACTACTGCCGCCTTTCCTAACATTTGCAAATGGACGTTCCGCTACTTGAATTGAACTAGTAAATACATCAAACACAACAATGGAAAAAACTAGTTGATTGTTAGGGCTTACAAAACTTCCACTTTAATCAGTATTTCACTTTTTTATACTTTTAAACAAAAAATTCCATATCTAAATCCTATTAATATGCACAAAACCCATAAGCACTAAACCAATAGCTGCAAAAAATTTAAGTTCTGGAAACAAAGTATCATTAATCCCAATTCAATGACACTCCCTCACCCTCTTTTTCAGATTCATTTATCAAACAAAATGCAGCTTCAAGAATCAAGATGAAACTCCCATCAACCAAATTTGAAACACTACTAATAACCTATGAAACATTGACACAAACATTGTCAAACGACACCAACACTTTGACACTGACAAATATTTCAAAAATGAAAGTAATTGAATGTAACTACATGTGTCGCTGCTGTGTCGATGTCAGATATTGACACGTGTCAGAGTTGTGTCGATGTCAGACACTGACATGTGTCAGACACCTAATCGGACACGCCTTCAATTAGACGAGTTGGTGCTACAAAGCTAATTACCAGTCCTAGATAAACACACAATATTCCACACTTTCCAATTTAGAAGCATAGTATTCTGTTTCACCAAGGAAGACATTTGCAATTGCTTAGCATTTATACGTCTTAGACATTAGGTCACATGATTACTTTTTCTAGAAACGAAGTGATTAACCAATGCCATCAATTCACATTTTTGACAACATTATTTTTTAACAAATAGAAGTTTAGGTGAGATGAGTCTTGGGGATTCTTTTGGGTCAGGGAAAAGACCAAAGGCTCAAAGAGTGCTTACAAGTTACAATTACAAATACTTACATACAACCCACCACCAGAGTCCTTACATCGGCAACGGAATTCAAACCTAGATTCTAATGGGATGAGCTGAACCCTTACCAAGTAGACCAACCTTCTTCTTTGACCACATTTTTGACAACCTAATGAGTCTATATACTCACTTATTGTTACTAATAATGTATTTAACCACACATCGGTGATATCATTTCCTATCTTATCAATACCCAAGAAGTTGGGGTAATAGGTTTGCACACACCTAAAATTGATTCTTACTCTTCTAAAGTGAATTGTAGGCAGCAAAACAATAAACCTTAACAATTGATGAAAAACATCAATAGTTCACACAATATATATTTTAAAATAATATCAAAGTTTGACTTTCTCATTCTTCATCATGATATCTTACTTTATCCTCTAAAGCAAGAATTTCTCACTTTAAAGAAGCGAAATCCACTTAAATCACAATTTCATATCATTGACTGAAATAATTTAGTCTCAAATTAATTAAAAATCAAGGTAGTACACAAAAAAAAACTTTTCATCCATTTTATTGTAAGAAATTATCCTTTATTTGGAGGATCAAATTAATCTCAACAATCTTCTTATCATTATTTACTCACTAAAAATAACTGTTCACTCAAAAACAAAGGAAAAACAAACAGGTTTAAGCTTAACCAAAAAAATAATAATAATGAAAGAAAAAAAAAAAACCTTAAGAGCAGGTGATTGACCACGAATAATGTTGCAAAAGATGCAATCGTGTAACGAATTCTGATTTTTAGTATCATCTAATCGGGTTTCGGAGCAAACCGAACCCGAGAGGGAGGAAGAACGTGGATCCGAAATTAAACGGGTCGGGTTGAGATGGGAACATAAAACGGTAACCCTTCTGGTTGCTTCAACGGACATCTTCGTATGGTAGGTTGGAAATTAGAAAGAGGGAGTTTTGAAAGAGAGGAAAGAGATAGTAATAATGGAGAGGTGCATTTCGTGGTTGTTCGTCATGGGGGGTTTGAAATGGAAGCACGAGAGAGGGAGGAAAATGCAACGACCACGCTTTTGGTTTTTTTAATGTTGCTGCATAACAAGGATTATATTTATCTTCTATCTTATCCATGTTTGAGGTTGGTGTGGGAGCGAATGGACTATGGTAATATAAATAGTTGTTATTACTAGCATCTCTAATGGGTTATTTTATCTCACAGCGAGTACTATTTTTTACTTTTTAAGTAATATTCCATAACAAAAATAAATTAAAAAAATTGATATAATTAACTATAAAATTTGAATAAAATATATTAATTAATTTTTGTTTATACTTTAGGACAGATGACTGAGAAAATATCTCAGATAGGTATGGATGTGCTAATTCGGGGCACATACCATGACTAACTTAACAATTTTGTTTTGAAATAGTTGCATAATTTTATATTTTTTACTAAAAAATCAAGTGTTGTTCCCACTAAATTAATTATTTATGAAATATATTGGTAGAAATTAAAAGATATATTATGTATTAAATAGTGTATTTACTTACTTTGATGTTGAGAATGACAACCAGAACTATTAAAAATATTTTATTTCCGGTGAATTTTGTGAAGAATTAAATGTCTAATCTTATAGGAGATTAATTATTAAATGATTATTTGATAACGTATATAGATATATACTTGTTTTTTTTTGGTATGAGACATATACTTTACAAATGTTGAAAATAAATTCATTATATAACAATTTGTGTAAAATGATTAAATGTGACTGTTGTTTTATGACAAATGAATAATATTGATTCGATTTAGACTGAGGAAGACGGCTGGCTTCGTGGATTGGATGAAGATTTGGACTCTGACGACATGGTGGTACTTGCAAACAATCTGACACTCAAGTAAGTACTGATTCGAGGAGAGTAAGAGGTATCATATAAGAAAGTGTGTTTCCCTTTTCAAGTGTCGGAGGCACTATTTATATATACTTGATTCGACGGGATAACGATGTTGGGGCTGTTACAATTAGGTTTAGCCGTTGAGGGTTGGGAGCTCTAGTTATCCTTTGCGGTTTACGATATTGGGTCGGGTAAGTGTGAGAAGATGAATTGGACTCCGCCTGGTCCGAAATAGATGTTCCCCAAGTCGTTGTCGAGGAGACGAGGCTATGACTTGAGAAGTCATATAGAAAGGTTCTCCAACATAGGGAAGCACATTCGATGTGGAAGATGTTTGATTGGTTTTTATAACCGACATGTCAAAGTTGTCTTGATCGTTATGTTTTGCTCGATTTTAGTTATGGTCTAAAGACTTGTTATCGGCAGGGAATACGATCCTTAGTTTTCGTCACAATATGTACCCAATGCGTTTAACGTGATCAACTAGCTTTGTAGTCGGTATGGTAAGAGTTGCCATATTGACAGGTTATTGTTGAACTGGATCATACTCGACCTAAGAAATTCGTTTGTTTCCAAGGATTGATTGTTGGTGGTTTATTTTTCTAGTTGAAAGGATTTGAGGGATTGGCAAAATAATGTCTCTTGGTTTCTTTCTTGACATGTGTCACCCTACAGAGTAGGCATTTGAGTACCTACTACTACTTCGTATTGTTATGAGGTTTGATCGTGATCGTAGTTTTGTGCCTTTTGAATTTCCACTATTTGATAATTTTGGGTATATAAGGTGTTTGTTTCATAATTTTGAGGGGATATTTATGTTTTCGTCATCTTCCTTTTCTATCTATTTTCTTTGGTTTGTGTGAAAGGAAGTTATCCCATTTGTCTATATCGGTGGTGTTTGTCACCTACTTTCAGTATCTTCACGAATTTTCAGCTCTATTACACACTCAGTAAGCCTCCCTACTGTATGTCTTTACCTTATTTCCTGTTTTTTTGAGTTTTTCTATTTTGTGGTCATTTATGGCTATTCATGGTGGTGGTTGTTTGTCCCACCGTGGTGGGTTGTTCCTCAGCCACTATGACGTTTATTTGGGGAATGTGGGATTCCTGTTTGCATTGTGGATTATTTTAGGAAGTGTATCGTTTTACTAGGGGCAATTGTAAGTTAGAGGATTTTCAAATCATATCGTGGTGGCTACCCGCGACGGTTTATTGCTCTGTTGTGCCTGTTGTTTAGTTGTACAATGGTTCCCTCTTTTACCCTTTCACTTTTGAAACAACGATTGAAAGGAGGATTTGGATGTCGAACTCATTTTTTTCTCTTTTTCTGCTTCTTCTTCTTATTCCTCCACCTTTCAAGTCGACATGGTGAAAGCTGCTAGCTCGCTACAAGACTTAGTGGTCTTGATGGACGAAAAAGAGTTTTGAGTGGGTGGCTTGTGAATCACTAGGAGTGGTGTCATCTTTTACCTTTGGGAGTGCGAAAGGTTGTTTTACGGAAGTCAACAATAGCGAAAGGGACTGGGAGGTGCTAGCCCTTGCTGACGACAAGAGGATATGCTTGAAATATCTTATGATCTTGATCCCTTTATACGAGGTCATTTTCAAATCGGCTTTCTTTTAAGGAGTTTGATAGGGGTGTTTTTTTTGCATTTGGGAGACATCTTAGAAGGAACGAAGAGAACATGTATTGGCATCAAGAATTTAAGCGTCCCCGAGGTTTTTTACCAAAATGCACTACTTTCAGGAGTTAGTGTCATGGCAAGCTCAAGAGGAGGCCAGCAATTGCCCTAGTAAGCCACGTCATTTTTAGTCTTTATCTGTCTTTGTTTATTTTTTATGTTTTGTTCTTATTTTGTTTTCAGGTAGGATGGTAGCTTTACAACGGGCAATAACTTTAGAAGAGAAGCATAAACAAAGTGATAAAATTTTGTTGCGGCTGCTAGCGTGGAACCGAGCCGAGTGGTGGGACCAACTCCCGAAGAGATGATTGTGATAGATTCGACAACCACCGTAGGTGTTGAAGATGATTACATCCAAGAAGAGCAAACCAATGATGCTATTGAGAAGTGGTAGATAGTGAATTTTTAATAGGTCGTAGAGCCTCGACTTCCGCCCCTTCAGTCTTGCCAGCGATATGGGAGAATATGAGTTCGACGGATACAGAGAACCTCTTCGTTCCCCTAACCAACTTAACAATCTTGTGTGACCTTGTCGCTAACCTCCCATTAGTTCTCTAAGTCCTATATTTAACACACATGGCGGTGCACAACGAATATAACCGACTTCACAAAATCGCATACCTACATGAGCAAATCAAAAAGTACGAGGTCCAGAAGATTGGGTTTGAGACTAAAATCGTTGACTTGAAGGGGAAGGTTGAGGTCTTTGTCGGGATAACTTCATAAAACAATGAGTTAAAGGCCGCCATGGTTAAGTTGTCCAAGGAGAAAAATGAGTTGGCTGTTGAGTTGAAGGTGAAAGAGGATGAAGTTGTGTCGCTAAAGGAGAACATGGACGGGCTTCAATAGACTGAGGAGGCGAACACGAAGGCTATTAATGCCTTTAGGGATAAAGTCCTTAAGGTCAGTGAAGAGTTTTTTGATAATGTTGTCACCCATATTCTTGCCCTAAAACTTGGGGTCGTGTAGAACTTGGAGGACCTCAATTGGGCAAAGGTGGTCGTTAATGGCGAAATCCTGAAGCCAATTCCCCTGATGCTGATGGAAATCAACTTGTCTTTATTATTTAATTGTCATGACTCATGTCGTGATGACCATTTTGTATTCTTTTTTGTGGTGGTTGAGTAAACATTGTGCTTAATTTAATTCCTTTCTCTTTACTTGCGAGTTTGTGTGTATTTTCTTTTTGAAATCCTCTTTACGTTTTGAAATTCGGTTGCTCAACCCAATAGTGCATCTTCGTGCGTCCCTTTAGAAATTGATAGGTTTATACGTTCGATTGTGCAGATCTATGTTGACGTACATGTGCACATCAACTTAGAATTTGGTTAAAGGTTTGTACTTGACTGTGTGAGTTTGTATTTGTGCTCATTAACTTAGAATTGGTTTAAGAATTCATACTCTACTGCATGAGTTTGTGTTAATGTATGTGCATACATTAACTTAGAATTGGTTTAAGAGTTTATACTCGATTGCGCGAGCTTGTGTTAATTATCTACGTACATTAACTTAGAATTGGTTTAAAAAGTTATACTCGACTACGTGAGTTTCTGTGTACATTAACTTAGAATTGGTTCAAGAATTTATACGCGACTGCACGAGCTTATGTTCATGTATCCGTGTACATTAACTTAGAATTGGTTTAAGAATTTATACTCGACTGCGTGAGTTTGTGTTAATGTGTCTACGTACAATAACTTAGAATTTTTCAATGTTTGAGTAATGTTGTTGGATATATGTGTTCTAGCTGTAGTATTAGTGTTCTAGGATGTAGGCCCGTTTTCGGTTTTGGTGACGACTCGATATGGATCCTCCCAATTAGGAGATAGTTTTCCTCAGTCATTAGCTTTTAGAATTTTGCATAATACGAGGTCATTTTCTTCAAAGTCGCGTCGGAGTACTCCTTTTATTTGTATTTGATGGCTATTTTTTGTATAATGGTGAGCTCTTTCAAGGTAGCAGTGTGTCTAACTCTGTCAACGAAATCGAATTTGTTACACAGTTCGTTCTCCGACTCACAATTGCCTCGGCTCCTTACGTTAGTCGGAACTTCGCCCGTGGTGGAGTGGGGTATCATTCGGTAGGCCCATAGTACTGCGGGGAGTTCATCCCTCTATCTCCTCTTAACGTCGTCCAACCTCCGTTTTAGCCTTGAGAGGATGACGAGGTTGGCAACTTTTTCTTGTCTGTTTGTTTGAGGTGTTTGACGGACATAAAACGTTTTTTTTCTGAGTTCTACAAGGAGCTCTTGAAATTTTTTGTTGGAGAACTGTGTGTTATTATCCATTATGACGACTTGAGGGATGCCAAATCTGGTAAATATGTTTTTCTTGAAGAACTTTGTTACGTTTGTTGCTGTGATTTTTGTTAGTGGTTCCAATTTGATCCATTTGTTGAAGTAATGGATGACTACAAGTAGGAAGTTTAGGTATCCTGGTGCAAGTGGGAAAGGTTCGAGAATGTCCATCCCCCACCACACAAAGGGCCATGATGAGGTGAGTATGGTGAGTTCGATTGGTGGTGCTAAGTAGTGGTGCCCATGGCGTTGGCATTTATCGCATTTCTGGACATATGTTTTGGCATCTTCTTGGATGGTTGGTCAGTAGTATTCCGCACGTAAGACCCTTTTGGCAAGGTTTCTACCTGCTAAGTGGTTCTCGCACCTGCCTTCATGCATTTCTTTGGACATTGGCATCTTCGCCGACCAGGCATTTCAACAAGGGGAGGACAATCCCCTTCTATGTAGTGTTCCCGCGATGAGTGAGTAAGAGCAACATCAGAGTTTTACCTTAGTTGTGTAATGCCCCAGATTTTTTAATTCAAAGCATTACTTAAAATACTTATTTTTTTAGAAAAATTTCCGACAATTTTTTTTGGGTAAGAATATCTAACGTATATCCCTTCAAATAATTAGTAATAATCACGTTTATTTAATATTATTAAAAAAATGTTTATTCAAAGCTAAAAAAAGAAAAATCAATTATTCCTAACAGAAGGGAACTCACTTCTGTATTTCTAGAATTCTAGTGCATTTTAAAAGTCGGTGACATGACAAAAGATTTAAAAATAAACTTAGAAATATCGCGGCAATTCTATTATAATAAAATTGTCTTGAAAAACCTATTTTTACCCCACGTCTGTCGCACATCAATACTTATTAACTACTCTTGAATCTCCTCGAACTCATTAGTACCTAAAATGTTGTTGTAAGGGTCAGTTTTTTTTTTCCATCATCCACATCAAACCAAAGCTAAACATATAAAAGAATAACACAAAACATATAAAAGTAAAAACTTCCAATTTAATAAAAAAAATGCGCAAATCGGTAAATTGTATATAAAAAACATATTTATTATGCATGCTCCTAAAACTATATGATCCGGATATAAACATGCCACTAAGGCAACTTCCACACAGAAGATCACTCATACTGATAGGGAAAACAATCTTGCCACTAAGGAAACTCCCACGAAGATGCATATGCCATGACATGATAATACATTATCAAAGAGATATATTCCCACCCAGCCCACTAAGAATCATGTCATATGCATTCAAAATCACTTTTTAAAAATCACCATCTTATTCAGATATCACTAAGATCACATACCACACATCCATATCATGAGTATCACATATTCATGGACAAATAATCATAAAAGTTATAACTTTCACCACATACACATAAAAAATCAAAAACTTGATATCATACACACCATAAAAATTAGCACTTTAACATATAAAACAAGAAAATTTAAACTTCAACTCATACATTATCAGAGTTAAAACTTTATCACATATAACATACAAATTCAACCTTTATTTCATATCCATCATAAAAATCAAAACTTTATTACCTATAACATAAAAATGCATACTTTATTTCATATTTTCATAAAAATTAAAACTTTATCATATATAACATAAAAAATCCATACTTTACTTCTTAAAAAAAATCGTATATTATATATTGACTCAATGCAAAAGATCGGGGTTTCATTATTTTAATTCATTAGTCTACATTTTATCCCTTTCAAAAGCAAGCGATCACAATTATTAATTTCATGTCATCCAACCAACAGTCTAACTATAACTTGTGTGGGGAAAAGCCCTTACCTTAGGCGCTTTACTTCCTAGCAACACGTTCTTAACCCCACGAATCAAAGAACAAGATAAATGTCCAAACTTTACTAGACATGGTATTAAAAGAAGAAAGTTAATTGGAATTCAACTTGGCGATGATGATGATATGATTGTGTGAGAAAACAAAGAAGGAATGTTTTTTTTTTGTTTCTTTTGTTTGTGATGGAAAATTTGGAAACTTAAGAGAAAACAAAAATAGGTGTGTGAAAAGAATAGGAAGGCACTGATGTGTAGGCTACCTTTTAATTTTTTTTGCTAATAGTTATGACACCAAAAATTGCATAGAATTCTTTTTGTGGAGAATTAAATTAAAAATATAATATTGGTTTAAGAGAGAGAGAGAGAGAGAGAGAGAGAGAGAGAGACGTGAGATATAACAAATTAGGAGAGTCTTTTTTTGTTGTCATCTCTTAATTGCACAAAAAGATAAAACTCATAATTAAATTTGTAACCTTCTTTTATAAAATGAATTAAAGGTGGTAAAGAGGAGAGAGAAATGGGTGCAACTCTCTTAATTGGTTGAGACAAGGAAATAAAGTCTACTTTATGCCAAGACAACACCATGAATTGTCATAAAAACTTGTCATGAAGGAGAGTAAAAATAATGAGGTAAGTCACAGTTTTTTTGTATACTAAGGAGGGTTGTATCTAAGTTGTTGAAGTAGAGTCTACAAACTGAGGGATTCAGAAAGGGTAGCAAGGTACTTAGCAATTAGATTCATAGTGTTGTGAATTCTTCTACAATCTGGGGTGTCAGATTGGCTGAAGAATAGGAGTTGTTTTTCCTCAAAGAAGTCTAGGATTGTTAGACTATTTGAGAAGACTGACTTGGAGGGTCAGTAGCAAGGTTGTAATTCAAGGTTGAATTAGTGAAATCCTTCAAGGCGAAGGGACTGGACGTAGCCTCGTTAACGGTGAACCAATATAAAATCTGTGAGTTTTTTTGTTTATTTTTATCCGCTGCTAACTCTGTTTTAATTATACATCAAGTTTTGTTTTGAAAGTATTAAAACAGAAAAAGTATTCAAGTTAAGTCAAACACATTTCAGCCCCCCTTCTCGTTTTTGCACCTTCACTTACTGTTTCAATGAAATGGCTATATATAAGTAGAGTATTTCTCGTGTGATTGGTCGAGAGATAATTGGTGGCTGGGAGATGATTTATTTTATTCGGGTTAGTGCGACTTCACAATCATTTGTCCGTTGAAATGTTGCCTATTTCCTTAAAAGGGGAGAGGTGTTGCGCAAATTTAGCTATGAATCTTGATAAGGTTGCAAGCATGCCGTTAATGACTTGAATTTTTTGGAGTATGGTGTTGGTATTGTCTTGAATGCTTTACATTTATCAGGATTAGCCTCAACCCCTATTTTGGTTAGGTAAAATCCTAAGAATTTCCCGCCTCACACCCTGAAAACATATTTCTCAGAATTCAGCTTCATGTTTTGTTCTCGAACTTCTCTGAAGACTTTTCAATTGGCATTAGAGCTCGGTCTCAAGGCTGAGCACTTAACAGTGTTTGAGGAAAGGTCCAAAGGGTTCAATATGTCAGAAGAATTGGGAGGCAACATCAATAGACCACCAATATTTGACGGAGAAAGGTTTGAGTATTGGAAGGACAGACTGAGAAGTTTTGTCATATCTCAAGATCCTGAATTATGGAAGATGATAGTCAGAGGATACACAACACCTACTGATCCAAAAGATCCAACTAAGAAACTAGATTTGGATGATATGAAACCAGATCAGATCAGACTACACAGACTTCATCACAAGTTCAGAACCATCATGGTCAGTGCAATCACATTCAAGGAATTTGATAGATGCACAAATAAAGAAACAGCAAAGAGTATATTCGATAGTCTGGTTCTGACCTATGAAGGAACCAAGCAGGTTCAACAAACAAATGCTAACATATTGGTCAGAAAGTATGAGCTGTTCAAGATGGAAGAGGATGAAGACATTGACACAATGTTCTGCAGATTCCAGACTTTGGTATCAAGACTGAAAGTATTAAACAAAAGCTATACCACTAAAGATCATGTCTGGAAAATTCTGAGAAGTCTACCAAAGAGGTGGAGACCAAAGGTTACTGCAATACAGGAAGCTAAGGATCTAAGTACCTTGAGGCTGGAAGATCTAATCAGCTCACTCAAGTCTCATGAAATAGAACTGGAAGAAGATGAACCTAAGAAGAAGAAGAATTTGGCTCTGAAGTCGAAATAGAAGAAAGCTGCAAAGGCAGTATCAGAATCAGAGGATAGTGACAGTGACTGTGATGATATGGCTTACTTAACCAAAAAGATGGTTAAGATCTGGGAAAACAAAAAGAGGAGAGGTTCCCAGAAGAAACATAACAGCACGGAAGAATCTGACAAGAAGAACATCATCTGTTATGGATGCAATGAACCTGGACATATCAAGTCAGAATGTCCAAATCTGGAAAAAGGAAAACAGCACAAGAAGAGTTCCAGATACAAAAAGAAAGGTCTGATGGCTGCCTGGGATGTATCAGAATCAGAGGAAGAATCTTCTGATGAAGAAGAGGCAGAAACAACAAAGATATCTCACATCAAGTCTGCTTCTGGACCTCATAAAGGCACGAATTCCAGAAGGAAAACAGGCAGAAGGAAGAATGATCGAAGCAATCATTCTAGCAAATCTGGAAGCACATCAGAGGAAACAATTCTGTCTCTGATGGCTCATACCAACTCAAGTTCTGAATATAGCTCAGGCTCTAGAACAGAATCAGAAGATGAAGACAATGAGGTATTTTCTGATCTGTCTAAATCTGAATTAATTGAGACTTTAAAAGACTTGTTAAATGCAAACAATAAAAGGTCTTTAAAACTGAAAACTCTTAGGGAAGATAAGGAAAATCTAACCAAAGAAGTCCAAGTTTTAAAGAATCGAAATTCTGAGTATGCAACTGAAAACAAAAATTTTAAAACTGATGTTGCAAGACTCAAATCTGAAAACCAAACTCTTAAAAGTAATAACTGTTCCACTTCTGAAACTGTTTGTAAATCTGATATGAATGAGCAAGTTTTTCAAAACTTTATTTCCAATGGAATGGAAAGAAGTAAAAATGCATCTATGTTTTATGGAAACAGTAATTCTGGAAAAAGAGGTCTTGGTTTTACAGAAACAAGTACTGAAAATAAAGTTGTTTATTATGATGTTTTATGTATTGTCTGTGCTAAGAATGGTCACTCTGAATTATCTTGTCCAATGGTAAAATCTGAACAAGATCAGAGAGCTGTTACAACTAACAAACATGGACCCAATCAGTTCTGGGTACCAAAAGATCAAATTGTCTATGTTGCAGATATTCTGAGCAACTAGAAGGAGACACCAACAATGGTGCCTGGACAATGGATGTTGGCAACGCACAAGCAGAAGAAGGTTTATGTTCCAACATCTACCAAACAGAAGCAAAGTGACTCTGGTAGAAGAAGAACTGGTCAACACAATACCTAACAGAACCAGAACCAGAATTATAGGAGGAACAGGAAATATCATGGATATCACTCGTATCAGAACAAGAACTGGAACCAGTATCAGAGGAACAGGAACTGGAACCAGTACCAGAAGCACAGAAACTGGAACCAAAACCAAAACTGGAACCTGTATATGAGGTACAGGAACTGGAACCAGAACCAACACTGGAACCAGAACCAGAACTGGAGGCACAGAAACTGGAACCAGAATCAACACTGGAACCAGAATCAAAATCAAAATCAATACCATAACCAGAACCTGAACAGGTATCAATATCAAAGGTTGAGGTATGATCATCAGAACTACTTACATTATCAAAATAAGTATGATTATCAGAATCACCAGAGGAATATGGTGTATGAGCCAAAACAGAAATTAAAGAATCAGAATCAAGAGAGTTCTTCAAACTCTCCAGTGAGATTCATCAAGAATACAAACCTGGAAGGGAATTCAAATTCCCTCATCCAAACCATGTAATCTCAGAGCATATAGATTAGGAATCTGAAAATCAGAAGCAAGAGGATTTTCAGAGTAAAACTGAGGCTACATCTTGCTGTAAATACTGTTATTATTTAATATTTACTGTAATAACAAGAAGCTTGATCTTAACAAATCAAAGCTAGATAAGTATTCTGGAGGTTTTCAAAACATCATAGGAACCAGGTGATTCACACGAATTGAACATTCAGAAGAAACAACATTCCAGTGGTTTCAAAAACAAACAGAAACCACCAGAAGCAGAATTAATGTGCAGGGAGCAGAAGCACAAGAAACAGAAGTACCTGGAAAGGTAAAGGATACAAGCAAGTCAGCAACACATGACAAATCTTCAAAAGATAAATCTGATCAAGTCAGAAACAGCCAAGAAAGTCATAAGAGAAATCTGGATATTTACCAGAATGTAAAGCTGTTACAGATTCACCAGAACCAGAAGCTGATTCATCAGAATCAGAAGCTGTTACAGAACCAGAAGTTGATGCAAACCAAGCATTGTTGATGAAGTTTTGGCAGAGGAAGGTTGGATACTTGCAATGCAAGAAGAGCTGAATGAATTCCAAAGGAATGATGTTTGGGATCTGGTACCCAGACCAAACAAAAACATTATTGGAACCAAGTGGGTTTTTAGGAATAAACTCAATGAAAAGGGTGAAGTGGTATGGAACAAAGCCAGACTTGTAGCTCAAGGATACAGTCAACAGGAAGAAGGAGTTCCAAATGAGCATGATGGGAGAACTTAAGTTCTTCCTGGGAATTCAGATTCATCAAGGTAAAACAGGTATACTCATTCACCAATCTAAATACACCAAAGAACTTCTTAAAAAGTTCAAGATGAGTGACTATAAGCCTATGGCCACCCCCTTGCACCCAACCTGCTCACTTGAGAAAGATGAAACCAGTAAAAAGGTAGACCATAAAACATACATAGGTATTATTGGATCCCTTCTATATTTAACTGCTTCTAGACCTGACATTATGTTTAGTGTTTGTGTCTGTGCCCGATTTCAAGCTGACCCTAGGGAATCCCATTTAACTGCTGTCAAACGAATTATGAGATACCTTAAAGGAACCACCAACCTTACCTTGTTATACAAGAAAACACCCACCTACAAACTAAAAGGTTTTTGTGATTCTGACTATGCTGGAGACAAGTTGGAAAGGAAAAGTACCAGTGGCAACTGCACATTTTTAGGTGAAAATTTGATCTCTTGGTCAAGCAAAAGACAAAGCACCATTGCCATGTCAACAGCAGAAGCTGAGTATATATCAGCAGCAGGATGTAGTTCACAGTTACTCTGGATGAAACACCAACTTGAAGATTACAACATCTTTGAAAACAATATCCCTTTGTTCTGTGATAACACTTCAGCCATAAACCTAACCAAGAACTCTATCTTACACTCTAGAGCCAAACACATTGAAATAAAACACCATTTCATTAAGGACCATGTTCAAAAAGGGACTTTGAGCATCTAGTTTGTGGACACTGATCATCAATGGGCTGATATCTTCACCAAGGCATTACCAGAAGATAGGTTCGAGTTCATTAAGAAGCATCTCAGCATGACCTCTATATCTGACTGGCTCAAGTAGTCATCTTAGGATTTTTTAAAATTTCTTGCAATTTTTACTTTCTGTAATTTGTAAAGAGAAAAAACAAAAAATACAAAAATAGTAGGATCACTTTTTGGCTGATGACAAAAAAGGGGGAGAAAGAGAGAGAGAGAGAGAGAGAGAGAGAGAGAGAGAGAGAAAGAAAGAAAGGACAAATAAGTAGAAAAGGAGAGATAAAAAGAAAGAAGGAGAGAAAAAGAAAGAGAGAAAACAGAAGGAGTTGAAAATGAGAGGAAACAGGGAGAGAGAAAAACAAAGAAAGAAAAAGAAAGAGTGAAAACAGAAGAAGTTGAAAAGGAGAGGAATCAGGGAGAGAGAAAAAGAAAGAGTGAAAAGAGAAGGAGTTAAAAAGGAGAGGAGAAGAGAAGAAAAGAAAGAGAGAACAAAGAAGGAGTTGAAAAGGAGAGTATCAGACTTAGGGGGAGAGATTGGTCTGATGGGGAGTAATTCAAAGTTTTCGAGTCATAAGTTAGCAAAATAAGTTAAGGTTTTGTCATCATCAAAAAGGGGGAGATTGTTGGAACCAAGTTGGTTCTAAGTACTTAGGATTTTGATGCTTACAAATGTACTCAATGTAAACTTATTTTGTACTTTGAATTATTAAGTTAAATGCCCCAGAAACTGAAGGAAACAGAAGCAGAGATCAAAGGAAAATGAATTCTAGAATTTCCAGAAGATGTTCCAGGATGTCAAAACATCACCAGAGGATATGTTTGGTGGCCCAGAACAAAAGGAAGAAAAATCATAATGAAACATGGATCATACCATTGGAAAGCCTGCCAAAAGGAGAGTTGTTCCAGACAAACATGAATCAAATATCAATTTTATTCCAGAAGTTATTCTGACCAGAAGATGGCCTGACAATGAAAAATTACACAGTCCAGACTTGTTCCAGACTTGACCAGAAGGTATGTTTATGAGTCCAGAACAAAAGGATCAATTCAGATTTGGCCCAGATCATAAGATAGCATGATTCAGGGCATGGAACTAAGTCCAGACCAAAATAAATGAGTTCCAGAATCAATCCAGACCTAGTCCAAAATTAAAGGTAAAATGTCCAGACTGAAATATTTTTTGTTTAAGTTAATTTCAGTTTGTTCCAGACCAAAATCCAGAATCTGTCCAGATCAGAGTAAAAACTTCCAGATCAATGGTTCAGAAATAATTATTTGGTCCAGTGATGGTCCAGATCAGAAAATCAGACCATGGCCCAGTGGTGGCCGAAATCAAAGGGACAGACTGTGCAGTCCAGCAAAGGCTGAAATCAGAGGATTTTAGCATATCAGGTGCACGTCCAGGAATGGCCGAAATCAGAGGATCACAGAATATCAAATAGGCTGGTCTAGATGTGGACTATCGCATAAAGATCCAATTGTGCAGATTTGATCATGAGGATTAAAGAATTTGAGAAAAATGCTCAAAACAGAAGCGGAGCAAAATGCTCAAAACAGATCAGTGAGCAAAAGGCTCAAAACAGAATCTCAGCAAACTACTCCAGAATATTTTCAAAACAGATTAATCGAAATATACTGCAGAAGTAAAGCATCAGTGAAGTTCTAAAGTTCAACTATAAATAGAGACTTAATGCTGAAGAATATAGTATCGAAAATCACAAAAAAGTCATACACTTCCAAAGCAACCACTCTCAAATTTTCATATAAGTCAATTGTGAGTTTCAGCTTTCAAGAAGCAAGTACTCAGTTATTTTCTTTCCACTGTGGCAAATCTAAGTTGTTGAAGTAGAGTCTACAATCTGAGGGAGTCAGTAGAGGTAGCAGGTTACTTGGCAATTAGATAGGGTTGTATCTAAGTTGTTGAAGTAGAGTCTACAAACTGAGGGATTCAGAAAGGGTAGCAAGGTACTTAGCAATTAGATTCATAGTGTTGTGAATTCTTCTACAATCTGGGGTGTCAGTTTGGCTGAAGAACAGGAGTTGTTTTTCCTCAAAGAAGTCTAGGATTGTTAGACTATTTGAGAAGACTAACTTGGTGAACCAGTTAACGAAGGGACTGGACGTAGCCTCGTTAACGGTGAACCAGTATAAAATCTGAGTTTTTATGTTTATTTTTATCCGCTGCTAACTCTGTTTTAATTATACATCAAGTTTTGTTTTGAAAGTATTAAAACAGGAAAAGTATTCAAGTTAAGTCAAACACAATTCAACCCCCCCTTCTCGTGTTTGCACCTTCACTTACTGTTTTAATGAAATGGCTATATATAAGTAAAGTATTTCTCGTGTGATTGGTCGAGACATAATTGGTGGCTGGGAGATGATTTATTTTATTCGGCTTAGTGCGACTTCACAATCATTTGTCCGTTGGAATGTTGCCTATTTCCTTAAAAGGGGAGAGGTGTTGCGCAAATTTAGCTATGAATCTTGATAAGGTTGCAAGCATGCCGCTAATGACTTGAATTTTTTGGAGTATGGTGTTGGTATTGTCTTGAATGCTTTGCATTTATCAGGGTTAGCCTCAACCCCTCTTTTGGTTAGGTAAAATCCTAAGAATTTCCCGCCTCACACCCTGAAAACATATTTCTCGGAATTCAGCTTCATGTTTTGTTTTCGAACTTCTCTGAAGACTTTTCAGAGATGAGATGTGTGGTCGACCTTATCTTTGGACTTGACCAACATGTCGTCCATATATACTTCTAGCATTTTTTCTATCAAGTGTGGTAGGTGTTGGAACCAAGTTGGTTTTAAGTACTTAGGATTTTGATATTAACAAAAGCACTCCATATAATCTTATTTTGTACCTTGAATTACTATATTAAATTCCACCAGAAGATGAAGTTATCAGAGGCAGAAGCTAAAGTCACCAAAGGCAGGGGATGAGTAATCAGAAGATAAAATCAGACCAGATGGTACACCTCGAGAAGTCACCAGATAATGCATCCAGAAGGTACTAGAGGATGCATCCTGAAAGCACCAGAGGATACTCCGGGATGTCAAAATACCAACAGAGGATATCTTTCCTAGCCCAGATCAGAAGGAAGCAGAGTCCAAAAGAAGACCTGGGCCAGACCAGACCAGAAGGAAGCTTGCCAGAGGGAGACTTGTTCCAGACCAGAAGGATTTATAAGTTAGACTTGGTCCAAAAGTTATTCTGACTAGAAGATAGCTTGGCAGTGAAATAATAAACAGTCCAGACTTGATCCTGACTTAACCAGAGCTTCAGATAAGTGGTCCAGAACAAGTGACTTGGTCCAGATTTGGCCCAGACCAGAAGATAGCATGATTCAGAGTATGAAACTAAGTTCAGACTAAAAGAAATGATGTCTAGATTTAATCCAGATCAGAAGGTAATTGTCCAGACTGAAATATCATATGTCCAGATTTAATTTCAGTTCAATCCAGACCAAGTTCAGAATTGGTTCATATCAGAGGGAAAAGTTTCAGATCAATGGTCAAGATTTAAGTATATGGCCGAGTGTTGGCCGAGATCAGAAGATCAGAATGTGTGGTCCAGCATTGACCGAGATCAGAGGATCACAGTAGATCAGATTGCAAGTCCAGAGTGGTCGAGATTAGAAGATCAAAAAGTGTGGTCCAGTGTTGGCCGAAATTAAAGGATCACAGCAGATCACTTAGTATGGTCCAGATGTGGACGAGAGCAGAAGATCAAGCGGTCCATATTGAATCATGATCAGTGGAGTCGTGATTATATTTAAACGAATTCGATACAAAAATAAAGTGAAGTCTTATGGAATTCAGAAGCTATTGGCGGGAAGAAAGATTTGTTCCAGAATTAATTAAAGTCAGGATTGGTCAAAGATATTTTCGAAGGCAATCTGGAGCAGAAAAATATATGTTTTTTATTTAAGAGAAACCCGATTGGACAAGTGATTTTTGCATGAGAATCCAGCAAAATACAGCTCGAGTTTAAGCTTGGAAGAGATCCTAATTCACATCTATAAAAGGAGGCTCAAGACTGAAGGCTCAGCATCGAAAATCGCAAGAGTCATACAGTTCCAGAAGCAAACACTCGAGTTTTCAGTGAGGTTAATTGTGAGTTTCAGCTTTCCAGAAGCAAGCACTCATGTTTTTCTTTCCCTTGTGTTAGATCTAAGTTGTTGAAGTAGAGTCTACAATATGAGGGAGTCAGAAGGGGTAGAAGATTACTTAGCAATTAGATTCAAGGCGTTGTAATTCCTTCTACAATCTGGGGTTGTCAGATTGGTAGGAGAAGACTTGACTTGAGAAGTCAAGGTGTTGTATTCCTCAAAAGTCTAGGATTGTTAGACTGTTTGAGAAGACTGACTTGGAGGGTCAGTGGTATTGTTGTAATTCAAGGTTTTGAATTAGAGAAGTCCTTCAAAGTAAAGGGACTGGACGTAGCCTCGTTAGCGGTGAACCAGTATAAAATTCTGTGTTTTATTTTTACTTTATATCCGCTGCTAACTCTGTTTTATTCATACATCAAGTTTTGTTTTAAAACTACAAAAATAGAAAAAGTATTCAAGTTAGTCAAACACAATTCAACCCCCTTCTCGTGTTTGCACCTTCAATTGGCATCAGAGCTCGGTCTCAAGGCTGAGCACTTAACTAGTGTTTGAGGAAAGGTCCAAGGGGTCAACAACATGGCCGAATCCAAAGATGATTTTGGAGGCAACATCAACAGACCTCCACTGTTTGATGGAGAAAGGTGTGAGTATTTAAAGGACAGAATGAGAAGTTTTCTTCATATCTCAAGATCCTGAATTATGGAAGCTGGTAGTCAAAGGCTAACATATTGGTCAAACAGTATGAGATGTTCAAGATGGAAGATGATGAAGAAATTGATGGAATGTTCTGTAGATTCCAGATTCTGATATCTGGACTGAAGATCTTGAAGAAAAGCTACACAACAGCAGATTGTGTCAAGAAGATTCTAAGAAGCTTACCAACCAAGTGGAGACCAATGGTTACTGTAGTTCAGCAAGCCATAGATCTGAATAACTTAAGACTTGAAGATCTGATCAGCTCACTCAAGTCTCATGAAATAGAACTGGAAGCAGGTGAACCAAAGAAGAAGAAGAATCTGGCCCTGAAGTCAAAACAGAAGAAAGCTGCAAAGGCAGCACCAGAATCAGAGGATAGCGACAATGACTGTGATTATATGGCTTACTTAACCAAACAAATGGTTAAGATCTGGGAAAATAGGAATAGGAGAGGCTCCAGGAAGAAACATAACAGCAAAGGAAAGGAAGAATCTGACAAGAAGAGCATCATCTGTTATGGATGCAATGAACTTGGACATATCAAGTCAGAATGTCCAAATTTTGAATAAGGCAAACAGCACAAGAATAGTTCCAGATTCAAAAAGAAGGGTCTGATGGCAGCCTGGGATTTATCAGAATCAGAAGAAGAATCGTCTAATGAAGAAGAGGAAGAAACAACAATGATGGCACACATCAGGTCTGCCTCTGGACATCATAAAGGCACAGTTTCAGGAAGGAAAGCAGGCAGAAGGAAGAATGATTGAAGCAGTCATTCAGGCGAGTCTGGAAGCACATCAGAGAAAGCAATTTTGGCTCTGATGGCTCATACCAACTCAAGTTCTGGATACAGCTCAGGCTCTGGAACAGATTCAGAAGATGAAGACAGTGAGGTATTTTCTGATCTCACTAAATCTGAATTAATCGATGCTGTAAAAGACTTTTGAAATGCAAACAATAAGATGTCTTTAAAATTGAAAACTCTTATGGAAGATAAGAAAAATCTGACCAAAGAAATCCAAGTTCTAAAGAATCAAAATTCTGAGTATGCAACTGAAAACAAGGATTTTAAAACTGAAGTTGCAAGACTCAAATCTGAAAACCAAACTCTCAAAAGTAATGTTTGTTCCACTTCCGAAACTGTTTGTGAATCTGATATGCATGAGCATATTTTTCAAAACTTTATTTCTAACAGAATGGAAAGAAGTAAATATGCATCTATGATTTATGGAAACAGTAACATTGGAAATAGAGGCCATGGTTTTACAGAAACTGTTGCTGAAACTAAAATTGTTCATTCTGATGATTTATGCATTGTTTGTGCTAAGAAAGGTCACTCTGAATTATCTTGTCCAATGGTAAAATTTGAACAAGATCAGAGAGCTGTTAAAACTAACAAACCTGGACCCAATAAGTTCTAGGTACCAAAAGATCAAATTGTCTATGTTGCAGATATTCTGAGCAACCAGGATGTTGGCAATGCACAAGCAGAAGAAGATTTATGTTCCTGCTACAACTAGACAGACGCAATCTGAGTCTGTAAGACCCTTAAATTTAATATTAATTTTGGAATTAATATTAAGGGTATTTTGGGGATATTTGTAAAATATTTAATATATGTATGTTTTGAATGAATATATATATATATAAATATTTATTTTGGAAGATGAATCAAAACTATTGGATGAAGAATAAATTAATTTAATTACGAGTAATTAAATTAATCGGACAGTTAATTAAGGATTAGCGGCTAATTGCAAAACGTTTAAGTGCTGGAGGATCCAACAATATTTTAACATCAATTGTGATGAGGTGGCACATGGAGGTGCCTATATATGGACTGCAAAGGACAGAGCAAAGACAGAAACCTTTCTCTCCTCCATACTGCATGTAACAGTACCCTTCCCCCCCATTCTGTTTTCTGTTTGCTGAAAGCTATTTGACGATTTCAAAGAGAAAAGAGGAAGTTCCTCAAAAGTGCCATTACTTGGAAATCCAAGCACCAAAACACCGAACCCCCAGTACAAAAGTTGTTCCCCACATTATTACGGAGCTAGAGAACCCAGTTTCGTAACAGCAAACGCAAGCGGCAGTTTCACCGGTTTTTGACGCGCGAACGGGAGCGAAAGCAGAAACTTGAGCAGAAGCAGAAAACGCAACAAGGGTAAGGGCACCTTCCACTTTCTAGTTGCATTCTAGGACTATAAATGTATGTTTGAGGTGCGATTATATTTGAGTTTCCGTTTTGAAAAAGAAACTGTTTTACATGATATTTTGAAAGATCAAAGAAAATGCATTCTGTTGAGTTTTAAAAATCTGCAACATGTTGTTTTGGGTGATGATTCCAATACTATTTTGTTTATGGGGAAAGCTGAAAAATGCATTGCATGTTATTCTGAAGAGGAGTAAAAAGCATATTCATAAAACTATTTTGAATATTGCAAAAATGCATTCAGTTGGTATTTTGCTGCTAAGTGATGCTTGCTGTTTGACTGAATGTGTTAATGTTGTTCTGATGTTTGAGAAAAACTGAATGCTTTGCATGTTGTTCTGATGTTTGAGAAAAACTGAATGCTTTGCATGTTGTTCTGATGTTTGAGAAAAGCTGAATGCTTTGCATGTTGTTCTGATGTTTGAAAAAGCTGAAATGCTTGCATGATGTTCTGATGGTTTGAGAAAGCTGAAATGCTTGCATGCTATTCTGTTGATGAAAATCTGGTGTTGCTAATGATTTCAAAATAAAAAGCGGTTTAAAACTGATGAAAGTGTTTCTTCTGGAAAATCTGGATTGAGGTAAAAGTCTGAGTTTTGTGGTTTAAAAGAGTGATAAAACTGTTTTGGAGTTGTGCTAATTTTTCAAAAGAAACAGTTTGAAATGTGTTGAAGTCTCAGTAAATTTTCACTGATTTCGAAGGTGTATTCGAATACAACATGTGTGTATTCGAATACAGCCTGTCAAGCTTCTGTTTTACTTAAGTTTTCAAACTTGTATTCAAATACGAGCCCCAATATTCGAATACAGAGGAAGGATTTTTGCTTCTGATGATTCTGGTGTGAATCATTCTGTTTTGCTTCTGATGATTCTGGTGTTAACCATTCTGTTTTGCTTTTGATGATTCTGGTGTGAATAATTCTGTTTTGCTTCTGATGATTCTAGTGTGAATCATTCTGTTTTGCTTCTGATGATTCTTGTGTGAATCATTCTGTTTTGCTTCTGATGATTCTTGTGTGAATCATTCTGTTTTGCTTCTGATGATTCTGGTGTGAATTATTCTGTTTTGCTTTTGATGATTCTGGTGTTAACCATTCTGTTTTGCTTATGATGATTCTGGTGTTAACCATTCTGTTTTGCTTCTGATGATTTTGGTGTTAATCATTCTTATTTTGGTTCTGTTTCTGATGTTCTGGTGTTGATGATTCTGATTCTGGTTCTGTTCCTGATGTTCTGATGTTAATTATTCTGATTCTGGTTCTGTTCCTGATGTTCTGATGTTAATCATTCTGATTCTGGTTCTGTTTCTGATGTTCTGGTGTTGATGATTATGGTTCTGGTTCTGTTCCTAATGTTCTGATGTTAATCATTTTAATTCTGGTTCTGATGTTCTGGTGTTGATGATCCTGATTCTGGTCTGTTCTTGATGTTCTGATGTTAATCATTCTGATTCTGGTTCTGTTTCTGATGTTCTGGTGTTGATGATTCTAATTCTAGTTCTGTTCTTGATGTTCTGATGTTAATCATTCTGATTCTGGTTCTGTTCCTGATGTTCTGATGTTAATCATTCTGATTCTGGTTCTATTTTCTGATGATCTGATGTTGATCATTCTGGTTTGTCTTCTGTATTCGACTACAGGCATGCTGTATTCGAATACAGAATGTTAAAATTCCAGTTTCATGCTTCTGTATTCGAATACAAGGGGTCTGTATTCAAATACAGATTCGAGTTTTCAGAAATTCCAAGTTTTTAAGAGTGTTTTGTAAACTCTGAGTGTTTGGGGGATATTGGGAATGTTGTGGTGAATTAAAATGAGACTTTTGGTGATATTTTGAGGACGTGGTGATGAAGTTTTTGAGACTTTACTGATGTAGTGAAAGATGTTGATTTGTGCACTGAGACTGCCTTTGTATTCAAATACCAGAGGGCTGTATTCGAATACAGAGTGTAATTCTGCACTGTTTTTGGCTTCTGTATTCGAATACAGATTCGTATTTTCCAGAAATCTCAGTTTTAAACACTGTTTTGTGAATTTTAAGAGTTGGGGAAAAGACTTATGATAATTAAGAATGGAATGTTGTGATAAAGTAAAGTGTTAATGATTACTGGAATGTTTAATCATTGATGTGTTGATTATAAAATTATTTGTGTTGAGATGCTTTGGGGGAATGCTGGACAGGCTGAGTTTTCTGATATTGCATACTGTTTTCAGTGAAGAGAAAACACTGCATATTCATACATTGCATAGTCAGGTGGTGACCGCGACGGGCCATAGAGTAATGCGGTGACCGTGATGGGCCACGAAGTTAAGTAGTAACCATGGGTTATAGAATAGTTCCGCGTGTATTAGACGGTCTGTTCTATCCGGGGTCAGAGTAGTTCCGCGTGTATTAGACGGTCTATTCTACTCGGGCTACGGAATGGCCGCGTGTTCGTGGTGGTCCATTCTATACGTGCGAGGATTTAACTTCTGTGTATTTGGCCTGTGAGAGGCTAATACACGTGAATGTAGTAACCGTGATGGGTTGTAGAGTGGCCGCATGTTCGTGGTGGTCCATTCTATCCGGTTTCAGAGTGGCCGCGTGTTCGTGGTGGTCCATTCTATCCGGGCTACAGAATGGTCGCGTGTTCGTGGTGGTCCATTCAAAGATGTATAACGTGCTGGTCTGTTGAGCGACTGCACGAGTGCTGGTCTGATGAGCGACTGCACTGGTGCTGATCTGTTGAGCGATTGCACCATGGTCTTTAGGGCCGTTAAAGTCTATTGTACATATAAATTGTGCTGGTCTGTTGAGCGACTGCACCTTGGTGATTCCAAGAAATTGTATACATGAGCATATACATATTGCATCGGGGGGATTGACCGGTGGGTCACGATTGGGTTATGTGATGATGATTGGAAAGTGATGTGTGTGAGTACTTTATGAAATCTGAATTTCTGATGAATGATTGTGAATGCTGAAGTGTTGGCTATACTTACAACTTATTTTCCATCTTAATTGGTTGCTGTTTTGAAAAATACATGTCATGAAATTTCAAAATGAGCATCTTTATTTATCATCATTGATTTTATGATATGCCATGTGTATATTTGTTGCTGTGAAATATATGCTATGTGATTATTTGTTAATTTCGGTCGGTGACCCTTGCCATTATATTGTGGAAATTGGGCTTTGCCCTCAGATGTTACCCGAAATCGTTCTACCGACGGATACACTAACGACGGAAACATCGTTAGTTTCCCCTGATCTTTACGTACGGAGTATCCGTGGACAACGCAGAAGGACGAACGGTTGGCTGAAGACAAGACTTATAGAGGAGACGGTGGAGACCGTGCTACTATAGCTTAGTGCATGATCAGACTAGACTTTTGTATAGGGTCTTGAGTTTTGGGAAATGTAATTTATTTTGGGAATTAATGTATGACTTTTCCGCTGTATTTTCCGCACTCTGATACTGTGTAGTGGCCACAGGCCGGGTATTCTCTTTTGAAATGAACTCATGAAAATTTTATTTTAATTCCCTTGAATTAATTCGGAAAATTCTTTTATTGATTTATTTTATGTAAAAAAAAAATACACTCGCGTTGTCTTTTAAACTCGGGGTGTTACAGAGTCTAATGGAAGACGGTCTGGTCAACTCAATCAGAATCAGAACCAGAACTTGAACCAGAATCAAAACTGGAAACAGAATCAGAACAGGATCTGGAACCAGAACTGGAACCAGTATTAGAAGCACAGAAACTGGAACCAGAATCAGAATTAGTACTGGAACTAGAACCAACACTGGAACCAAAATCAGAATCAATACTAGAACCAGAACCACAACCACAACCAGTATAAGTATCAGAATCAGAGGTTTAGCCACAAACAGCAGAATCACACACATCAGCTTCAGTATTACCAGAAGAAGCAGAATTACCAGAATCACCATAAATTCCAGAATCACCAAAGGAACATGGTGTATCAGCCGAAGCAGAAAGAGAAGAATCAGAATCAGGAGAGTTCTTCAAACACTCAAGTGAAATTCATCAAGACTACTAATCTGGAGGGGAATTCAAAACCCTTCATCCAAATCACTTAACATACAAATTCGGAATCTGAAAATAAGAAGCAAGAGGATTTTCAGAGTAAAACTGAAATTGTTGACATAGAGGTTACATCTTGCTGTGAATACTATTAATGTTTGATATTTATGTTTACTGTGATAACAAGAAGCTTGATCTTAAAAATCAAAGCTAGATAAGTACTTGCAGGAACTAGGTGATCCAAATAATCTGAACAAGTTCAACTGAAACAGTAAAACCAGTTCAGTGGTTTCAAGCAGAAATCACCAGAAGCAGAATCAATGGTTGACCAGAACAAAAGGAAATTGATGCTGGAGGAAACCAATGCTAGTTTATCAGAACTAGAGGAAACCAATGCTGGTTACTAGAACCAGAAACAGATGCAGGTTCACTAAAACCAGAAGCTGATCTAGACTTACCATAACCAAAAGCTGTTGACGAACTAGATGTATTTACTTTCATTTGATGAGTTTTATTATCATTAAATCTGATGACAAACTGCTTGATCTTGACAAATCAAAGCAAGATAAAGATAGTGCAGGTTCACCAGAACCAAAGGGAGCAAAAGCAGAAGCAGAAGAAACAGAAGTACCTGGAAAGATAGAAGATACAAGCAAGTCAACAACACATGACAAATCTTCAAAAGATAAATCTGATCAAGTCAGAAACAACCAAGAGAAGTCAAAAGAGAAATCTGGATATTTACCAGAATCAGAAGCTGTTACATATCTACAAGAATCAGAAGCTGTTACAGAGTTACCAAAACCAGAAGTTGATTTACCAGAATCAGAAGCTGTTACAGATCTTCCAGAACCAGAAGTTGATGCAGACCAACCAATGTTGATGAAGCTTTGGCAGAGGAAGGGTGGATACTTTGGATACTTGCAATGCAAGAAGAGCTCAATGAATTTCAAAGGAATGATGTTTGGGATCTGGTATCCAGACCAAACAAAAACATTATTGGAACCAAGTGGGTGTTCAAGATAAACTCAATGAAAAAGGTGACGTGGTAAGGAACAAAGCCAAACTTGTAGCTCAAGGATACAGTCAACAGGAAGGTATTGATTACACTGAGACTTTTGCTCTAGTGGCCAGGTTAGAAGCAATTAGAATTCTTTTATCATTTGTTGTTAATCATGATATAATTCTATATCAAATGGATGTTAAAAGTGCATTCTAAAATGGCTATATAAGTGAGGAAGTCTATGTCAAACAGCCTCCTGGATTTGAAAATTCTGATTGTCCAAACCATGTTTTTAAACTTAAAAAATCTTTATATGGTTTAAAACAAGCACCAAGAGCATGGTATGACAGACTTAGTAACTTTCTGCTTAAGAATGAACTTGATAGAGGCCAGATTGATAATACTCTATTCAGGAAATCCATTAAAAATGATATTTTGATTATTCAAGTTTATGTTGATGATTTCATCTTTGGATCCACTAATGGCACTTTGTGCAAGAAGTTTTATGACCTAATGCAGAAAGAGTTCCAAAGGAGCATGATGGGAGAACTTAAGTTCTTCCTGGGATTTCAGATTCACCAAGGTAAATCAGGTATACTCATTCATCAATCTAAATACACTAAAGAACTTCTCAAAAAATTCATGATGAGTGACTGCAAGCCTATGGCCACCTCCATGCACCCAACCTGCTCACTTTAGAAAGATGAAACCAGCCAAAAGGTAGACCAGAAAACATACAGAGGTATGATTGGATCCCTTCTTTACCTAACTGCTTCTAGACCTGACATTTTGTTTAGTGTTTGTGTTTGTGCCCGTTTTCGAGCTGACCCTAGGGAATCCCATTTAACTGCTGTCAAATGAATTTTGAGATACCTTAAGGAACCACCAACCTTACTTTGTTATACAAGAAAACCCCCACCTACAAAATAAGAGGTTTTTGTGATTCCGACTATGCTGGAGACAAGTTGGAAAGGAAAACTACAAGTGGCAACTGCACTTTCTTAGGTGACAATTTGATCTCTTGGTCAAGCAAAAGACAAAGCACCATTGCCATATCAACAGCTGAAGCTGAGTATATATCAATAGCAGGATGCAGCTCACAGTTAATCTGGATGAAACATCAACTTGAAGATTACAACATCTTTGAAACCATTACTGTGATAACACTTCAGCCATAAACCTAACCAAGAACCATATCTTACACCTTAGAGCCAAACACATTGAAATAAAACACCATTTCATTCGAGACCATGTTCAAAAAGGGACTTTAAGCATCCAGTTTGTGGATACTGATCATCAATGTGCTGAAATCTTCACCAAAGCATTACCAGAAGATAGGTTCGAGTTCAGCAAGAAGCATCTCAACATTATCTCCATATCTGACTAGCTCATGTAGTCATCCTAGGAGTTTTTAATTTTCTTTTAATTTTACTTTATGTTTTTTATTTTTCTGTTTTTACTTTTTGTACTTTGTAAAGAGAAAAACAAAAATACAAAAATAGTAGGACCTCTTTTTGGCTGATGACAAAAAGGGGGAGAGAGAGAAAAAAAGGAGAAATAAGTAGAAAAGGAGAGATAAAAAGAAAGGAGGAGCAAAAAAGAAAGAGATGAAAAGAGAAGGAGTTGAAAAGGAGAAGAAACAGGGAGAGAGAAAAATAAAGAGAGAAAAAGAAAGAGTGAAAAGAAAAGGAGTTGAAAAGGAGAAGAAATAGGGAGAGAGAAAAATAAATCAGAAAGAGATGAATAGAGAAGGAGTTGAAAAGAAGAGGAAAGGAGAAGAAAAGAAAGAGTGATTCAAGAAGGAGTTGAAAAGGAGAAGGAAAAGTCAGTATTAGACTTAGGGGGAGAGATTGGTCCGAGGGGGAGTATTTCAAGTACTTCGAGTTATAACTTAGCAAAATAAGTTAAGGTTTTGTCATCCTCAAAAAGGGGGAGATTGTTGGAACCAAGTTGGTTATAAGTACTTAGGATTTTGATGTTAACAAAAGCACTCCATATAATCTTATTTTGTACCTTGAATTACTATATTAAATGCCACCAGAAGCTGAAATCACCAGAGGCAGGGAATGAGTAATCAGAAGGTAAAATCAGACCAGAGGATACACCTTCAGAAGTCACCAGATAATGCATCCAGAAGGTACTAGAGGATGCATCCTGAAAGCACCAGAGGATACTCCAGGATGTCAAAATACCATTAGAGGATATCTTTCTTGGCCCAAATCAGAAGGAAGTAGAGTCCAAAAGGAGACCTGGACCAGACCAGAAGGAAGCGTGCCAGAGGGAGACTTGTTCCATACCAGAAGGATTCATAAGTCAGACTTGGTCCAAAAGTTATTCTTACCAGAAGATAGCTTGGCAGTGAAATGATAAACAGTCCAGACTTGATCTAGACTTAACCATAGCTTCAGATAAGTGGTCCATAACAAGTGACTTGGTCCAGATTTGGCCTAGACCAGAAGATAACATGATTCAGAGTATGAAACTCAGTTCATACCAGAAGAAATGATGTCCAGATTTAATCCACACCTGATCCAGATTAGAAGGTAATTGTCCAGACTGAAATATCATATGTCCAGATTTAATTTCAATTCAATCTAGACCAAGTTCAGAATTGGTTCAGATCAGAGGGAAAAGTTTCAGATCAATGGAAAAGATTTAAGTATATGGCCCAATGTTGGCCGAGTTCATAAGATCAGACCATCGCCTAGCGTTGGTCGAGATCAGAACATCATAACGTGTGGTCCAGCATTAGCAGATATCAGAGGATCAGAGTAGATCAGATTGCAAGTCCAGAGTGGTCGAGATCAGAAGATCAAAAAGTGCGGTCCACTGTTGGCCGAAATTAGAGGATCACAGCAGATCACTTAGTATGGTAAAGATGTGGACGAGAGCAGAAGATCAAGCGGTCCAGATTGAATCATGATCAGTGGAGTCGTGATTATATTTAATCAAAGTATTAAACGAATTCGATACAAAAATAAAGTGAAGTCTTGTGGAATTCAGAAGCTATTAGCGGGAAGAAAGATTTGTTCCAGAATTAATTAAAGTCAAGATTGGTCAAAGTTATTTTCGAAGGCAATCTGGAGCAGAAAAATATATGTTTTTTATTTAAGAGAAACCCGATTGGACAAGTTATTTTTGCAAGAGAATCCAGGAAGATACAACTCGAATTTAAGCTTGGCAGAGACCCTAATTCACTTCTATAAAAGGAGGCTCAAGACTGAAGGCTAAGCATCGAAAATCACAAAAGATTCATACACTTCAAGAAGCAAACACTTGAGTTTTCAGTGAGGTTAATTGTGAGTTTCAGCTTTCCAGAAGCAAGTACTCGTGTTTTGCTTTCCCTTGTGTTAGATCTAAGTTGTTGAAATAGAGTCTACAATCTGAGGGAGTCAGAAGGGGAAGTAGATTACTTAGCAATTAGATTCAAGGCATTGTAATTCCTTCTACAATCTGGGGTTGTCAGATTGGTAGGAAAATACTTGACTTGAGAAGTCAAGGTGCTGTATTCCTCAAAAGTCTAGGATTGTTAGACTGTTTGAGAAGACTGACTTTGAGGTGTTGGAACCAAGTTGGTTCTAAGTACTTAGGATTTTGATGTTTACAAAAGCACTCCATATAGTCTTACTTTGTACCTTGAATTATTACATTAATGCTACCAGAAGATGAAGTTTCCAGAGGCAGAAGATGAAGACACCAGATAATGCATCTAGAAGATACCAGAGGATGCATCCTAAAATTACCAGAGGATATCTTTTTCGGCCCAGATCAGAAGGAAGCAAAGTCACAAGGAGACTTGGACCAGACCAGAAGGAAGCCTGCCAGAGGGAGACTTGATCCAAACTAGAAGGAATCATAAGTCAGACTTAGTCAAGAAGTTATATTGACCATAAGATGGCCTGGCAGTGAAATGATAAACAGCCCAGACTTGATCCAGACTTAATCAGAGGATAAATTAATGGGTCCAGTACAAGAGATTCAATACAAATTTGACCCAGACCAGAAGATAGCATGGTTCAGGGTATGAAACTAAGTCCAGACCAAAACAAATGATGTCCAAATTTGATCCATACTTGATCCAAATCAGGAGGTAAATGTCCAGAATTAAATATTCTTTGTCCAGAGTTAATTTCAGTTCAATCCAGACCTAGTTGAGAATTGGTTCAGATCAGAGGGAAAAGGTTCAGATCAATGGTCAAGATTTAAGTATATGGCCCAGTGTTGGCCGAGATTAGAAGATCAGACCATGGCCTAGTGTTGGCCGAAATCAGAAGGTCAGAACATGTGGTCCAGCATTGGCCGAGATCAGAGGATCACAGCAGATCAGTTTGCAAGTCGAGGTTGCCCGAGATCAGAAGATCAAAAAGTGTGGTCCAGGGTTGGCCGAAATCAGAGGATCACAGCAGATCACTTAGTATGGTCCAGATGTGGACAAGAGCAGAAGATCAAAGGGTTCAGATTTAATCATATTGATGATCGGTGGAGATTTGATTAAATTTGATCAAAGTATTAAAAAAGATTTGATAAAAAAATAAATTGAAGTCTTGTGTAATTCAGAAGCTATTGGCGGGAAGAAAGATTTGTTCCAGAATTAATTAAAGTCAGAATTGGTCAAAGTTATTTTTGAAAGGCAATCTGGAGCAGAAAAAGATAAGTTTTTTATTTAAAGTGAAACCCGATTGGACAAGATATTTTTGCAAGAGAATCCAGCAAGATACAGCTCGAATTTAAGCTTGGAAGAGACCCTAATCTGCATCTATAAAAGGAGGCTCAAGGCAGAATACTTAGCATCGATAAATCACAAAAGAGTCATACACTTCCAAAAGCAAACACTCAAGTTTTCAGTGAGGTTAATTGTGAGTTTCAGCTTTCCAGAATCAAGCACTCGTGTTTTTCTTTCCCTTGTGTTAGATCTAAGTTGTTGAAGTAGAGTCTACAATCTGAGGGAGTCAGAAGGGGTAGCAGATTACTTAGTAATTAGATTCAACGCGTTGTAATTCCTTCTACAATCTGGGGCTGTCAGATTGGCAGGAGAAGACTTGACTTGAGAAGTCAAGGTGTTGTATTCCTCAAAAGTCTAGGATTGTTAGACTGTTTGAGAGGACTGACTTGGAGGGTCAGTGGTATTGTGTAATTCAAGGTTTTTGAATTAGTGAAATCCTTCAAAGTGAAGGGACTGGACGTAGCCTCGTTAACCAGTATAAAATTATGTGTTTTTATTTTTACTTTATATCCGCTGCTAACTCTGTTTTATTCATACATCAAGTTTTATTTTAAAACTGCAAAAACAGAAAAAGTATTCAAGTTAGTCAAACACAATTCAACCCCCCTTCTCGTGTTTGCACCTTCAGGAGGGTAAGTTGTATTGTTGTAATTCAAGGTTTTGAATTAGTGAAATCCTTCACAGTGAAGGGACTGGACGTAGCCTCGTTAACGGTGAACTAGTATAAAATTCTGTGTTTTTTTTTACTTTATATCCGCTGCTAACTCTGTTTGATTCATACATCAAGTTTTGTTATAAAACTGCAAAAACAGAAAAAGTAATCAAGTTAGTCAAACACAATTCAACCCCCCTTCTCGTGTTTGCACCTTCGGTAGGTAGTGTCGACGTCTTTGAGTTCGAAGAACATTACATTGTAACAATAGTTCCCCGACTTAGTCATAAATGCAGTTTTTGCGATCTTTTGGGTGGATGGGAATTTGATTGTATCTTGAATAAGTGTCCATAAACGAAAGTAATTTGAACCTGGATGAATTGTCCACTAAGGTATCAATGTTGGGAATGGGGTATGCGTCTTTGGGACACACTTTTATTGAGATCGCTATAATCAACATAAAGATGTCATTTATTATTATATTTTTTAATGAGTACGACGTTGGAGAGCCAAGTCGTGTACTTAGCCTCAAAAATAAAATTTGCAGCAAGTTAGTCAGAAACAACCTTTTTAGCAACATTAGGCTTCTCTAGAGATTGTTTGCGATGACGCTGGACAATTGATCGAGCATCTCGTTAGTAGTCCATGTGAAGATGTCGACATACTTTTTCAAACAAGTGACTAGTTGTTCATTGGCTTTATTAGGCATATTTACTCTGACTCGTATGGTTCTTCCCAAGATGTCTCTTATCGGGATCAAGGTAAATTCTCGACCTGTGTAGGCCTTTTCATTGGTTTGCCAATAGACGCGGGATCATCTTCTATCTGCAACTCGTCAAGTCTTGTGGATTGGTGACAATTAGGACATGGCTTCCTTTTTTGTCCAGCTCTGCAGATTTTGTGTGTATTTCTTGGCTTTTGAGGGAGGCTATGAACCATTTTCTCGTTGATTTGATGTCGGTGCCCTCAATATCTCCCTCTCTAGATTTCAAGTGTTACTTGAGCTTCAAGTAGATAACTGAAGAGACTGCACCTAACTTTGCCATGGTTGGACGATTGATAATGCAATTGTAGATCGACTTGCAATCGATAACTAAGTCTTGATTCTTGACGGTCTTCCTGGATTTGTCTTCTCCGAAAGTTACAAGTAACTCAACATAGTCCCAAAGAGTGTTGGTTGATCCATTGAAGCCTTGTAAATTGGGTCCTACATAGGGTAGCATATTGTCTTTGGTGAGGCTGTGTGTGTCGAACAACCTCGAGTACATGATGTCGCATGAACTCATGTGGTCGACTAGGACCCTCCAAACTTCAAAGTTGGTCATGTATACCCGTATTTGGGAGTTTGGTATCCCGCCAATGATTTCTTTAGCATAAAAAGATAAAGGGAGTCGAGATCCCTCCTTGCTAATCGTGATGTTGTAGTGGTTTTTGGATGTCATGTCCTCTAGTTTTCTCTCGATAAAACCAATACTAGAGAAATTAGCATTTAAATATCCACCAAATACGACAAAAGTGGTGGTAAAGTTCTCTCACGAGCTGAAAGCTCAGTTGATGGGCATCACTTTTAGGAATGTCATATTGTGAGGAATCCCCCTTGTGATGGATCTATGTCCTCGAGTAGTGTATTGCATTAGTTTCCCCTTTTGGATGAGACGTTTGATGGTGTCCTTCAGGTGGATGCAATCATCAATGTTATGCCCATGACACTTGTGGAAGCAGTAGTACTTGCTTTTGTTGACCCTTGGCCTCGGAGGGACCCGTCGAGGGAATTGGATTCCCCCTTTCTTAAATTCTGCTTTGGCGCACTTGGCCAATATGTGTTCCCTAGTGAAGTTGAGAGGGCTATACGCAAGGTGTTGAACAGGTCGGCTCCCTCGGTTTGTCAAATCTTTTTGCGGTTTTTCTTCTTGCTTACGTTCAACTAGAGATCATTGGAACGTGTCAACAGGTGTGGTCTTGTTGTCCCAATATGATATGTCCCTTCATACCTTACCTTTTAATCGTAGATTTTCTCTTCGTTTTGGATGTAAGTTTGGGTCTAGGCTAAGAAGTCGTTCAAGGTTCTAGGCCTTAACCCAATATTGTCAGCAAAGAGACTTCCTTCACTAGGTACATCTTCATGTTGTCGTTCACCTCATCGAGGAATATGATTTCTTTGTTGAAGCATTCAATGTAGTTTTGGAGGGGTTCATCTCTTCCCTGGAAAATCGCCAATAAGGTATCGATCGTCTTGGGTTGTTTTTGGGGCGTTGTGTACTAAGTAGCGAATTTGCTGCAAAATTCCTCCGAAGAATCCATGGAGTTTGAAGGTAAACTCTTAAACCAACTCCTCGCGCTTTCCTTCAACAGGTCCTTCCACTCCACATGAGGGTGAAGATATAGCTTTTGACGGGTCCTTCCACTCCACAGTAATTGAGAATGGCTTCCAAGTTTTTGATATGCTTATCGAGGTCAGTGGTTCCTTCGTATGAGTCCATGTGTGGGGATTTCTCCAATGCCTCTGGTATTTTGGAATTCTTGAGATCCGCGAGATCTGTGTGGTTTCTGACGAGTCTCATGTGTTGGGGATGAAATGGAATGTGACCTAGATTTTGAAATGTTGATGCATTCATATCTCTCTATACGAGGACTCCTCATATGACCTTTTGTGGTGTCCTTGATTTGGTGACTCCCATAGGGAACGCCCTATGTGTTCTGGAGTTTGTGACCTCTGCCTTCGCCTCCTTCTATGCGGTGTGTCGTGACGATTTCGTCCCACCGAACATTTAGTGAATTTTGATGTCTCCTGGGATGTTACTACCATGGGGACGATTAGTTATCAGTAGGGTTGTTCGCAGTGTGGTTTGGATCGATTTTGGGAGAAAATCTCATCTGATCCAAATATTATAATATTTGCAGTAAGGTTCGATTCGGATTGGATGAAAACTCAAAAAATAATATGATTCGGTTTGGATCTGTGTGGTTCATCCAAATTACAATTTGTAATATATTATTTTAAGAGTCATGCTAGCAAGTGCTCTAAGAACACTTATTAAGCAATCAAAAAAGGAAACAAACAAAGAGTTGTATGTATAAAAGATCACTTTTTAAAATATCAACCGATTAAATGCATAACTTCTAAAAATATATTTCATCTTTTGATCTCTTAACAAATGTCTTTGGGGCACTTGTTAGAATTTCCCTTATTTTAATAATAAATTATAAAATTACATTAATGTAACAAGTTTAAAGCAAAATATTATATATAATACTAAAATTAATATTACGAAATAACATACATCGATTATGTTTGAATTATATGAAATAGTAATAAAAATATTTCAACTTAAACAAATAAGTATTATTAAAAATTAATTGAAACTAACAAGTAATAGTTTAATGCAATATCTCATACTAATAAAAAAATAAATAAGTATTAAAATTTATAAATGCGATTTGGTTTGGTTTTTCAAAAAGAATCTCAAACCCGGTCTGATCCGAACGGTTTTCATAGAAAAAGATCCAAACTCATTCAATAATATTTGGTTTTGTGCGATTTTCAATTTTTTGGATCAGTTTGTGCTTTTTTCTTCTTGTTTTGGATGTGAACACCCCTAGCTATCGGTTACCCACAAGGCTAAGATGGTGAATCTGTTCCAGGATCGTTTGAGATTGTTCCCAAATTAGAGTAACAAGCTCAACGAAAGTTGCTCTTCCATTCTAAATCACCACAAGGTTGGTATTCACGTTAGACTCGTAATTACTGACAGGGAACTCTTGAGATGGGGATGTTGTGGCTCCATCCTCCGGTTGTTGAACAATGGTGCGACATTCTTTCTAGGGTTGTTACGTTTTTGCCAACCATCGGAAAGTTGCGGACTAGGTTTTTAGCAAAGCAATGCTAATGATCTGATCTGGATCGAGGAGGACAGTTGGCTTCTTGGATTAGATGATGATTTGGACTCCGACGCGGAGGTGGTACTTGCAAATACTCTTTTCAATCATGTATTGATTCGAGGAGAGTAAGATGTATCATGATAAGAAAATGTTTGTCTCTTTTCAGGTGCCGGAAGCACTAATTTATAGACTTGAGCTCAAATGCAGAGGTGAACAAAGACATTGAATAGTTATTAATGTGGATGGATTGAACAGGATAACGGCCTTGGGACTGTTATAACTAGGTTTAGCCGTTGAGGGTTGGGAACCTTTGTCCTTTGCGGGTAACGATATTGAGCCAAGTCGGTGTGAGAAGAATAAGTGAATTTTGTCCCGTCTGAAACAAATATATAAATATCCCCACTAATAAAAAATTTATATGTTCGTCTCTAATCTCATATGAGGAATGAAATAAGTGAATGATTATTAAGGAGATACTCTATCCATGCATTATCACCTCATTTTTTATCATCTCCACTTAGTAACTGAATGTTGTTAAAATTTTAGTTAATGGTAGACTTGGTCCATATTTAGAGTATGTCATTATTTGATATAAGTGAAAAATTACATAAATAGAAGAGGAAGAAGCCTCTCTTCTGTTTGATTGGTTGAATAAAAATTGAGAAGAGAAAAATATTAATATTTTTTAAAGAGAAAAATACTCGTAAATTAAAAATTAATATATAATTTAATCAATTAATTTGTTATGATTAAACAGTTAAATTATAAATATGAATTAATTTATTATATGACTAACTTAATTTACTTAATTTAATGTGACTTGTTTGTTTATTGAACCATATGATTTCCCTAAAGTGGTTAAACGACTTCCTGTTACTAATAAACTGTTCAGAGAAACTCGAGTTCAACTCATGGATGCAAGTATGTTTCGTTAGACTTTACTTATCTCTTAGATGAACAATAGAGTCTTAGGATTTTATTTTCCAGAAAGCTATAGGGGTTAAGTTAAAAAAAAATGTGACAATGTATGATAGAATTGTGCTTTTGCATAATTTTTGTATGAGAAGAAATAGATCACATTGCAACATTTATATATTGTGCACGAAAAATTTTAATATGGACCACAGTTTACGTTGAAAAATGTTTTAAACTCCATCAATCACATGCATTGTCTCTTAGAAGTAAATGTTAATGTTGTTTTCGTTTATGGGCTCTATTTTCCAGAAAACTAGAGAGGTTAAGACAAAAAAAAGTGACAATGTTTGATGAAATTGGGATTTTGTTGGAACCAAGTTGGTTTTATATTTAATGTTTTGATGATAATAAAAATATTCTATAAGAACAATATATTTGACTTCAAAGAGTATGAAAGAAGATTCGTGTTTTTGAAGAAAATCTAAAATAAGATTTGATTCAGATTTATAAATTGAAGAAAATCTAAAATAAGATTTGATTCAGATTTATAAATTGAAGAAAATCTAAAATAAGATTTGATTCAGGTTTATAAATTGAAGAAAATCTAAAATAAGATTTGATTCAGATTTATAATTGAAGAAAATCTAAAATAAGATTTGATTCAAATTTATAATTGAAGAAGATGTGGTTAGGATTTGAAGAACATTTGATCAAGATTTTAAGAAGATATATAGAAGATTTGATCTAGATTTATCTACAATAAAATATGAACAGAATCAATCTGACGAATTTACAAACTCAATCTGAACAAAATACAATCGGAATCAATCTGAAGAATTTACAAACTCAATCCAAAGAATTTACAAACTCAATCCAAAGAAGATACAATTCAGAATTAAACATGGACTAAATTGAAGCCCAAATTTTAATTATAAATAGATACTCAAGACCGAAGAAAAAAAGTATCGAAAATCAGAAAAGAGTAGAATAACTCATAAGCTCAAAATCATCTTGGAGTTCAAAGAGAGAAACACTTGTTCAAGTTACAAATATTTTCTAATTGTTCTTTTCTTAGAGTGTGAGAGTTATTATTATTATCAGCTTTGTTAGAAGTAAACACTTAAAGTTCCAATCTTTTGTATCCAATCCAATAGTGGTGTAGTTCCTTCTTCAATATAGGGTTGTTAGGTTGTTAGGAGAAGACTTAGCTTGTAGGGTCAAAGTGGTTAGTTCCTCAAAAGTCTGGGGTTGTCAGGCTGTTTGAGAAGACTGGTTTGGAGGGTCAGGTGTTTTGTAATTCAAGGTATTTGAATTAGTGGATTAAAGCCTTCTGAATGAAGGGACTGGATGTAGCCAAGTTAGTGGTGAACTAGGATAAATCTATATGTCTAAAGGATAAATCTATATGTCTAATTATTTATACTTTCAATTTTTGCGGCATCTGAATCCGATTGCTTCTACTCTAAGTAAGTCATCAAAACCGAACCAGTTTTTTTATTAATTATAAAAAAGTTATCAACTTTGGCAAACATAATTCAACCCCCTTCTCGTGTTTGCACCTTTAAATTTTGCATTAGTTTTTGCACGAGAAGAAATAGACCTAGTTGCAACATTTATATATTATACATGAGAAATTCTAATATAGACCAACAGTCAACTTAAAATATATTTTAAACTCCAAAGATCATATGCATTATTTCTTAGTAATAGACGTTAATGATCATTCTTATGAAGCAATTTGAGTCCACAAAAGGTAAATTAAGCAATCCATTTGAGTTATCTCTATTAAAAATGCCCTAAGTAAGCACAAAACAACCAAATGAACAATGCCAAAACAAAGTGTATTTTTTTTATAAATAATAAAATAGAAATGACATTCACAACGAAGGAAAAATAAAAGAATTTAAAAAATGAAAACTAAAAATCAAAAAATTGTCATCCTTAGTTTGATCCTGACCTAACTTCTCAACCCACACATTCTTCTTACCATTGTCATTACTATTACCTTCCTTCTCTTTTCCATATGCTTTTTTCACCTCCTCATTATTTTTCTCTATTTCACCATTATTACTATTCTTTGGAAAAAATATTCCATGAACAAACGACTCAACATCTTTTCTTGAAACCCCATTTTTATCCTCAACTTCATTATGCGGAATATACGGCGGACGCGCTATTTGCAAGACTGTGTTCCAGTTCACACCTTTAAAAAAATCATGACCCTTCATTTCATCAACCTGAATCCTACGGTCAGGATCTTTCTCAAGCAACCTCGTGATCAAATCCTTCAACGGCGTCGTTTCACCATTTTGTTCAGGCTCCTTTGTTAAAATCTGGTGAAACGTTTCCTTCCTATTAGGACTACCAAACGGCGTCGTTCCATAATATAACTCATACAAAACAATGCCGAGTGACCACCAATCAACGCCAAAGTTATGTCCATTTCCTGAAATAACCTCAGGTGCCACATAATCCTCGGTTCCCACGAATGAGTTTGACTTCTCAACTGAGTCTGACTCGCTCCTTTTACACACTGAGTTTGGATCGAGTTGACTCTCGAGATCGAAATTTGGTAATCTAGAATGGCAATGAAAAGAATGATAAAACCGCACTACCCATATCTTCTTCTTGTCTTTTACATTTGGCGAGTTGGAACCTGGTGACGAGTTGCAACTAAGTGATTTTGGGTTAAGTTTCTTGGATAGGTCGAAATCTACAAGCATTATGTGACCCGTTTGTTGAATCATGATGTTCTCTGGTTTCAAATCTCTATAAACTACTCCTAAATTGTGTAAATACTCCAATGCTAAGACTAATTCTACAGCGTAAAACCTTCACACACAAAAATAAATCACATCAAACACTAAAGACACAACATTAATACATACACGTCAACATCAACGATAATTTAAAAAATAAAGGCGAAAATAAAGAAAAATTTAACTTAACTTTTCACCTTTCTTAGACAAGTAAATCAAAATTTTAAACACAACCCATTTCTCAAATCATGATAGTCTGTTATTGGAAAAAAAAAAAACCATAGAAAGAACTAAACCACAAAAACCCAGAGAATTTTTTTTCACATTTTACGATTCCACCATGCACGAGATAATGATGAAATAAAAACAAATCAAAATTTTATAATTCTGGAAAATTAATATGAATTTTAAGCAATACCCATTTTCAAGAATCATTTTAATTATAGAAAAGATATTTAAAATTGATGAATCTAAGAAAGAAAGAAAAAAACTGTTTTTTCATTTCGAAATTTTCCAACATTTATCTGGTAGTACCTAATAATTTCTTCAGAGAATATCTTCTGAGGCTGTTTCTTTCTTAGAGAATGCAAATTTCCACCATGACAATAATCAATGGCGAATCCAATAAGCTTCTCAGTTTCAAAAACACCTTTTAATCGTGGCAAAAGAGGATGATCAAAACGACGTAGTATTTGTTGCTCAAACGTGACCCTTTTGCATTGACCTGTTTGGTTATTATTTTTCTTCTGAAGAAGTTCTTTAGATGTAACTTTCAAAGCCATCCATTCCTCTTTCGATGATCCGTAGGTTCTCGCAAGGAACACAACGCCTTTTGCGCCGCGTCCTACGGCCGATATTACCTTAAGGTTTCGGAAGTCCCATGTTTCGCCGCTGTAACTCATGGCGGAGGTAACCTCGTACCTCGGGTCGACCCGAACTCCGAAACCGTTTTCACGTTCTCTGTTGTTGGAAATAGAATGGAGCTTTTATAAGAATGATTGAGTTGTAATCATGTGTAACACTTTCTACGTTAAGATGGTGGACCTGAAAATGTTTATTTGACACGTGGAATTTTGATGACGTGGATCGAATATATTGCGTGTGTTGTGTTTATTAGGTGTTTGCGGATGTAGAGGGATTTAAATAATGGACAACTCATTGAAAGATGGAGTATTACGTGTGATTTTTAATAGGTAATTACGTTCAAATTCTAGAAAGAGGCTATAATCAGCAAAACAACAACACGGGATTAGTAGAAGAAGGAAATGTAATGTTGCGTAACTGAACAATCTGATCTGATTAAAACGTGCTTTTTTTAAAAAAGATTTTATTCTTTTTCTTTTAAAATTAGCCTATAAAATTATTTTTCCAAAAATATAAAAGATTTTTGTTTAATTACTATATGTCAAAGAAATTAATGAAGAGGTTAGAGACAAGTTTTAAAACATATGGATGCAAATCAGATAATTGTATGAAGTACAAATTTAATTAGTGAAACACTTCTATATGTGAAAATTGAAGATCATATCATATCAAAAATTGAACTGATTTTTCAAAATTGATTGAACTGATTTTTCAAAATTGAAACTGAACTGATTTTTAGTTCTAAAAAACCAAAACGAACTGATTTTCAGTTCAAAAAACTAGAATCAAATTTTTTTTAGAAATAATTACAGGTAATTATGTAAAATTTGGCATATAGGAACAAAAAATTTAAAGTAAAACCAGTTCGGTTCAGAATAATAAACCGGTTCACCGATTTATAAAATAATTTGGTTCAATTTTTTGAAATAAAAATCAGTTCGGTTCAGTTTACAAACTTTGTCCATCCCTAATATACATAGTACATACCAAAGGAAAAATAAAAGAACATGTAAATTATATAATTTAAGTCGGATAGTTGAAATGGAATAGTGTCTCAAATGTCTTATGTGATAAAAAAAATAACGCTCAAGTAGAAGGAGAAATTTTATTGCAGAGTTGTCATTTTGATAATATTGTATGAGACATAGTATTTAGTAAAATAACTACAACACGGATGTGAATGTTGTGTTGGATGTGTGGAAAAACTAGACAAGATAAGATTAAGAATGATAATATTAGAGAAATAGTTGTCGTAGAAAAGATGTTGAAGTCTCAATTTAGATGGTTTAGGCATGTTGAGAAAAGACTTGTATATTTTATTGTAAGGAGAGTAGATATGAAAGATAGTCAAATCGTTAGGGGCAAAAGAAGATCTAAAAAGACTCTAAGATAGATTATTAAGAAAGATTTATAGATAAATGAACGAGATGTAGATATGTTATATGATAGAATGTTGTGACGTCATTTAATCCATGCACCAGACTAAACTTTGTGGAATAAAGTTTGATTGTTGTCGTAGTAACACCAAGATAATCAAAATCAAATTGGAAATTGAAATTGAAATTGAAATTGTTTAAGATCTAGTTCAAGGTTTAAATATTTAACCGGAATCGAACCAAGGTTGATTTGAGTTTGTTAAGACCTACAATAGCAAGACCCACTTCAAACACAAAGCAAAGCAAAACAAAATGATATATATTTTAAAAATTAGTTAATTTTTTATTAGAAAACTAAGTGAAATATAGAAAATTTTGGTCCAACTTTTATAACAGATCAACAATGATTTTAATCGATTTTTTTCTATTTTTGTTTGGTTCTACTGCTATCAAATTTTGAGTTGTTTATGGACCGGACATAAGTTTGATTCTCTATCTAACCACTTGAACCTATTTATTTGATCCAATTTAAATATCTTGCATAATACCCTAACATAATTACAATGATGGAACACATTATGTTCTAATATATATTTCTACCATTTATTTGTCTCGATGTTTTGGATAAGGGAATCTTTTAAATAATGTAACTAGAAGGTAATTCAAATTCTACTATGTAAATTTTATTGTTTGAAAATAAATTTAGAGGATACTCAAAATGAAATTTTTTTATGAAATATTTAATCGAAGTTAAATTTATGAAATTTCAAATAATTATATATATATATATATATATATATATATATATATTTTGCTTCAAAAATATATACCATAAATATTAGAAATTTTAAATTATTTCTTTACTCTGTAAAATGTGAATCGCAAATTGGTCACTATATTTCTTTTCAATTATGCAAATTGGTCGCTATACATTTAAAATACTTGCACATTCATATTTTTATTTTACTTTATTGTATTAATTGGTCATATATTTCACAAATTTTGCAAATTCATTCCTATTATTTTTCAAAAAATTGCACACAGGTCCATAAAAATTTCAACTTTTTTAATATGGTTCCCTTATGTTTTAAAAAAATTGCAAACTAGTCTGTATTTTGTCTTCATATTTTGCAAATTGGCATTCCAGTGTGAACTAGATATTATTCCTAGGACCACAGAAATGGACGGCAAAACTCTTTCTCAAGAAGTTTAACACTCCTAAATTCTCTGGAATGAATTTGAACCCAAGACATTGGGTTAAGGTGGAAGAGACTTTTACTATCTCATCCAAGTACTTTTGAGTAAATTTCTATCACTTTTGTCTATTACCACAACAAGGATATATATACTTTAGTTTAATACATACATTGTCAATGTAAATAATTTTACACTGAAATTAACACAAACTGTTGATTACGTAATTATTTTATGATAACAATTACAATTATATGGTGAGATAAAAAATTCAATAATTTTTATTAACTATTCATGTAAAATTGTTTTCCACGGATACCACACAATCTTTTTCTCTTCACTTTTATCCCAAAACTTTTCAACTTTATAAAAATTAGAAATAAAGATAATTCAATTGAAGCATTTAAGCTCCTAAAATTTTAATCTCTACAATTTCCAATTACCTCATCCAAACAAGTATATTTTCCAAACATTATATTGTAAGATTGTGTTAAGTGTGCCAGATTTGTGCATAAAATATAACAGATGGTATACAATCCAATATCTACTCAAGTTCAGGCAATTTTATGTATAATCGACTTCTCAAACTACATAGTCAATTATCATAAAATGTGAACCCAAAAATGCATATTTTGAGGTGGAATTTACGATTGAGTAATAAATTATAAGGTCTGGGTTGTGTAAGAACCAGATTACCTTCAGGTTGCAGAAAATAATCCATTAATATGAAAGACTTTTAAAAAGATAGCATGATATCAAAATTCACTAGTCAAAAAACGGGCACAAAAAGCAATCCACATTGCAATATTTCATCAGATAGCAAGAATATGGGAAGAAAACATAAGATGACTATTAATATGAATGTGTCAAAACACTTGAAACAAATTATAACTCAAGTAGTCAATACTCAATACTAAAAGCTCTAGATTCAAACACAATAATCCATCAGCCAACAATTCTGAGAAGGATTTTCTGACATGTTCATACCATAAACAACCAAAGCAAAATAAATTTGTTATATAGAAAAAGCAATCACTCGTCCTCTTGGCTGCGCAACCTAGCCAACTTGTTGGTGACAACAACATCCAATTGTGCTGCACGTTCAACAATCTCCTTTCTTTTCCTGGTCGACACATTGTGTGCTATCTCAGCACAGTAGGTCCTGATGTTTTTTCACGTAAATAAACCAAGTTAGGATGTATCTATTTGGTTTGTTTGGATTGACTTATTTGAGGTTATCTACTAGCATAAGTACTTGTGAGACTACTTAAGAGATCTTATGAAAATAATTTATGACATGTCTATAAGTTGCTTTACGCTTATTTCTGTAACCTCTCCATGATAGCTTATGAAAACAACTTATAACTTATATGAAAACAGTTAAAATTCATTTTCTCTATTTATATAGAAATATTAAATAAACACTTATATGACGTGTTTATACTATAAATGCTTAATTTAATTGTTTATCCAAACAGGACCTAAGGGGCAATGAAAAGTTGAGAATAAAAATGCACACTAGACCCAGATACCTGTTGTGCATAATCAGAAGTTCCAGATCTTTGACATTGTGGACAACAAACTTCTTGAATCCATTAGGAAGATAGTGGCGGGTCTTCTTGTCTGAACCGTAACCAATGTTTGGCATCAAAGTACATCCCTTGAACTTTCTCCTTACACGTGAATCAATACCCTTTGGCCTGCGCCAGCTTGGCTGCATACCAAAACAATAATAGGGTCAAAATATTATAACCCGTGGAATCAATTTGCATAAAAGATTCAACCAGCATATACAGAACAGCAAATAAAATGAAAGTCATAAATAATAGATGATACCTATCAATAGTAGTAGGTAGGAGCATCAGAAAACATGTTTTTGTTTTCCGAAATGCAACAGAAAAATTGGTACACAGAAAAAAATTATCACTGCACAAGTTAAATATAAAGCTCTGACAAATATGGAAATGACACAATTTCCATTAGAAGTAGTAGATTATACTATAGGAATTGGCAAAGTAAAGCTTCACCTTACCATATTTTATGCTTGAATATAAAATATACATTCAAATAGTTCAAAAGTTTATAACTATATAAAGCTCTAAGAAAATTACTGGGAACACAGCACTAAGTTTAGTCCGATATCTGGATATTACATTATGTTGGCGGAAAAATGGGCTAAAAGAGTATTAAGAAATGAAAAGCATTTCAACTTACCCTGAAAGAGTTACAACATTCAATCTACAAGTATTTGTCTATTTGTATTGATTCATTTGAGCTTATCTACGACATAAGAACTTGTGAGGCTGTTTGAGAGAGCTTATGGAAACAATTCATGAGATGTCCATAAGTTGTTTTCAGGTTATTTTCATAAGTTATGAACTTATGAAAACAGCTTATATGAAAACAATTAGACTTTATTTATCTTTGATTACATAAATAACTTATAAATAAACACTTATGCTGTAAGCACTTATATATAAACTGTTTATCCAAACATAGTGTATTTAGGAATCTGTTTGAGAAAGCTCAAACATATCTTTGAGGTTTCTCCAACTGATTTCCAAACACACACTTAAGTCATTTGATAAAGCACATACCCAATAATTTACCAATATACAAATAGAAAAAAACACAAACTGAAAATCTCTAACATATAAGCAACTAATCTTTTTTCCACATACCTTGACAGAAACTTTCCTGTCACTTTGAGGTCTCTTGAAGTGCTTGACACGCTTCTTCACAATTTTCTTCGTTAGCAGAGGAACAGCCATCTTCTCTCTATAAAATACATATAAAATCCTAATCAACTACATAAAACAAAGGTATGAAAAAAACAAAAGAAACAAAAGTTGAGATATAAATAGAAAACACCCTTAGAACATTTAAAATTACTCGCTCTAGACTCAATTGTAAGTAACAAATTGCACATAGATTGAGAATAGTGGTTACTTCCATTTAATTTTCTTGATGTATTCAAAATACTAATTATACTTCCTAAACTACCCCTTCTTTTCATTTAACTCTGTACGGGAACTTATTACATTGAAGGATATTTTGAGAATAATAGCATTAAATAAGGTAAAGTAAGTTAATTTTGCTTATATTTTGGTCCACTAAATATGACTACTTTTTGCTTATATTTGAGTCTAACGGGAGTATAAATAAAAATAAATGAGAACACTAACTCCTGGACACACAAGATATCAGAAAAGCTAGAATAATGTTGAAATATCAGCAAATAAATAAAATACATTGCTCAAATATTATTTCAGTTTTGCATAACTAAAACACACAAGGCTCTATCCTAATTTTGTATAAAAATCAAGTAGGCGAAAAACCAAAACACCAAACAAACGGCATTTCCAGAAATTTGTTTCACTTCAACATATGTCAGTATTTCACAAAAAAAAAAAGGTAATCTCAAAAAATTAAAAATCAAATCTTACGTTCCATAATTCAGTTTAAAACTTCACATTTTTCTTCAACAAGATTTTCTTATAATATATACATACAAAATTATCATATATTATGTTTCTTTGTAAATCAAAAGAGATAAAAATAAAAATAAAATAAAATAAAATAAAAATAAAATAAAATAAAATAAGGTTTCACAAAATAGCATCATAAAAAGAAAAATTATAGCACTACATAATAAACCTCAAATAATAAAACAATATATAAACTCATAGAAATGGCAGTGATGTTGCATACCTGCTTGAATTGAAACGGTGTTCGTGAGATGTGAAATGAGCAACGAGGCACTGAGGAGAAAGTAAGGTACTGAATTGGTAATTTGGTATATATATGAATGGGTAATGATTCCCTGTTATTTCATCCACCGTAAAACAAAATGGGCTTAATCTTATTGGCCCAGCCTCATGGGCCACTTTGAGTTTTTTTGTTTTTATTTAAAATTTGATGATGTAACACAAACCCTTTTAAAGGTCAAAACTCACATTTAGTAGCTAAATCAATGAGAATATGCTAATTTATCAAAGTGAAAGTATGGCTTCCGAAGGTGAGTTAATTGCCAATTTTACAACATGCACAAAAATTATGGTTCCCTATCAAGAACATCAAAAGGTTTTCTTTCAAGCAATGATAAAAAAAAATTGACACACTAAGAAAACAACCAAACAAAAAAGATTAATAGATAAAGAAAACAAGCAAACAAAAAAGTGTACCCCATGCTTGGATTAAACATTGTCCTTAATGTAACAATTCAAATAGCCATGAAAGTGGTAAGCAAGCTCACAAGATTATGGCATTGGTGAAAAGTGGCCTTGTGCACGCATTAAGGTCTGACCGTAATTCTTGTTGTCTTCTCCTATTTTATGCACTTTTCTTGTTTTTGCTTAGCCTACGAAACAAAAATGAAAGTTTTGAAAAATTATAACCGTGGGTTGCTCCCACACAACACTTGTTTAGGGTCCTTAGCTTGACATTCGTTTTGCAAATCTTAAGTTGGAGATTGAAGGATAAGACTTACCCTTCTCTATTGGATTCCCAACTACATAATGCTTTAACCTTCGACCATTCACAGTGAAAATTCCAATGACTTCACTCCAGATTTCTACATCTCCAAATAGGAACACCTTGAGAATTTGAAATGGCTCGAACCACCTCGAACAATGTTTACCTGGAAACAACTTCGATTGTGAATTGCAAAGAAATACGAAGTTCCCTTCCTTGAATTCCCTTCCAGTTATGTGCTTATCATGCCGCTTCTTGATTCTTTCCTTGTAGAGTTTAGCATTCTCATATGCCTTCAACCTCAACTCATCAAGCTCATTGAGTTGGAGCTTCATTTTTTCGCCAACAACCTTCAAATGAAAGTTAAAGATCTTTATTGTCTAATATGCTTTATGTTCGAGCTCAACCGGGAGGTGACGAGATTTTCCATAGTAAACGATCATACGCACACATCAATGTCTTTAGTTAACACGTGAAATTAAGTCTTAAGAAAAATAAAGTGTTATATTACTTCCCTGATCTCTTTTGTATCTTTTCTTTTATGTTTATTTCTCAAACGGTAAAAAAATATATCAAATTAGTTGATTTCTTGAGTAAGTATGAGAGTTGTCAAAATAATAATTGGGAAAAGTTTTTAGTTGGGAAGGGTAATGATAGTAAGGACAATTGAATAATAGTAAAGGAAAACTCAATGGCTAAGAACTGTCAGTGGGAAAAATAGAGACAATATCTGTGAACATAGTGATGCCACTAGTCTTATGCGATATGGAAAATGTGCAAAGAAAGGTCATGTTACAGTTGACAGCAAGGATACATAAGCCACTTGTTTTAATTACAATTAGAAGGGTCATAGCAGCCCTACATATATCAAGCTTAAAAAGACTTCCTAATCAAGAATCTAGAGATCTCAAGTTAGACGAACCAAATCAAATGTAAGATTTTTTTCCATCAGCGGTACAGAAGAAATTGTGTCAATCGATTTAATTCAAGGTTATTGTTTCATAATCGTAATTCCTTTGATTGTATTGTTTGATTCTGGTGCGACTCATTATTTGGAGCATATAAGTTTGTTAATGTCCCCTTTAAATTTTTCTTTTTCTGTGGAAACCCCAACTAGTGGTGTTTTGACTTTTGATTGTTTAATTTATTTGTGTGGGAAAGACCTTATACTCAATCCAATTTGATTCTTAGAATGGACTAGTTATCTTCCAATTTGGCCCGTTTGAACTATTTTGATAGAACAATAGAGTTCAATGGGCCAGATGTTGAAACAGATTCAAACATTGCGACTTCCAAACAAGTGAATCAATTTCTAAGAGAGGATGCCCATATATACATGATCTACGCTTCCTTGACAATTTAGGGTAAAGTAGTAGTTTAAGATGTGCTTGTTGTGTGTGAAACTTCAGAAGTATTTTTTGATGATGATTGTATTAAAGTATTTTAGAATATAAGTGAATGGTAGATAGAATTTTAGAAGTATTGGAGAAAAATCAAAATCCATTTTAACTTAAAAGATTTGAAATTCTTGTTGTTCTACAGTGTGAGCGTACGATCTTGCAATGCGACACAATATCATTCTCTCTGTCTAAATTATGACTCGTTTTGTAGTGCGAAAGGTCAAACTCCAAGTGCAAAAACACAACATCAAAGTGCAAGAACCCATATTTACATTATTTTAAGCTCTTTGTGAGGGGTTGTAGTACAAATCAAACAATTCATAGAAATTATTTCATAGAAGTTATAGACTTTTGAACAATTTAATCAAGAAAGTTCTTATTTGTCAAAAAAATATTAAGAAAGTTCTTTTACTCCAAAATAAATGTAATACATTTTCTTAATTGAATGGAGAGCAACTATTTCTGAAAAAATAAAAAAATACATGGCAAAGAATAATTTCAACGACTTCTATTCTAATCATGACTTCATATAACAATGGTGTTTTTAAACTGTGGTTTGACAAAAGTTCTATTGCCTGTGAGAAACCATCTGCACCATCTAGCAGATTACTTTGGCACACGTTTGAGATTATTATTAAAATCAACATATATGAGTCCCCATTTATCAGAAAAGCCTTGGTGAAATTCAAAAGTATCAAATGTAGACCACACAAAGAATCCTTTAATGTTCACTCCCACACTACAAAGGTAAACATGTAGAAAGGGTTATTATGTATTGATTAAAGAACTTTGCATAAATGTTGCATATATAACATGAGGTTAAGGACTCTATATTGATTATGTAAAAAAACATTTAAACTAGCATATAATAATACTATATGTTATTTCTTGTATTAGTTTTAAAAATATATTAACAAACATCTATATAAAGAGATTTAATTGAATGACAATGTGTAATAGGGCTCAAATTGCAAATGAAACAAAATAGAAGGATCAAAATTGCATAAAAGTCTAAATATAATTATATTTTTTGTTTATTAAATTCAAACTCATAACATATAATGTATATAATGTATGTGATATAGTCTAAATAAATGACTTACTCAATTGCGTGTTTTACGTAATTTATATGTGAGGCAATATAATCCATTCGGTGCTTGTCTTTCAATGGCTTGGAAATGGTTCCTGAACCAATACCTATAAGAAAAAGGATTTCACAGTCAAAGAAAAAATGATAGTGTGGTTAATCAAAATTAATTCGAGAAATTAGGAATGTGTATTTATTGTGATGCTAAAATGATAGGCACTAACCATTTTCAGTAATGTAAATCTTAAGATTGTTGTACGTTTCCTTCAAGTATATTAACACGTTATATAATCCTTGAGGATTAACACGTTATATATCCTACAATTTTAGGAATATTTTAACAAAACGTCAAAATAAGTAATTAAATAGCAATACAAATTGGATTAAAATATATAATTTACTTAAATCAATTATCTCACAGTGACACCTAGTGATATTTCCTCATCGTTAAATACTGTGATATGCAATAAAATTAGTAGTGAATATCGGTATTTCCTTTTATAAAAATTGATTTGTATATGCAATAATAAGAATTTATTGTGAAAAACAAAACAATAGACTTGCCTTCTTTTACTGCTTGTCCAAATGATTAATAAGAAGTTTGTTTGGTTGATCTCTACCGTAAAAAGATCTATAATAATTTATTCCATAAAAGTCAATGCTTCCTTTGAGTAATTTTTTTTCGTCTTCGGTAAATTTGGGAAGCCTATCCCCAATTAGATCTTTCATGCTTTGAGGATAATCACCCTTCAAAAGTGGCTCCAAAACCCTATATGTTTAATAAACACAATACAAAATATTGTTAAGTACACATAATAAACACTAAGAAGTGTTTAATTTGTATGTAATGACACTATAAAAATGATTTATGAAAACGTCTAATAAGATTTCACTATTTAGATATATTATACTGAAAAACAATAGTTACATTATTTTGTTGTTTATAAGTATTATACTAATTTTTTTTATATTTTTCGTAAAAATATTCAACATTTATTATTATAAATAATAAGAGTTTAGGAAAAATTAAATTTTATTTCGATAATATTTTTGGTAAATAATATTTAATTATTATAATTATATAAATGATAGAAAATAATTAATTTAAAAATTAATTTAACTATTAATTTAAACATTAGATATACTAGTACATGTCAAATTGACTCATGACAAAAACACATCAATTATTTAACAAGACTCTTTAAGATTATAATTAATGAAAGTAAATATGTTAAGGAACGAGTTATGTTTTTACCCAAAGAAATGATTTAAAGAAGGTATTGCTAATAAGGATGCTAGTTTTAAATTCTCACTATGTAGACAGTTTGAGTAAAGAATTCTACCAGCCTATGCAGCCCATTCCTTAGCCTCTTTCTCCACACATGCATATTATATCTTCCCCAAATATGTAAACATTAGACGGTTGAAATGATTTTCAAATATCTTTCTTCCACTTTTGTCATCAAATAAAAAGAATAGAAATTTGAATGACAATTAACCTATGAGTTAACGTTATTTAGTAGATTAGAGTTGAGCATCAACATATATAGATAAGGACATTAATCAGATATAAATACTAGGTTTAGATTTTTCTTAATAAATTCAAATCTTTCTTCAGCTAGTGGTTTTGTGAATATTTTAGTCCATTGATGTTTAGTATCTGCAAATTGGATATTAAACACACTTTTTTGAACATAGTCCTAATAAAGTGATGTTTTATTTCTATGTGTTTAACCCTAGAATGTAGAATTGAATTCTTACTTAGCTAAATAACAGATGTATTATCACATAATATGAGAGTGTTACTCACAATTATTTTGTAGTCCTCCAATTGATGTTTTATCCATAATAGTTGAGAGATGTATCCTGCTGTTGAAATGTACTTAGCTTCTACGGTTGACATTGCAATAGTGTTTTCTCTTTTGCTTGACCAATAGATCAAATTTTCACATAGGAAAGTGCAGTTTCCAGTTATGCTTTTTCTTTCATGCTTGTCTCTAGCATATTCAGCATCGCAATATCCTACTAACCTGTACTGACAAATTATGGAACAAACCAAGGTTAGAAGTACCTTTCAAGTATCTAAGGATCCTTTTAACAATAGTTAAGTGGGATTGTTTTGGATCAACATGAAATCTAAAATACATACATACACTAAATAAAATATCAGGTATGGAAGCAGTACGATATAGAAGTGACCCTATCATTCCTCTGTATGTTTTATGGTCAAATTTCTATCTTGATTCATCTTTTTCAAGTGAATAGGTGGGATGCATTGGTGTAGCCATAAGTTTGTAATCATTCGACTTAAAATTCTTGAGAAGTTCTTTTGTCTACTTGGTTTGATGAATGTATATCCCATCCTGACCTTATTGAATTTGAATTCCTAAAAAGATCTTCAGTTCTCCTATCATACTCAATTGAAATTCCTATTGCATTAACTTGGCAAAATCTTGCCACTGGAGCAAATGTCTTAATTTAGTCAATACCTTCTTGTTGACTGTAACCTTGTGCAACCAGTCTGGCCTTGTTCTTGACAACTTCTTCTTTTGCATTTGATTTGTTCTTGAATACCCACTTGGTCCCAATGGGTCTCTTATCCTCTAGTTTGGGTACTAGATCCCGAACATCATTTATTTCAAATTCATTAAGCTCTTCTTGCATTGCGAGGATCCAAACATTATCTGTATGTGCTTCATCAACAGAAATAGGTTCAATTGAGGAGAGAAGACCAAACATAGATGTATCTTTCAGTGATGATTTGGCCTTTAGAGGATAATTTGCATCTCCAATAATCAGAGTCTCTAGACTAGATGAGTTGTACTTTCATCCAATTTTAGCTTCTAAATTAACTTGTCTGGTTCTGATTTGATCAGATTCATCTTATGATGTTTTGTCAGGTTTCTCTATTTTCTTGTATTCTCTAATTTGTCTGGTTCTTCTGGTTTGTCTTTATCTTTTGATTTTTCAGTTTTTTTTGGTTCCAATAAACCTGCAATATCATTAACTTGCTTGGACTTTTTAAGGTCAAGCTTTTTGTCATCAAACTTAACATGTATTGACTCATCCACGAGGTGAGTCTCCTTATTGAACACTCTATAAACTTTGGATCTTTCATAGTATCTAAGGAAAGTGCACTTTTGTGAATGAGGGTCAAACATGCCAAGGATATCTTTAGTATTTAAAACATAGCATACACAACCAAATTGACGAAAGTAAGAAATGTTGGGCTTTTTTTACCTTTCCACTATTCATAAGGAGTCTCATTCAAAATACGTCTGATACATACTCTGTTTTGAATGTAACATGAGGTATTGACTACTTCTGCGCAAAAATGCTTAGCAACATTCATTTCATACATCATAGTGCGAGCCATTTCTTAAAGAGTATGATTATTTCTTTCCACAACACTATTTTGCTGAGGTATTCTAAGGGATGAGAAATCGTGTAATATAACGCTCTCTTCACAAAATTGCTCAAAGAGTTTGTTCTCAAACTCTCCCCCATGATCACTACGGATAATTACTATGGAGAATTGCTTCTCATTATGCACTTGTTTGCAAAAGGTAGTGAACACCTTATAAGACTCATCCTTGTGTTTAAGGAACTTAACCTATGTCTGTCAAGAGTAATCATCAATAATGGCTAGTCCGTACTTTTTACCATTCAACGAGATAGTTTTAACTCGACCAAAAAGGTCAAAGTGCTGAAGCTCTAAAAGTCTGCTTGTAGAAAATAACTCTTAGTTTGTTTCCTTGCTTGACAGGCCTCACAAATGACTTCTGATTTGAATTTGAGATTTGGAAAGCCTCTAAAAAGTTAGGATTTGTTTAATTTTGAGATTAACCTCAAATTGGCATGGCCTAATTTATTTTGCCAAATCAGTTGCTCATTGTTCAAAGACACAAAGCATTTGACCTTTTGTGATGCTAAGTTTAAAATATTGGTTTTATAAAGGTTCCCTTGCCTCTGGTCAGTAAATAGAATAGAACCATCATTTTGACTTATAGCTCTACAAGAGTTTCAATTAAAGACTATTTCATAACCACTATCACTTAATTGACTTATGCTAAGTAGGTTATGTTTTAGTATGTTTACTAATAGTACATTATTTATAGAAGTTAAGGAATTTTACCAACTTTGTCATATCCAATGTTCCAAGCTTTCTACTTTCCTCCAAAAGTAACTAAGCATCCGTCGATCAAGGTTAGATATTGGAACATAAACCTTTCTCCTTCATATTAGAATCAGAGTAAGCAACCATCAGAGCCATATTGGCTTGTTCATCACCAACCTCTTGAAACATGAGGGAGCTAATTAATTCCACCTGTTTAAGAGTATTTTTATCCTTTGCTTCCTGAATGGTAGTGATCTTAGGACACCACTTGCTGGGAAGAATTATTAGGATCTTCTTGACATGATTTTTGTATAGCTCTTTTCAAGTACTCTTAACCTTGAGACAAAGGTTTGAAATCTGGAAAAATCTCAATATTTTCGTCTTCCTCCAGCTGAAACAGCTCATACGTTATGACCAGAAGATTTGCATAAATGCTTTTTGTTCACAAATGCTTTTTGTTGTTTCCTTGTTGGTGCACTTGTCAAACCCCTTGAAAGTGATTGCATTTATCATGAATGTTATGGACTTGTGATGAATCTAGTACATATTCTTGTCAATATTCATCTCATTTCTTGGAATTTAGTACCATATTCTTTTTTGGAGCAGTATAACCATGTTCCACCAAGTCTCAAAGTTTAGGATCTTGTGAAATAAAGAAACTCCTTAGCCTGTCCTTCTAGTACTCAAAATGTTCTCCATCAAACAAATGTGGTTTATTGGCGTTTCTTCCAGTAACTTCTTCACTTAATCCAGACATGTTGAATCCTTGGATCTTTCCTCAAACACTGTAAAGTGCTCAACATTGAGACCAAGCTCTGGATCCAATTGAAGGTGCGAAACACATAAGAAAAAGGGATTGAATTGTGTTTGTTTGATTTTGAAACTCTTTTCTTAATTCAAATTTTGATTCTGGTTTGGTGACCTAAATGTTTGGACTAGTTAGAGGCAACGATAAGTACATAGAGCAAAGGTAAAAGTAACACATCAGATTTTGTCCTGGTTCACCACAAACTTGGTAACTACGTCCAGTCCCCTCACACAGAATGATTTATCCACTAATTCAAAACTTTAATTACAACAACACCTAACCTTACAAGTCAGTCTTCTCAAAACAACCTAAACCTATAAGTCAAATCTTCTCTACACAACTTGGGATCTATAGATTGTTAGAGGCTAACTAAAGCCACTGTCGGGCTAGGTTACAAAAGATTGGAACTGGTTTGGTTTTGCTTCTACTAAGCAGATTTGATACAATGATTTTCACACTACAACACTTAGAATATTTTACTTTGAATGCGTGTTTTTCTAGAACATAAAACCTTACGCTTTAAACATTTAGAAAATATTGAGCTCTTGAGGTTTTTTGAATAGCTTTGGTTTTCAGGATTTCTGAGTTTGTGTGTTCTTCTTAACCTTGAGGATCTATTTATAGACAAAATTAGGATTTCAATTTTGTCCCTCAAGAATTTTGAATCGTATTTGTTTGTAGATTGGTCAACAAAGATCTTCTCCAAGAATAACCTTGATTGATACAATTTGAGAGTATGACCATTTGTGAATTAATTACTTCCATATCCGGTAGGGGCAAACCTTGTAGAACTTTTCTGATTGAATAATGTCTAGATATGCGTTGAAATTAATTATTCCTGAAACTTCCTTCATACGCTTGATTGGATTAGGGCAGGAATAAATTTGGGCTTGTTTTTGAAACTTAAGAGGTAAGAATACGGCTAAGCCCAACTCAATATTTTTCTCAATCTATTAGAGCTTTGGACCTTCCATCAGAGTTATTGACTTTTCTCCATCAGAGTCATTGACTTTTATTCTTCATAGACATTTACTTGATTATTGGAATCAGATGTTGTGATGCTTGAACAATCATAGTCAGAGGTAGATGCAAAGCTACGTGACTTTGAATTACTGGCATGTGCAACTTCACCTTTGTTGCATTATTAGAGTCAATGCAACATCAGGTGGTGTTGCGTATCAGAGGCATCACCTTGGAATGAATCACAGTTTTCAGAGTCAATGAAATATATGCTTCAGATGTAGACTCGAATAATTGCTTCAATCTTCACAGGCATTCTAAAAAAATATTGTGCATCAGAGGTATGCTAAAGTTATTGTTCATCAAATGCATATTACAAGTACAATTCATATGTGGCATCTAAGAGTTATTTTTCATTAAAGGAATCCTACAATTACTATTCATCAGTGGCCTCCTACAGTTTATTGTTCATTAGAGGCATAGAAAACTCCAAAAATGTGTTGAATCTTCATAGGCATAGAATTTTTCTAAGGCACAGGCGCAGATAGATCAAAGAATTGCTAATCTGAAGCACCCTTTAGAGGCAGACACAAAAACACGCTATGAGAGGCATATACTGAAGGTGCAAACACGAGAAGGGGGAGTTGAATTGTGTTTGACTAAATTGAATACTTTTTCTGTTTTTGCAGTTTTATAACAAAGCCTGATGTATGAATCAAACAGAGTTAGCAACGGATATAAAGTAAAATTAAAACACAGAATTTTATACTGGTTCACCGTAAACGAGGCTACGTCCAGTCCCTTCACTTTGAAGGATTTCACTAATTCAAAACCTTGAATTACAACAAAACCACTGACCCTCCAAGTCAGTCTTCTCAAACAGTCTAACAATCCTAGACTTTTGAGGAATACAACACATTGACTTCTCAAGTCAAGTCTTCTCCTACCAATCTGACAACCCCTGATTGTAGAAGGAATTACAATGCCTTGAATCTAATTGCTAAGTAATCTTCTACCCCTTTTGACTCCCTCAGATTGTAGACTCTACTTCAACAACTTAGATCTAACACAAGGGAAAGAAAAACACGAGTACTCTCTTTTGGAAAGCTGAAACTCACAATTAACCTCACTGAAAACTTGAGTGTTTGCTTTTGGAAGTGTATGACTCTTTTGTATTTTCGATACTACGTCTTCTACCTTGAACCTCCTTTTATAGATGAAGAACTAGGGTCTCTTCCAAGCTTAAATTTGAGTTGTATCTTGCTGGATTCTCTTGTAAAAATACCTTGACCAATCGAGTTTCACTTAAATAAAAAACATATCTTTTTAGCTCCAGATATGCATTCTAAAATAACTCTGGCCAATCCTGATCTTAATTAATTCTGGATCAAATCTTTCTTCCCGCCAATAGCTTCTGAATTCCACAAGACTTCAATTTATTTTTGTATCAAATCCTTTTAATACTTTGATTAAATCTTGATCGTTTGATCTTCTGCTCCCGTCCACATCTGGACCATACAATCTGATCTGCTATGATCCTCTGATCTCGGCCAACCCTGGACCACACTTTCTGATCTTTTGATCTCGACCACTCTAGACTTGCAATCTGATCTGCTGTGATCCTCTAAACTCGGCCAATATTGGACCACACGTTCTGATCTTCTGATCTCGGCCAACACTGGGCCATATGGTCTGATCTTCTGATCTCGGCCAACACTGGGCTATGATGCCTAAATCTGGACCATTGATCTGAACATGTTCCCTATGATCTGGACCAATTATGAACTTGGTCTGGATTGAACTGAAATTAACTATGGACAAAGGATATTTAATTTTGGACATTTACCTCTTGATCTGCATCAGGTCTGGATTAAATATGGACATCATTTCTTCTGGTCTGGACTTAGTTTCATACTCTGAACCATGCTACATTCTGGTCTGGGCCAAATCTGGACTAAGTCATTTGTTCTGGACCAATTATCTGAAGCTCTGGTTAAGTCTGGATCAGGTCTGGACTGATTATCATTTCACTGCCAAGCTATCTTCTGGTTAGAATAACTTCTGGACTAAATCTGACTTTTGATTCCTTTTGGTCTGGAACAAGTCTCCCTCTGGCAGGCTTCCTTCTGGTCTGGTCCAGGTCTCCTTCTGGACTCAGCTTCCTTCTAATCTGGGCCAGGAAAGATATCCTGTGATGGTGTTTTGACATCCTGGTGTATCCTCTGGTGCTTTCAGGATGCATCCTCTGGTACCTTTTGGATGCATTATCTGGTGACTTCTGGTGGCATTTAATATAGTAATTCAAGGTACAAAATAAGATTACATGGAGTGCTTTTGTAAACATCAAAATCCTAAGTACTTAGAACCAACTTGGTTCCAACAGATATGCGTAACCCATGTTTTCCTTCATTTCTTTCACTTCCAGTTACACACTCTAAAAAACATTATGAAAACACCAACATCTGGTTCCTATTCATCGTCATCTTCATTCCACAATTTTCCTCTGCTTCCCAAATTTGTTCAAAAACAACAACCATCTAAAGTCCTTTACCTTAAATCTGACCTCTTGTATGTCCCTTTCTTCCTATCCGAAACCCATTCGTCAACCAAAACAGTACCGAAGGAATACAAGAAACAGATTGGGAAATCTTTGAATCTAAAATAGACCATAAAAGATAGGGAACAATGAGTTGATAAGCCAACAATTTTCCACAACCCAACCTTAATTAAAGGAGGTTATTATTAACAAACTGTGAATTCTTTTCTTAGAACAAACTGAAGGTGCAAACACGAGAAGGGGGGTTGAATTGTGTTTGACTTAACTTGAATACTTTTCCTGTTTTAATACTTTCAAAACAAAACTTGATGTATAATTAAAACAGAGTTAGCAGCGGATAAAAATAAAAATAAAAACTCACAGATTTTATACTGGTTCACCGTTAACGAGGCTACGTCCAGTCCCTTCGCCTTGAAGGATTTCACTAATTCAACCTTGAATTACAACCTTGCTACTGACCCTCCAAGTCAGTCTTCTCAAATAGTCTAACAATCCTAGATTTCTTTGAGGAAAAACAACTCATGTTCTTCAGCCAATCTGACACCCCAGATTGTAGAAGAATTTACAACACTATGAATTTAATTGCTAAGTACCTTGCTACCCTTTCTGAATCCCTCAGTTTGTAGACTCTACTTCAACAACTTAGATACAACCCTATCTAATTGCCAAGTAACCTGCTACCTCTACTGACTCCCTCAGATTGTAGACTCTACTTCAACAACTTAGATTTGCCACAGTGGAAAGAAAATAACCGAGTACTTGCTTCTTGAAAGCTGAAACTCACAATTGACTTATATGAAAATTTGAGAGTGGTTGCTTTAGAAGTGTATGACTCTTTTGTGATTTTCGATGTTGAGCATTCTACCTTGAGCCTCCTTTTATAGATGAAAATTAGGGTTTCTTCCATGATCAAATTTGAGCTGAATCTTGCTGGATTCTCTTCCAAAAATAACTTGACCAATTGGGCTTCATATAAATAAAAAACATATCTTCAGATTTCCTTTCAAAATAACTGGCCAATTAAATCTGTTGGTTGTTCCCGCCAATGCTCCTGAATTCCATGCTACTCCACTTTATTTTCATAACCAATCTTTTTAACACTTTAATTAAAATAACTTGCAATCTCCATCGTTGATCAATTCTGGACCATCAGAATTTTGAGCGCTAGTCCACATCTGGTCCAAGCTAAATGATATGCTGTGATCCTCTGAATTCGGCCATCCCTGGACCACACTTCCTGACCCTCTGATCTTCTGATTTCGGCCAGCCTGGATGCGCGCCTGTTATGCTGAATTCTCCTGGATTCGGCCATTTCTGGTCTTGCACATTTTGTCCCTCTGATTTCGGCCAACACTGGGCCATGGTCTGATTTTCTGATCTGGACCATCACTGGACTCAAAAAATTATTTCTGAACCATTGATCTGGATATTTTTACTCTGATCTAGACAGATTCTGGAATTTGGTCTGGAACAAACTGAAATAAACTTGATCAAAAAATATTTCAGTATGGACATTTTACCTTTGATTTTGGACCAGGTCTGGATTGATTCTGGAATTCATTTCTTCCGATCTGGACTTAGTTCCATGCCCTGAATCATGCTATCTTATGGTCTGGGCCAAATCTGGATTGATCCTCTTGTTCTGGACTCATAAACATACCTTCTAGTCAAGTCTGGAACAGGTCTGGAACAAGTCTGGACTGTGTAATTTTTCACTGCCAGGCCATCTTCTGGTCAGAATAACTTCTGGAATAAAATTGATATTTGATTCCTGTTTGTCTGGAACAACTCTCCTTCTGGCAGGCTTTCCAATGGTATGATCCATGTTTCATTCTGATTTTTATTCCTTCTGATCTGGGCCATCAAAGATATCTTTTGGTCATGTTTTGACATTCCTGGAGTATCTTCTGGTCATTCCAGAATTCATTTTTCTGGGATCCTTTGATCACTGCTTCTGATTCCTTCAGTTTATGGGGCATTTAACTTAATAATTCAAAGTACAAAATAAGTTTACATTTGTAAGCATCAAAATCCTAAGTACTTAGAACCAACTTGGTTCCAACACAAACGTTACTTTTGCATATGCATTTTCTGGGTTCAATTTAAATACCATTTACCATAAACACATTTTTCATGGTTTGATGTTGGATTTTAAAAAAAATTGAAAGTGAGAGGAAACTATGTGTTTTAGCATGTAGGAAATGTATGTTGAAAATATACATTTAACTATTTTACAAATCATCCAATTTGCATATGTTGATGTGATGATTATGATGTGTTAGGAATCCCATGAAATAGAATTAATCGTGATACATGGAATATGGAATTATGTGTTTCTAGAATTTCTACACATGTCTTTCCGCTTCTAATTCTCTTTATTATTTTGTTCATGGTTTCCTTTTCTTTCATCTATGATTTCTTTCTTTTATTCTGCTTCAGATCACTCTGTTTCTGATTCTTTCTTTTATTCTTGCTCTAATCATGTTATTTTTGATTCTTCCTCTGATCATATTGTTTTTGATTCTGTCTCTGATCGTGTTGTTTCTGATTCTGCCTCTGATCATGTTTTTTTATTCTACCTCTGATCGTGTTGTTTCTGATTCTGCCTCTGATCATGCTGACTCTGACTCTGTCTTTGATCCAAGTTCCTCTGGTCATGTTGCCTATGGTCAGAGTCTTCCTTTGGTCCAAACCCCCTAATCAAAATATGTAACTAAGTGGACGCTTCCAATTAAAAGAGCAATTAAGGTTTTCTTTGATGGATGATTGAAGTTAATTTATCTTCTAGTTATGTATTAACATGTTGAGTTGATTAAATGGATGCATTAGATGTGTTGATGAAATGTTTATTTGCATACATGATATTACATATGATGTATTCATCAAAGTCATGGCATACATGGTCCAAGTACACGGTGGGACATTTGAGGATTGTTTCATGCATGAAACAATGGGTAAAGATAGAACGGATCAGGATATCGGTTTGGGGTCATGGCCAGAACAACATTACAAAGAGGTTCTCAATTATCTTTGTGACTCACGTTAAGATAATTGGGAAAACTTTTCCCTACTCTAAGAAAAAGAAATAGGACATGCATATTTTCCATACTTTAAGGAAAAGAAAGAGGAATATGATTTTCATATTTTAAGGAAATGAGAATTATGACATCCTTAAGGTTAAAGACAATTTTGATAACAGCATTACATATTCATGTCTTGTTTTCCATTACATATAAGGAAAAAAAATTCTAACTGCCCTTCCTTATTTTATATAACTCGATGGGATTATTATCTTATCCCCTATTTTATTATATTATATTTTGATTCTGCCTCTGATCATATTATTTTTTATTCTGCCTATGATCATGTTGTTTTTATTCTGCCTCTGATCATGTTGTTTTTATTCTGCCTCTGATCATGTTGTTTATGTTTTTTCCTCTGATCATGTTGTTTTTTATTCTGCCTCTGATCATGTTATTTCTGATTCTGCCTCTGATCATGTTGTTTCTGATTCTGCCTCTGATCATGTTGTTTATGCTCCTTCCTTTGATCATGTTGCCTCTAGTAAAAGTCTGCCTTTGGTTCAAACTCCTTGATCATAATGCATAACTAAATGGCTGCTTCCAATTAAACGAGCAATTAAGATTTGCTTTGATGGACAATTGAAGTTAATTTATCTTCTAGTTATGTATTAACATGTTGAATTGATTAAATGGATGCATTAGATGTGTTGATGAAATGTGAATTGCATACATGATATAACATCTGCATTGCATTCATCAAAGTCATGACATACATGATCCAAGTACACGGTAGGACATTTGAGGATTGTTTTAGGCATGAAACAATGGGTAAAGGAAGAACAAATCGGAACACCGATATGGGATCATGGTGAAACCAACTTTACCAAGAAGTTCTCAATTATCTTGGTGACACACGTTAAGATAATTGAGAAAATTTTTCCATACTCTAAGGAAAAGAAAGAGGACATGCATATTTTCCATACTTTAAGGAAAAGAAAGAGGGATATGATTTTCATATTTTAAGGAAAGGAGGATTATTTGATTTTGCTGTAGTTTACTGTTAACGGAATATGGTTATGAAGTCAATTGAGTAGACTTGTAAATTATTTTATAGAATCATGAAAGAAGAGTAGTACACTATAGTTTTTATGTAGTCACAAGTTAAGTTGATGATGTTAATTAATAATTTATAATGATCGCCTCTACTTTATTAAGATGTATGTATTTATTGTCATTTTCTAGATACATGGTGATGGGTTTTACACTTAGTATAGATTGTTGCCTACATTTGTTACACACACTTAATTGTTTTTAGGGGAAAAAAAGACATTAACCTTTGTTCAATGTGCCACTAGACTAAAAATAATATTATAATCTGATACCATCAAACCAAAGCATTGAAAAAGGTGGATTGAATCTACCATATGCTTCAATTAATATTTTTTAAGTAATTAATATTAATAATTAGTTGTTAATTTTGTTAGATGAGAAAGTTGAATTCATTATCTTCTTGTCACTCAAACTCTTCCAAACCACCAAATTACTTCATGACTCCCAACTTTGATTAATAATTATTATTTACTCTTTGAAAAAAAAAAGAATTATTATTTATATTTTATGAACAAACTACCAAAAATAAATCAAATGATTAAGATATGATCATGTTGTTCTAGTGTTCACTTTATTCCATTAACAAAATATGCATCTTAGCTTATTCAATATCCCCCACAGTTAATCATCTCGTCAATATAGAGAGAGATTTCACATTTTTCATATATAAATTTCTCTCCATAATTTAATCTTGTTTGGGTTACACAAATCAAATTGAGCATAAAAAATTGGAAGTAAAAAAGTACAAGCATTTAATTATTTCAAACAAGGAAAAATATAAACAAAACATTTAAATTTCAATGAAATTTCTTTTCTTTTCTCTATGATTTGATTGATGTGTGTCCCTTTGAGCACAATAAGTGTTTTTATTGTTCACACTCTGGTATCAGAAATTTTCTATACCATTCAGCAGAGGCCTTTGGTATGCGCTTGAGATTATTATTAAAATCAATATGGTAAAGCCCCCAATGTCCAGAATATCCCGCTTGAAATTCAAACGTATCAAATGCCGCCCAAATGAAGTAACCACGGACATTTGACCCATTGCTGTTAATGGAAACATTGAAGATTAGTTTCTTCTAGTAAAATCAAGTTAGAAGAGCACAAATGTACACCTTTCTAACATAATACTTTCATATTATAAAGTAAAATAGTAACCTGTAAAAAGGAAAAAATTTAATTCTAAAAATAGATGTTTCAAATATGTACTAGTGATATGATAAGGATAGACTGCATACTCAATTGCAGCTTTGATAGCTCTTAAATGTGCTGCAATGTACATGATTCGGTGTTGGTCCTTCAATGGATTTGGAATTTTGAAAGAAGTAATACCTATATGAAAGGGAATTATAAGAAATATAGATTGATTAATATTTCTTTGGCAAAAATTATAGATATTATTTATAATGTTATAAATGTGAAAACAAATATATCATAGATTTCACCTACCATTTTCGGTGATGTAGATGTTGGGATTTTGATACTTTTTCTTAAGGTACATTAGAAGGTCATATAATCCTTTGGGATAGACATAGCTTAAACCATAAAGATCCTAAAAATTACAAACATTAAACAAAATTGTCAATGAGGAAAAAAAAATTAGACGCATATCTTAACCTATAATATTATTAGATTGTATTTCCCTGCAAGTACTAAGTAAATGCAATAGTTAATCTTTGTCATTAATTTTAAATCTGATGGTCCAGTTCACCCAGTCAATTTAATTGTGTGAAACAATCTCAGGTGTCGATCTAAATTGAATGGCTGAAAGTTGTATTTGTGTGACATAATTATAGGAGGGAATCCAATTGACATTCTTGTAATCAATACTTTCTTACCTTGTGTCCTAGGATTTTTCCTTCTGAATTAGTCTCTACAATCGTGAAAGAATGAACAAGAATGAGTGAAGTGATATGATTGTATAATTTTATTTTTCACTTGCATATATAATTAATAACTAGAATGTAGTTTGAGTGAAATTAACTCAATTACCTTCTGATACAGCTGAGGCATCAAAATTGTCAGCACCATTAATATTGGTTCTATTTGATTCATGTCTAGCAAAGTGAGAACTATAATAATTGATTCCAATAAAGTCTGTGCTTCCTTTTATCATTTTTTTCTCCTCTTCGGTGAAATTGGGTAACCTATTTCCCACTAACTTTCTCATGATTTCTGGATAATCCCCAAAGAACACTGGCTCTAAAATCCTATTTCGTCAAAAGTACCAAAACTCAATGTTGTTATGTATTTACTAAGTTGTAGAACATTGAACTAGTAATTATAAAAGCACAAAAAGGTACGTTAATTGGGAACTAACCATCCCAAATAGAAATCCATTAGTCTTTGAGTAGCAGCCACATCCTCCGGTTTTGAACTAAAGGGAACATAAATTTGAGATGAAAGAACAAGCCCGATTTGTCCACCTTGTTTTGCCTGCATCAAATATTTGATGGAATTTAAAATTATCCTAACATTATTTGGTAAAGTTTTCCAATACAAGAAAACTATTTTAATTTTGATCATTATGAGTGTCAAATTTGTTTATTGGACTTAATTATGTGAAAGCATCATTTTTTTTGTCTAAACATCCTCTTGATATAGTTAAATTTTAGCCCGCAAAGTATGTGGGTCCAACATAAGTGGCAGAGTGATATTTTATAAAAGAATCTGTTACAAACGCGCCCTTATTCGGAAGATTGGAACGTGATAGCATAGTGAGATTACTTAATCTTTAAAAAAAGTAATTAAATTTTACCTATATATAATGTCATTTCATCATATCACTATATTTGTAATGAAGACACAATGTGTAAAACATACTTGGAATTTCTCTCTGTATAACTTTGCTGCTGTAGCATGACAAATGAGGAAGTTATGAAGGACTGTATATGCTTGTGTGCATAATTTTGTTTCTTGGCATTGTTCAACAGCGGTATTATCAAAGCTATGCATGTAAGTGAAGATAGCTGTGACTTCTGCTTCATTGATTGTTGTCCAATGCTTCACTCTATCTCTATATATTTTGAATAAAAGTTCACAATAATCCTTGTAATGATTCCTAAAATTTATTTGATTTATATCAACAAAATGTGTGCGATAAAATAATGTAATGTGTGTCATTCCTGAATAAATAAAACTATTTTAGTTTAACTACTAACTTAAATAATTGTGAGATTATTTGATCTAGTTTATGGAAATAATTTAAGACATGTGCGTAAATTATTTTCAACTTATTTATACAAACACTCCAAAGATAGTATTTTTTAAAATCTTAAATTTTATATAAAAACAATTTTACTTTATATATATATATAT